>OU900103.1:6215900-6737922 GCA_918026865.1 Phyllotreta striolata | reverse complement strand
ACCCTACCTACCCTACCCTACCCTACCCCTACCCCCTACCCTACCCTACCCTACCCTACCCTACCCTACCCTACCCTACCCTACCCTACCCTACCCTACCCTACCCTACCCCTACCCTACCCTACCCTACCCTACCCTACCCTACCCTACCCTACCCTACCCTAACCCTACCCTACCCTACCCTACCCTACCCTACCCTACCCTACCCCTACCCTACCCTACCCTACCCTACCCTACCCTACCCTACCCTACCCTACCCTACCCTACCCTACCCTACCCTACCCTACCCTACCCCTACCCTACCCTACCCTACCCTACCCTACCCTCCACCTACCCTACCCTACCCCTACCCTACCCTACCCTACCCTACCTACCCTACCCTACCCTACCCTACCCTACCCCTACCCTACCCTACCCCTACCCTACCCTACCCTACCCTACCCTACCCCCTACCCTACCCTACCCCCTACCCTACCCTACCCTACCCTACCCTACCCTACCCTACCCCCTACCCTACCCTACCCTACCCTACCCTACCCTACCCTACCCCTACCCTACCCTACCCTACCCTACCCTACCTACCCTACCCTACCCTACCCTACCCCTACCCTACCCTACCCTACCCTACCCTACCCTACCCTACCCTACCCTACCCTACCCTACCCTACCCTACCCTACCCTACCCTACCCTACCCTACCCTACCCTACCCTACCCTACCTACCCTACCCTACCCTACCCTACCCTACCCTACCCTACCCTACCCTACCCTACCCTACCCTACCCTACCCTACCCTACCCTACCCTACCCTACCCCTACCCTACCCTACCCTACCCTACCCTACCCTACCCCTACCCTACCCTACCCTACCTACCCCTACCCTACCCTACCCTACCCTACCCTACCCTACCCTACCCTACCCTACCCTACCCTACCCTACCCTACCCTACCCTACCCTACCTCACCCTACCCTACCCTACCCTACCCTACCCTACCCTACCCTACCCTACCCTACCCTACCCTACCCTACCTACCCTACCCTACCCTACCCTACCCTACCCTACCCTACCCTACCCTACCCTACCCCTACCCTACCCCTACCCTACCCTACCCTACCCTACCCTACCCTACCCTACCCTACCCTACCCTACCCTACCCTACCCTACCCTACCCTACCTACCCTACCCTACCCTACCCTACCCTACCCTACCCTACCCTACCCTACCCTACCCTACCCTACCCTACCCTACCCTACCCTACCCTACCCTACCTACCCTACCCTACCCTACCCTACCCTACCCTACCCTACCCTACCCTACCCTACCCTACCTACCCTACCTACCCTACCCTACCCTACCCCTACCACCCTACCCTACCCCTACCCTACCCTACCCTACCCTACCCTACCCTACCCTACCCTACCCTACCCTACCCCTACCCTACCCACCCTACCCTACCCTACCCTACCCCACCCTACCCTACCCCTACCCCTACCCCTACCACCCTACCCTACCCCTACCCCTACCCCAACCCACCCTACCCTACCCTACCCTACCCTACCCCTACCCTACCCACCCCTACCCTACCACCCCTACCCTACCCAACCCTACCCTACCCAACCCTACCCTACCCTACCCTCCCTACCCTACCCTACCCTACCCTACCCTACACCCTACCCTACCCACCCCACCCTACCCACCCCACCCCACCCCTACCCCACCCCTACCCACCCACCCTCCCCTACCCCTACCCACCCCTACCCACCCTACCCACCCTACCCTACCCTACCCACCCAACCCTACCCTACCCCTACCCTACCCTACCCTACCCTACCCTACCCTACCCTACCCCTACCCCTACCCTACCCACCCTACCCTACCCTACCCTACCCTACCCTACCCTACCCTACCCTACCCCCTACCCTACCCTACCCCCACCCTACCCTACCCTACCCCTACCCACCCTACCCACCCTACCCTACCCTACCCTACCCTACCACCCTACCCCCTCCCTACCCCACCCTACCCTACCCTACCCACCCTACCCTACCCTACCCCTACCCTACCCACCCTACCCTCCCCCTACCCTACCCTACCCTACCCACCCCTACCCACCCTACCCTACCCTACCCCTACCCTACCCTACCCTACCACCCTACCCACCCACCCTACCCTACCCTACCCACCCTACCCCTACCCAACCCTACCCTACCCACCCTACCCACCCTACCCTACCCTACCACCCTACCCCACCCTACCCTACCCTACCCCTCCCCTACCCTACCCTACCCTACCCTACCCTACCCTACCCTACCCCTACCCCACCCTACCTACCCCTACCCTACCCTACCCCCAACCCTACCCCACCCTACCCCTACCCACCCACCCTACCCACCCCTACCCCTACCCTACCCTACCCTACCCCTACCCTACCTACCCTACCCTCCCCTACCCCCTACCCTACCCTACCCTACCCTACCCTACCCTACCCTACCCCTACCCTACCCTACCCCCCTACCCTACCCTACCCACCCTACCCTACCCTACCCACCCTACCCTACCCAACCCTACCCTACCCCTACCCTACCCTACCCCTACCCTACCCTACCCACCCTACCCTACCCTACCCTACCCCCTACCCTACCCCCCTACCCTACCCTACCCTACCCTACCTACCCTACCCTACCCTACCCTACCCTACCCTACCCTACCCTACCTACCCCCTACCCTACCCTACCCTCTACCCTACCTACCCTACCCTACCCTACCCTACCCTACCCTACCCTACCCTACCCTACCCTACCCTACCCTACCCTACCCTACCCTACCCTACCCTACCCTACCCTACCCTACCCCTACCCTACCCTACCCTACCCTACCCTACCCCCTACCCTACCCTACCCTACCCTACCCTACCCTACCTACCCCTACCCTACCCCTACCTACCCTACCCTACCCTCCCTACCCTACCCTACCCTACCCTACCCTACCCTACCCTACCCTACCCTACCCTACCCTACCCTACCTACCCTACCCTACCCTACCCTACCCTACCCTACCCTACCCTACCCTACCCTACCCTACCCTACCTACCCTACCCTACCCTACCCTACCCTACCCTACCCTACCCTACCCTACCCTACCCTACCCTACCCTACCCTACCCCTACCCTACCCTACCCTACCCTACCCTACCCTACCCTACCCTACCCTACCCTACCCTACCCTACCCTACCCTACCCTACCCTACCCTACCCTACCCTACCCTACCCCCTACCCTACCCTACCCTACCCTACCCTACCCTACCCTACCCTACCCTACCCTACCCTACCCTACCCTACCTACCCTACCCTACCCCTACCCTACCCTACCCTACCCTACCCTACCCTACCCTACCCTACCCTACCCTACCCTACCCTACCCTACCCTACCCTACCCTACCCTACCCTACCCTACCCCTACCCTACCCTACCCTACCCTACCCTACCCTACCCTACCCTACCCTACCCTACCCTACCCTACCCTACCCTACCCTACCCTACCCTACCCTACCCTACCCTACCCTACCCTACCCTACCCTACCCTACCCTACCCTACCCTACCCTACCCTACCCTACCCTACCCTACCCTACCCTACCCTACCCTACCCTACCCTACCCTACCCTACCCTACCCTACCCCTACCCTACCCTACCCTACCCTACCCTACCCTACCCTACCCTACCCCTACCCTACCCTACCCTACCCTACCCTACCCTACCCTACCCTACCCTACCCTACCCTACCCTACCCTACCCCTACCCTACCCTACCCTACCCTACCCTACCCTACCCTACCCTACCCTACCCTACCCTACCCTACCTTTTTTTTTTTTTTTTTTTTTTTTTTTTTATAGAGGTTTAAAATGCGTTTACGCACACCCCCGCTGTTGGCCGGCGGGGGTAGTGTGGGGCTCACTGGTGTCCTACCCACTAAAACACTCCTCTCTTCCCTATGCTCCACGAACATAGCACACGACGGGAACGCCTGTACGTGGGCTTGCGTCGCCGTGTGCGGGGGTATCCCTCCGATCTCTCTAATTTTCCTTTCTATCCTCCTCCTCTTTCCTTTCCATTACCCTTGTGATCCATCGCGCTGCACGCCTGTAATTTTCACTGCTTTCTAACATGTATTTTATTATGTTTTCGGTCCGCAGTTCGACGCCCGATTCTAGGCACATTTCTTCCCTTTCCTTCCGGAATCTCCTACAGAAGAACATCACGTGCTCCGGGGAGTCTTCCAGTCCGCACCTTGTGCACAAGTCGCTCTCCCTTTTGCCAATACGTTTAACGTAGGTATGGAAGGACCCATGGCCCGTCAGGAACTGTGTCATGTAGTAGTTGACATTTCTATATTTGCAGCTATACCATGGCCTCAAGTCCGGTATCAGTCTCTTTGTCCATTTAGCCCTGTCCTCCAAGGCATCCCACTTTTCCTGCCACCTACAGAGTGTCTCCTCCCTCGCTGCATCTTTCTGTGCCTTCTCCCTCCTTCCATGTTTGTGGATTTCGGCTCTTTCATACACCAATTCGTCCATTGGGATACTCCCCGTTATGACAAGTAGAGCCTCCGTCGACGCGGTTTTGTATGCACTGGCTACTCTCAACGTTACTTTGCGCTGGGTCCTTAACAGGAGTTGTCTGTATGTTTTAACCGAGGCTCCGTCTTGCCACACGGGTGCTCCATACAGGAGTATGGATTCCACCGCCTTTCCAATGATGTACCGCTTCATGCTACTCATCCCTCCCACGTTTGGCATGATTCCCTGCATCTTCGTCATCTTTTGTGTCGCCTTCTCACACACTTTCTTTATGTGTTCGCCGAATTTTAGGCGGTGGTCGATATGGATTCCAAGATATCTGATCACTGTCTTTGGCGTGATACTCTGTTCGCCAATCTTGAATTTAATTGTTTCGCGTACCGATCGTCTAATACAACCCCTCAGTATAACTGCTTCACTCTTGTTGGCCGCCAGCTCCAGCTTATTCGCCTCCATCCAATCCTCTATCTCTTCTATACACCTGTTAGCCCTCGCAATCAGCCCCGACTTTGACCCCGCCTCCACGAGTAGGGCCAGATCGTCCGCGAACGCCACGCTTGTGCAGCCCTCGCAAGCTCAATCCCCAACACATCGTCGTACATGATATTCCATAAAGTGGGTCCTATTACTGATCCTTGTGGGACGCCGCAGTGCACCGATATTTGGTTCTTTTTATCCAGTGATATACTCCTATCCGTCAAATAGTCCTCGACCAGTCGTACTAAGTATCGGGGAACATTCTTCCTTCGAAGTCTCTTTATTATAATACTCCACCTAGCCGAGTTGAACGCGTTCTTAATATCGAGTGCAATGAGCGCCACCCATTTACAGGGTGTTTCCCGTACTCTCGCTATGACCCACTCCACCGCCTGCACCGTTGATTTGCCCTTCCGGAACCCAAACTGTCTTTCCGACAGCCCCTCCAGTCCAATAGCCTCTTCTATTCGGTTCTTGATGAGGGCCTCGTAGACTTTCCCCAGCGTGTTCAGTAGGCATATCGGCCGGTACCCTCCGTTTGGGTTTCCAGACTTTGGAATGAGAATCAGCTTGGCCGTCTTCCAGTCCTTTGGAAATACCTGAGTTTTTAGCATGTCGTTTAGTATCCTTAACACCACATCTGCTCTGCCTTGGATCGTTCTGACTACTATCTCCGGTGTTATCCCATCGGGGCCTGGTGCCGTACCCTTTTTTATCTGCTGCTGCACTGCCTCCAGTTCACTCATCGTGAACGGCGGGGGTTCTTCGATGGACTCGATCTTCTTCCATCTCTCCTCCTCATTGATAAAAAGTCCCTTGGCTATCTCGGTTTTCCTCTCCATCGGAAGGTGGTATGGAATCCCGGTTTTCATTGCTCGGGTAACTATAGCGTAGCCTTGGCCCCAGATGTCGTCCTCCAGGTCGGCGCAGAGGCTTTTCCAGCAGCGTTTTTTACTTTCTTTAATCAGTTGTTTCAATTTCTTCCTCCCGGCCTTTAGTTGTTTCTTATTTGCCTCCCTGGATGCGTCCCCCTGGGAACCTCTCGTGTATTTTCTCCTGGCCCACCCTACCCTACCCTACCCTACCCTACCCTACCCCTACCCTACCCTACCCCTACCCAACCCTACCCTACCCAACCCTACCCTACCCTACCCTACCCTACCCCTACCCTACCCTACCCTACCCCTACCCTACCCACCCCTACCCTACCCTACCCTACCCTACCCTACCCTACCCCTACCCTACCCTACCCTACCCTACCCTACCCCCTACCCTACCCTACCCCTACCCTACCCTACCCTACCTACCCCTACCCTACCCTACCCTACCCCTACCCTACCCTACCCTACCCACCCTACCCCAACCCTACCCTACCCTACCCTACCCTACCCTACCCTACCCTACCCTACCCTACCCTACCCCTACCCTACCCTACCCTACCCCCCTACCCTACCCTACCCTACCCCTACCCTACCCTACCCTACCCTCCCTACCCCTACCCCTACCCTACCCCTACCCTACCCTACCCTACCCCTACCCTACCCTACCCTACCCTACCCTACCCTACCCTACCCTACCTACCCTACCCTACCCTACCCCTACCCTACCCTACCCTACCCCTACCCTACCCACCCTACCCTACCCTACCCTACCCTACCCTACCCTACCCTACCCCTACCCTACCCTACCCTACCCTACCCTACCCTACCCCTACCCCTACCCAACCCTACCCCTACCCTACCCTACCCCTACCCTACCCTACCCTACCCTACCCTACCCTACCCTACCCTACCCTACCCCTACCCTACCCTACCCTACCCTACCCCTACCCCTACCCTACCCCTACCCTACCCTACCCTACCCTACCCTACCCTACCCTACCCTACCCTACCCTACCCTACCCTACCCTACCCTACCCTACCCTACCCTACCCTACCCTACCCTACCCTACCCTACCCCTACCCTACCCTACCCTACCCTACCCTACCCCTACCCTACCTACCCTACCCTACCCTACCCTACCCTACCCTACCCTACCCTACCCTACCCCTACCCTACCCTACCCTACCCTACCCTACCCTACCCTACCCTACCCTACCCTACCCTACCCTACCCTACCCTACCCTACCCTACCCTACCCTACCCTACCCTACCCTACCCCTACCCTACCCTACCCTACCCTACCCTACCCTACCCTACCCTACCCTACCCTACCCTACCCTACCCTACCCCTACCCTACCCTACCCTACCCTACCCTACCCTACCCTACCCTACCCTACCCTACCCTACCTACCCTACCCTACCCTACCTACCCTACCCTACCCTACCCTACCCTACCCTACCCTACCCTACCCTACCCTACCCTACCCTACCTACCCTACCCTACCCTACCCTACCCTACCCTACCTACCCTACCTACCCTACCCTACCCTACCCTACCCTCCTACCCTACCCTACCCTACCTACCCTACCCTACCCTACCCTACCCTACCCTACCCTACCCTACCCTACCCTACCCTACCCTACCCTACCCTACCCTACCCTACCCTACCCTACCCTACCCTACCCTACCCTACCCTACCCTACCCTACCCTACCCTACCCTACCCTACCCTACCCTACCCTACCTACCCTACCCTACCCTACCCTACCCTACCCTACCCCTACCCTGACCCTACCCTACCCTACCCTACCCTACCCTACCCTACCCTACCCTACCCTACCCTACCCTACCCTACCCTACCCTACCCTACCCTACCCTACCCTACCCTACCCTACCCTACCCTACCCTACCCTACCCTACCCTACCCTACCCTACCTACCCTACCCTACCCTACCCCTACCCTACCCCTACCCTACCCTACCCTACCCACACCGTAGGGGAGCAGAGAGGGTACGGGAAGTAGAGAGGGTAGGGGAGTAGAGAGGGTATGGGGAGTAGAGAGGGTAGGGGAGTAGAGAGGGTAAGGGAGTAGAGAGGGTAGGGGAGTAGAGAGGGTAGGGGAGTAGAGAGGGTAGGGGAGTAGAGAGGGTAGGGGAGTAGAGAGGGTAGGGGAGTAGAGAGGGTAGGGGAGTAGAGAGGGTAGTGGAGTAGAGAGGGTAGGGGAGTAGAGAGGGTAGGGTAGGGGAGTAAAGAAGTATAGGGGACTCTACTCAACTCTACTCAACTCTACTCAACTCTACTCAACTCTACTCAACTCTACTCAACTCTACTCAACTCTACTCAACTCTACTCAACTCTACTCAACTCTACTCAACTCTACTCAACTCTACTCAACTCTACTCAACTCTACTCTACTCAACTCTACTCAACTCTACTCAACTCTACTCAACTCTACTCAACTCTACTCAACTCTACTCAACTCTACTCAACTCTACTCAACTCTACTCAACTCTACTCAACTGGAATAAAGGAGCAGAGGAATAGAGGAATAGAGGAGCAGAGGAATAGAGGAGCAGAGGAATAGAGGAGCAGAGGAATAGAGGAGCAGAGGAATAGAGGAGCAGAGGAATAGAGGAATAGAGGAGCAGAGGAATAGAGGAGCAGAGGAATAGAGGAGCAGAGGAATAGAGGAGCAGTGGAATAGGGGAGTAGAGGAACATAGGAGTGGATGTGTAAAGGGGTAGATGGTATACCTCTAGTTACTTCTCACATGGATGTATCGGCCGTCCATGTCGATGTTTGCCCTTATCGTTGTCGACCGTTGTCGCCCCACCCTACCTCGCTTCCTTGTTGCCTTCGTTGGTTTGTGTTGTTGTTGATGGATCTCGTTTGTGGTGTCGGTATGTCGTGGAGTTCGTACCCTCAGGAACAGTTGTGGGTAAGGACTTCGGGCTCTCCTTGATGTCTTCCAAGATATGTTGGGTGTCATGCTTCCTAGGGGTTGACTCCTCTGTGGGCGGAACACTGCCGATGGTATCTCCGATGGAACACTGAAAAAAAATAAATAAATAACAAGTAAATTAGATGTGGTCGAGTCGGAAGCTCAGAGAAGAATGAATTCCCAGTGGCTCGAGTGTCGGTTTTTATATTGTTGCAACAATAGATTGTTTACGATTTGGTGATTGATTGGATGCCTAATGACTATTTAATGACTGTTTGTCGTTCGTTCTTAGTTAATCCAGGTAGATTAATCCACTCATAATGGGTTTTTCCCATCTCTAATGGGCTTTACCGGGAAAATCGTTGTTTACAATTACGCCTTTTTTGGAATTTTCGGCCGATATCTCCGAAACTACGCCAACGATTTTTTTCAAACTTTTACCACATATTCTTTGATTTATTTGCCATTTTTCCACGCAGATCGCGTTTCTTCAAAAAATTATTTCACCTGCCTTCTTCGCTTCTCCGTGAAGGCTATACGACAAGGTAACGATCCATTCGTCTCCCGGAATTTGTTGATTCCTCAAATATTTCCGCAAATCATTTACGAAAATTTCTGGCGAATCGGTATCCGTTCCCGAAATGTCGGCGGAAGGAGGGCTGGATTATTCTTCGATGGGATGGCATTTTCCAGTCGTAGTAAAATCAATGGCATCGTCTACATGGAGCGGGCGATAGTTTCCGGGATGGTTGATGTTGCCGTAGAATTCATCGGTATTGGGCTCGTCCGGTTTGATGTTGTGGAGTTTGTACCCTCAGGAACAGTTGTGAGTGAGGACTTCGGTCTCTCCTTGATGTCTTCAAAGATATGTTGGGTGCCATGCTTCCTTGGGGTTGACTCCTCGGTGGGCGGAACACTGCCGATGGTATCGTCGATGGAACACTGAAAAAAAAATAAATAAATAACAACGAGTAAGTTAGATGTGGTCGAGTCGGAGGCTCAGAGATAAATGAATTCCCAGTGGCTCGAGCGTCGGTTTTTATGTTGTTGCAAACAATAGATTGTTTACGATTTGGTGATTGATTGGATGCCTAATGACTATTTAATGACTGTTTGTCGTTCGTTTCCAGGAAATCCAGGTAGATGCATCCACTCATAATGGGTTTTTCCCATCCCTAATGGGTTTTACCGGGGAAAAATCGTTGTTTACAATCTTCGATATTCAACGGGTCCCCAAAATATATCTTTAGTTTTGCCGTATGCTGTAGAAAACCGTATGCCGACGCTCGACGTCACGCGGAGATAACACCCTACCCTACCGGTAAACATATTGGTGTATACAATACCTAAGAAGGTACCTAAGAAGTCAGTATTCTTAGGTATAGAATTAGGTATCCGTTCCCGAAAATGTCGGCGGACGAAGTGTTGGATTATTCTTCGATGGGATGGCATTTTCCAGTCGTAGTAAAATCAATGGCATCGTCTACATGGAGCGGATGTTAGTTTCCGGGATGGTTGATGTTGCCGACGAATTAATCGGTTTTGGGCTCGTCCGATTTAATGTCTTGGAGTTCGTACCCTCAGGAACAGTTATGAGTGAGGACTTCGGGCTCTCCTTGATGTCTTCCAAGACAAGTTGGGTGCCATGTTTCCTTGGGGTTGACTCCTCGGTGGACGGAACACTGCCGATGATATCGTCGATGGAACACTGAAAAAAAAAAATAAATAAATAACAACAAGTAAATTAGATGTGGTCGAGTCGGAGGCTCAGAGTAAAATGAATTCCCAGTGGCTCGAGCGTCGGTTTTTATATTGTTGCAAACAATAGATTGTTTACGATTTGGCGATTGATTGGATGCCTAATGACTATTTAATGACTGTTTGTCGTTCATACCAGGTAATCCAGGTAGATGCATCCACTCATAATGGGTTTTTCCCATCCCTAACGGGCTATTGTTGCCCTAAATGTTTTTTGTACGGCTTTATTAGCGTACGAAAAAATCGGAAAAAAAATTCTATCCTACGCAACTCGGCGAGATCTATCGAAATATCGAGCCGGAATTTTTGTGAAAATTACGCCTTTTTTGAATTTTCGGTCGATATCTCCGAAACTACGCAACGATTTTTGTCAAGACTTTTACCACAAATTCTTTAATTTTTTTGCCATTTTGGCACGCAAATCGCATTTCTTCAAAAAGTCATTTCACCATGTTATAGGGAAATGAAATTTTACCGGAATTAAAATTTTAAATAAATACACTCCGTTTACTCGGAAACTATAGGGTTTTCGAAAAAAATTATTCTTTCAAAAGTATTAATTCCAGTTTCATTTAACTAACAAAACAACCCGATAACGATATCTTAACCCTTTCAAAAGTTATAGCAAAAAAAGGAATTCCCGGCCGGCCGCCGTGCCAGCGCGTGTGACGTCACATCGCTCTATTACTAAACTACTACTACTATTACTAAATTCTGGTGATATATTACTAAATTCTGGTGACATATTACTAGATTCTGGTGATATATTACTAGATTCTGGTGATATATTACTAATTCTAATGATATATTACTAGATTCTGGTGATATATTACTAGATTCTGGTGATATTACTAGATTCTGGTGATATTACTAGATTCTGGTGATCACTAGATTCTGGTGATATATCACTAGATTCTGGTGATCACAATTCTGGTGATATATCACTAGATTCTGGTGATATATCACTAGATTCTGGTGATCACTAGATTCTGGTGATATATCACTAAATTCTGGTGATATATCACTAGATTCTGGTGATATAATACTAAATTCTGGTGATATATCACTAGATTCTGGTGATATATCACTAGATTCTGGTGATATATCACTAGATTCTGGTGATCACTAGATTCTGGTGATTTAATACTAGATTCTGGTGATTTATTACTATATCCTGGTGATATATCACTAGATTCTGGTGATTTATTACTAGATTCTGGTGACATATCACTAGATTCTGGTGATATATCACTAGATTCTGGTGATTTATCACTAGATTCTGGTGATATATCACTAGATTCTGGTGATCACTAGATTCTGGTGATATATCACTAGATTCTGGTGATTTATCACTAAATTTATTACTAGATTCTGGTGATATATCACTAGATTCTGGTGATCACTAGATTCTGGTGATTTATTACTAGATTCTGGTGATTTATTACTAAATTCTGGTGATTAATCACTAGATTCTGGTGATATGTCACTAGATTCTGGTGATTTATTACTAGATTCTGGTGACATATCACTAGATTCTGGTGATTTATCACTAGATTCTGGTGATTTATCACTAGATTCTGGTGATTTATCACTAGATTCTGGTGATTTATCACTAGATTCTGGTGATTTATTACTAGATTCTGGTGATATATCACTAGATTCTGGTGATTTATTACTAGATTCTGGTGATATATCACTAGATTCTGGTGATTTATTACTAGATTCTGGTGATATATCACTAGATTCTGGTGATTTATCACTAGATTTATTACTAGATTATGGTGATATATCACTAGATGCTGGTGATTTATTACTAGATTCTGGTGATTTATTACTAGATTCTGGTGATTTATTACTAAATTCTGGTGATTAATCACTAGATTCTGGTGATTTATTACTAGATTCTGGTGATTTTTTACTAAATTCTGGTGATTTATCACTAGATTCTGGTGATATATTACTAGATTCTGGTGATTTATCACTAGATTCTGGTGATTTGTTACTAGGTTCTGGTGATATATTACTAGATTCTGGTGATTTATTACTAGATTCTGGTGATATATCACTAGATTCTGGTTATTTATCACTAGATTTATTACTAGATTCTGGTGATATATCACTAGATTCTGGTGATTTATTACTAGATTCTGGTGATTTATTACTAGATTCTGGTGATTTATTACTAAATTCTGGTGATTTATCACTAGATTCTGGTGATTTATTACTAAATTCTGGTGATTTATCACTAAATTCTGGTGATTTATCACTAGATTCTGGTTATATATCACTAGATTCTGGTGATTTATTACTAAATTCTGGTGATTTATCACTAGATTCTGGTGATTTATTACTAAATTCTGGTGATTTATTACTAGATTCTGGTGATTTATTACTAAATTCTGGTGATTTATTACTAGATTCTGGTGATTTATTACTAAATTCTGGTGATTTATTACTAGATTCTGGTGATTTATTACTAAATTCTGGTGATTTATCACTAGATTCTGGTGATTTATTACTAAATTCTGGTGATTTATCACTAGATTCTGGTGATTTATTACTAAATTCTGGTGATTTATCACTAGATTCTGGTGATTTTTTACTAAATTCTGGTGATTTATTACTAGATTCTGGTGATTTATTACTAGATTCTGGTGATTTATTACTAGATTCTGGTGATTTATCACTAGATTTTGGTGGTTTATTACTAGAATCTGGTGATTTTTTACTAAATTCTGGTGATTTATCACTAGATTCTGGTGATTTATTACTAGATTCTGGTGATTTTTTACTAAATTCTGGTGATTTATCACTAGATTCTGGTTATATATCACTAGATTCTGGTGATTTTTTACTAAATTCTGGTGATTTATCACTAGATTCTGGTGATATATTACTAGATTCTGGTGATATATCACTAGATTCTGGTGATATATCACTAGATTCTGGTTATTTATCACTAGATTCTGGTTATTTATCACTAGATTCTGGTGATTTATTACTACATTCTGGTGATATATCACTAGATTCTGGTGATTTATCACTAGATTTATTACTAGATTCTGGTGATATATCACTAGATTCTGGTGATATATCACTAGATTCTGGTGATTTATTACTAGATTCTGGTGATTTATTACTAAATTCTGGTGATTTATCACTAGATTCTGGTGATTTATTACTAAATTCTGGTGATTTATCACTAAATTCTGGTGATTTATCACTAGATTCTGGTTATATATCACTAGATTCTGGTGATTTATTACTAAATTCTGGTGATTTATCACTAGATTCTGGTGATTTATTACTAAATTCTGGTGATTTATTACTAAATTCTGGTGATTTATTACTAAATTCTGGTGATTTATTACTAGATTCTGGTGATTTATTACTAAATTCTGGTGATTTATTACTAGATTCTGGTGATTTATTACTAAATTCTGGTGATTTATCACTAGATTCTGGTGATTTATTACTAAATTCTGGTGATTTATCACTAGATTCTGGTGATTTTTTACTAAATTCTGGTGATTTAATTCTAGATTCTGGTGATTTATTACTAGATTCTGGTGATTTATTACTAGATTCTGGTGATTTATCACTAGATTTTGGTGGTTTATTACTAGAATCTGGTGATTTTTTACTAAATTCTGGTGATTTATCACTAGATTCTGGTGATTTATTACTAGATTCTGGTGATTTTTTACTAAATTCTGGTGATTTATCACTAGATTCTGGTTATATATCACTAGATTCTGGTGATTTTTTACTAAATTCTGGTGATTTATCACTAGATTCTGGTGATATATTACTAGATTCTGGAGATTTATCACTAGATTTTGGTGGTTTATCACTAGATTCTGGTGATTTGTTACTAGGTTCTGGAGATATATCACTAGATTCTGGAGATATATCACTAGATTCTGGTGATTTGTTACTAGATTCTGGTGATTTTTTACTAAATTCTGGTGATTTATCACTAGATTCTGGTGATTTATTACTAGATTCTGGTGATTTTTTACTAAATTCTGGTGATTTATTACTAGATTCTGGTGATTTTTTACTAAATTCTGGTGATTTATCACTAGATTCTGGTTATATATCACTAGATTCTGGTGATATATTACTAGATTCTGGTGATTTGTTGCTAGATTCTGGTGATTTTTTACTAAATTCTGGTGATTTATCACTAGATTCTGGTGATATATTACTAGATTCTGGTGACGATATATTACTAGATTCTGGTAATAATCTGGTACAATAAAAGGCCATCAATTAAAGCGTTCGGTAAACTCAGAACGGTAATTCAAATTATTCATTGAACCCAAATCTAAAAAAAAAAATAAAAAAAACACTTTGATGTAATTGTTTTGCATATTATTTATTCTATATAAAGAAACAACTTAAAACAACTAGATTGAATTAGAAATTACCAACTATAAGTGTTTCGTGTACATTTAAAGATTTAGAAAACATTTCGACTGACATCACTTTGAACTATTCAAAAGATTACTCCAACGATTAATATGTATACATATTACAATAAGATTCGGATATTAGAAAAAACTCTATTCACTCATGCAATCTAACAGCTCACTAATTAAAAATTCTTAAATACACTATTTTGATTTCAATTCCGAACAGGCTCAAGCCACTTTTAAGCGTTAAGGCGATTAAAAATGGACTTTTCTTAAAAGTACAGCTCCTGAGATCGATTGATAATTATTTAAAAATATGTAAATTTAGAATTCAGTGGCAAAGAGATACTTCAAATATTTGAATGATTTTCGATCAATTCAATTGTACTAACTGGAATGTTGAAATTTTAAACTAAGGCACTATTTTTAATGACCCGCATTTAGCGCCTCTGTTTAACTTTAGAGTAAGTCTAAAATCACGTCTCGAGTCCCTAGTTACTCCATAACAACCAATGTAAATCTATCAAGTTAAAATCGCGACTTTAGAGATACTCTAAAGTTAAACAGAGCCGCTGAATACGAGCCAATAAGTGTAAGACTTGTGTTCATTTGACTTTGCCAAATTTAATTAAACCCAATCAACTAAAAATGAAATATAAAAAAAAATTAAATGGAAATGTAATTTTTCTTACTGTTCCAGCCAATAACCACTTGGAAATTAGCATTAGAATTGATCAATAATATATTTGAAATGACCCCGTTTTGAATGAACCTGTTCGAAAGTGTGCTAATACAACAACTATAATAATTATATAAAGCTATCTAAAACGTTATTTTTTTAAGCAGAATTTTGGTGAAATAGTGGTATAAAAATATTTCAAAAATACGCTTTTTACATTCCAAAATCATTTAGTACGGCGATAAAAGGCTTGATTAACGGATGTTTCATTCGTAAATCAAGTCTCTCGTCTTGATTTGTTATGCCCATTGACAGTACTATAATTAAATATTGATTAAATATAAACAACAATGTTGGTGCAGATACGCGCTATTTCTATTGTAGTAGGCTTTCTGTTATTTAAAAAATTAAATCCAGTACCTATGCTGTGCTGTAATAATTAAATAACTGTCTTCTGAGTTTACAACTTTCAACACACTTCAAAAATCGGAACAATTACTAATACATTTTCTTCTACAATATTTATAAGCTATAGACTAGAAGAGTTTTAAATAACACCAAATATTATGGTGAACCAATGCAACATTTAAAAAAAAAACACACTTGAAACGTTTATTAACACTTAAAAAATCGTTTTCAAAATTTTTAGCCTTTCTTAATATTAAAAATGTCGAATAATTAAGGAATATCGTAGTAAAAATGTACTGATTAGAGATGAATAATTATTCAGAAAATGAGTGTTCAGCTAGATATTCAAAACGCGGTTTATTATTTATATTGTCATTTAATTATATTTTCAATGCTGTAGTTTTCCAACTCGCGAGTTGGGACACATACCTATTTATTACAACATCTAAATATGAAAAAAAAAAAGTGACCGAATTATGAAAGAATAATTCTTATTATTAGATTTTAAACAAAATTAAACATTAAACATGAATTAGTATATATGACGAATATAAATAAAAAATTCCGTCACACTAAAATTTTTCAAACATGTTCGCTCTATCTAATGGCACTGATATTATAATGTTAGTGTAAAAATGTTCTATTAAACATAAAAAGGTGTTTCAACTGCATATCAATTATATATTTTTTTTAAATTCATATTAAAGTACATATCATTTATCATAAGATTCATAAGGATCGTTTGTCGACACAAAAAATGAATTTAAATTCAAATAAACGGCTATATTTCCATTCGAACAATCCCAACTTCGTATGTATAATACACAAATTATTTACAATTCATATCAAGAATTAAATTCTAATTGTATAAGTTTGGAACACGCGGGTAATTCATAATTTGCTGTAATTCACCGTAGGAATATGTAATATTATTTTTTATACATATTATGTATATATATTCTCCATGAGTAAAGAGAAACGAGCAAAGGCCATAATAGAAAAAAAAAAATCGGGACACCAAACGATGTGCTTTTTACAGGAATTTCAGAGTATTAGGACCAATAAAAATATGTTCACCTATCAAGATTGCGTAATAAAATGATATATAAAATAATTCGAAATTACTAGGAGCGAAATTGGTAGATAATATTATCTATAGAAGTCTTAACTTTAAGCGTTTATATTAATTTATACTGCTTAAAGCGAATGTTTCAAATTGTTATGTTTCATTTAAAAATTTGACAAAATATTACTGTGGAATTAACTACCACATATAATGACTTATTATAATAGCATAATGGTGCATTTAATTATTTTTTAAGTACGTTGAATTTAATATTAACTTTTTCATTTAGTATAAGAGGTATATTTTTAAGAGGCTCGATAATTCCAAAGTAATGAACATGTGATTTAACAGGTGTTTACATCACAGTCTAAATTTTAAGATAATGAGCTGTGCTGTGTTGTTCTTTTCGATAACACTGCACAAATTCAAAAAAAAAATTAAAATAATAAAAAGTGAATAAATAAATTAGATAAATCTAATATAAATATCACTCATCTAAGAAATCTTTCAAAAGAGTTGTACGTCGCTTCTCAGCAATATCCATTTGGTTTTCCAAATCTCCCCGATTTGTAGTTTCAGCCCTTTCGATTTTCCACGAAAGATTTTCAATTTCAGCTTCCAGCTGAGCTTGTTGATATTCAAACAGCTCCTTTCTCGATCCACCTTCCATATAGTATGCATATGGATATGTATATTGTAAAGTGTATCGACATTTA
The DNA here is from genome assembly GCA_918026865.1 of Phyllotreta striolata. NCBI lineage: Eukaryota > Metazoa > Arthropoda > Insecta > Coleoptera > Chrysomelidae > Phyllotreta > Phyllotreta striolata. Next base: position 6,720,000 of record OU900103.1, on the reverse strand, counting down.
GCCAGTAGATTTGCTGCAGTAAATAAATATTGCCAGTCAATCCATGTTCCCAATCCTGACATAACATTTTGGTTAATACGTGACCTGAGCTTCTCCAATGTCTGTTCTTCTAATTTCAGTGATTTTGAATGATTTTCCCATCTCTCGTAATAATGTAGGTACTTTTTTAATGCTTCACGGGCCTGTTGAAAAAAAAAAAAGTTGGGAAAAAGAAAAAAAAATCGATTATTCCTTAAAATAATGATGAATATGAAATTTATCTATAACAACTCACCTGAGCATGAACGGATTCATGAGCAATATTTGGATTTTCTCTGTATCGAGAGCATTCGTAATATTCAGACCCATGAGATTTCCAGTCGCCTAAACACATCCAACAAAAATCGTGTTTACAATTGTAACATTGCATGTGATTACAACCGCCATTTTTCTCAATACAAATGTGGCACTTGGGACAGTCTTTAGTATGTGCACTTATATAATTTGCAGTCTCACTGTCATCTGCACATTTCGTCAACCACTTTTTGATTACATGACAATCGGTAGGCGCATGATAATCACATCCACATCTACAAAAAATAAATAAATAAAAAAAAATGAAAATACAATTTAACACATAAAAATGACAATCGGTAACGGGACTTACTTGAAGCAAAATATAGTTTTGCATTGATTGCATGTAGCCCTTTTAGCCTTAATATCCTTACTATGAACCACAATAGAACAATTTGGACCTGGACAGAATCGCAAAAATGGATGTGATTTAACGTAATCTTGAAAAGAAAACTGTTGATATTTTTCTCTCATATTGGGACGTTGTAAATGTTTTAGTACGAAATCTTCTGGAGCTAAGACAATGCAATCTCTTGCCATACATGCTATGCCAGTAGATATACCCTAAAAATATTATTAAAAATTTTAATAAATATAATATTCTTCCCATTAATACACAACATATACATATTCAGATCTATTTTTTCTAGTATAGAGGTTAATTAACCTACCTGGTTAATTTGTACTTCGAAATGCATGGTCCAGCATTCATTACAAAACATATGTGCACATGACAGATTATGAAAATTTTCAAAGTGCTGTAAAGTAGCGCATACTGAACAATAAACGTACGACGATAATCTTGTCAAAAGTAAACTACTAGGTGGTGCATCTGGTTCGATTCTCGCTGCGATTAAAGTCTGAGTGGAGTTGTCGTTAAATTTTTTCGTTACTTCGTTTATATTCCATTGATTGCTGTGTAAAAGAACCTGAAAAAATCAAAACAAGTTATTTCGACAGACGTAAATGCATACGAGTACGATAAATTAACACATACTTTTGCCAATGAAGGAGGAATTTGTAAATTATTACTCAAAGTTTCAACAGTTTCATTGAGTAACCTGTCAACTTGCTCCTCTAGAAGACAATTATACTCAAAATATTCTGGATCAATGTTCCTAGGATCTATCTGTTCTATATCAATATCATCATTCGAGTTGTAATAATCGTAAAATTCATTATCTGAACATTCCATATCAGATTCACCACCCTGAGAAGTAGTCATTGATTCTTCCATATTTCTGTTAATTTAATATAATACAGAGCCATTAATATGTATTATTAAAAAAACTGAACAACATTTTTCATCGATTAAAAAGCCTGCATTAATCACAAACAAAGCAACACTTTTTTCCTGAAATTGATCACCTGTTTACATATGTCAAAATTTCGTCGCCATTTGCATTCTACTTCTATACTTCACTTCACCCTTTTATTCTTCTTTTTTTCTTCTTTTTTTTTGCTTAGTTGTTTTCAACTTTTCTAAAACATGGAATAGGTGCTTTTTATTATGTTTTCTTGTATAATAATTTATTGTTACTTATTGTTTAATTAATTAAGTATGTTTATATTTATAAGAGAAATTATTAATTTGTCGTATCAAAAATTAATTTGCCTGGTTATTTTTAATGTTGGTAGCAATGACTACAGAACAGGTGACAGATGACAGATTCTTCTTTTTCTATTTTGAGGTCTCAGTTGCTGGAGATATTCGGCCTAGACAGATGACAGATGACAGATGTTGCTATGACATTGACATGTTTTTGAAAAATCGATTTTACGATTTTTGGTGTAGCAGTAGTCATGGTCAGATTAGTCCTCCGTACTAAAATGTGAATTTCTCAATACTATGACAAAAATTTAATAGACAATAAGCCGATAAATCTGAGGTAAGCAATACTGCAAACTAATAAAATGTAATTGGTATTTTGTAAAGCGACATGTTTCAGATAAAAATGGAAAACACAACAAATGGTGACTGCTTGCAATCCAAAGAAAATGTTAGAGTATTTATAAGAATACGGCCTTTAACTAAGAAAGAAACGTCAGAAGGCAATGAAAACGTATTAACTTGTGATTTTAAAGAAAACCTCATTGCCCTCAAGAAAAATGGAGAACACACCAAACCTTTTAAATTCGACCATATATTTGGATCTTCTACTACCCAGGTATATAATAATTATATTAAAATAATTAGATATTAATAATATTCTTAAACAAAGGTTCCTCTATATTCACATTTATATTAGTCAACTGTATTCATATTATTTTCAAGGTCCTACTATTCATTTCTTTCTTTTTTTTTGTATTACAAAACAAATGCATGACGAATAAGGTCAACATTTAATTCGTATAACATTGGGTTTGATTAATAATATGCTTTACACTTCAATTGTTCGGTTAATTTACAAAAAAACATTCACTAAAATATCACAATTTTTAGAATCCAAATATTTGTAAATATTCATTGTTAATGAAATGTGTAACATTTTATATAAAAATGCGTTTGTTTTCAGTTGGAAATGTACAAAATGACGGCTTTTCCTATAGTAGAAAAAGTTCTCGAAGGATACAATGGGACAATATTCGCATACGGTCAAACAGGCACTGGTAAAACATTTACCATGGTCGGAAATCATTTAATTCCCGAGCTCAAAGGAATCGTACCGAATACGTTTTCTCACATTTTCAGTCAAATTTCTCGAGCTAGCGAAGAAAAGTCATTCGTAGTCAAAGCAACTTATTTAGAAATTTATAATGAAGAAGTTAGAGATCTCTTGGCCCAGGATCCGACGAAAAAACTAGCAATTAGAGAAAGAAAAGACATCGGAGTTTACGTTAAAGATCTCATGGGTTTCACTGTAGACTCAATTCAGTCTGTTACAGAATTAATTAATAGAGGAAACAAAAACAGGATAACCAGATCTACCCTAATGAATGACGTCAGCAGTAGATCTCACGCTATTTTCACCATCACCATCGAATCGAGAAATAGAAGAGATAATAAAACTACAGTGGGGAAATTAAATTTAGTTGACTTGGCTGTATGTCGATTTTTAATTAAATTATTTATGGCGAATGCAATTTACTATTAATAATTTAAAATTTCATTTTGTCTATATAGGGTTCTGAAAGAGCTTCGAGAACGCAAGCCACAGGCGAAAGATTAAAAGAAGCCAGTAATATTAACTTGTCCCTTTCTGTTCTTGGAAATGTAATATCGGCTTTAGTAGATGGGAAAAGTACTCACATACCGTATAGAAATTCAAAATTGACCAGACTACTTCAAGATTCACTTGGTGGAAATTCGAAAACGGCAATGGTACGTTTGTTGATACTTATACTATCCATCCAGAAATAATTCAATGTAATATTTATAATGTAATATGTATTTCATAATTAGATTGCAATGATCAGTCCTGCTGACATAGATTATGAAGAAAGCATGTGTACGTTGCGTTACGCTTCCAGAGTTAAATTTATTAAGAATTGTGTTAAAATTAATGTTGAAGAGAAAGGACTAATCGAAGGTTTCGAGCTGGAAATAGCCGAATTGAAAGAAAGGCTTTTGCAATTGAATAATGTGGAACAGAAACGCGAACACAAAAAGAAAGAGAGAGCAGTTAGTGCAGAGGAAAAGGAAAAATCGAAACAAACTAATATGGAATTGGAGAGAACAGAGTAAGTGCAATAAATTTAATTTTTTTTTTTTTTTGTGGGTTGATGTAATAAATGTAATTGTATGTGTGATTTTTTCTCTTTTTTATTTTTTGTAGAAAAATGAAAGAGGAACTGGAAGAAAAAGTGGCCTTAATCCAAAAGAAGATTCTAGTGGGAGGAGAAAATTTGTTGGAAAAAGCACAACAGCAGGCTTTCTTTTTAGAATCTTCAGCAGCTGAATTAGAAGATCTTAACAGAAGCCATCAGCAGTTAGAAGAACAATTGAATAAAAAGGCATTAGAAAAAATTGACGTTGAAGAGCAATATTCTTCATTGCAAGAGGAAGACATAGGGCTTAGTAAAAAACTCAAGAAAATACAAGTATTTATCAAAGAAGCCAAAGAAGAGCACTCTGACAAAGAAAGGGAATACCAAAGAGATTTAGAAGCCCTTTACGATAATAACCGGCTTTTAGTAAGAGAAACACAGCTCTCCAACCTTATTATAGAAAATTACATTCCTCCGGAATATTTGGTAATTATTTTAAAAAGCATTAATTATTTATTGGCTGTGACTGAATCAATTCTATTGTCAGCCCAATAAGAGCTATCTCTGAATATTACTTGACAATCGTTCAGTACAAAGAAATGTACCTATGTAGTTGTAAAATCTTTGAATATCTCTATATATGGTATTGTTATTTTAGAAAAAAATCCAAACCAATATGATATGGAGCAACGACGGACAGGAATATCAAATGAGAGGTGTCGCTTACACGGGTAACAATATGAGAAAACGTTTAAATCCTGGTGTTGAGACAATGTCACAGATAAAATTCGACATGAAACAGCCTTATCACAAGTATCCTGAGAGAAAGAAAGAAAAGCTGAAAGAAAAACGCCAATTACCCAAGAGCTTATCGGCTGCACCAAAATCACGTTAGTAAGTTATTCATTAAACTAATTACCGATTCATTGTTAAACCGACTATGTAAACTTTTCCGAATAAGCAATAACACAATTTCTTTAAACCACACACACACGCACAATTTTTTTTTTTATTATTTATTAAACTGACGTGTTATTATAGTTACTTGTATTCCTAAAGATCGACACATCGTAGAAGATTCATGTTGCTTTATTACTTTGCAAAAAAAACCGCTTTGTTCCTATTGCACCTTCACAATTCGAAGGAATTTTATCAACATGTCGGTTTATTAAATTAATACAATTTTGTTTTGGTTTTTGTTTCCTCTAGTTTTGTGTGGTCTTTGATTATAATAACCTGCCTTAGAAAAAGTTCAGAGAATTGATAAATTTTATTGCATCCTACCATAAATTAAATGATAAATCATCAAAAATTCATTATCATCTAGAACAGTTATATCAATCTTGAATCTAGTAAATCTGTGGAATTACTGATTGCATCAATAATAGATTTTATTATGTGAATATGAATTGTGACAGTGAATTTTGTTAATTTCTTAATTCAGTTCAGTATTACATACACTGTGTATTATTTTCATTGATGGCTGGTGATTGTTTTGTTAATTGTTTAGTAAAATATACATATTGAAAATGTAAAGGGATTTTTAAACGAAGAAAGGTTAATGGAAATTTTAAATTTTCGTAAATTGTTCTTCATTTAAACGGATTTTAGCAATATGTGGAATGTCTAGTCTAAAAAAAATATTTTTTTATATTTTACTAATATTTTTTAATTAGTTTATTTAGCGAAAATGAACATATTTTAATCAACTAATTGCTAATATTTTCGTATTTCATATAAAATACTAATTGTAAGTGGGTATTTTATATTTTAATAAAGAGTATATTTTTAGCATAACTTATGTTGAAAATAGTTGCCAAAGTGATTCTAAGATCTCATAATATTCTTAGAATAAAACAAGTCCGTTCCATTTTTATTTTACATTTATATTTAATGCTCAAATAAGGCATAATTTGAAAGATCTCACTAGAAGTTATCGCAGCTTAATTATTAAAAAAGGAGATTGCAAGCATGATATTTGAGCATTTAATCGCTTATTTCTAGTCGATTTTAATCAATTTAGATTAAATGTTGAGACTGCTTTAAATTGTAGCTTTAGAATATTACTGTTTTTCAAAACTTAAGTTACCTAAAATGGCCAGTATTAAATTGTTGTGATGCATCCCTTTACATGCATTTATGATTATTATTTTTTTTGTTAAATGCTACTCTAATAAATTATAACTAATAAACGTTTATATTCACTCGTATTGTTTTATTTTTTCGTTAAAATGGAAAAGAGGGAAGTAATGAATCAAATAAGAATGTAATATAAAATAATGTATTTTTTGTTACAAGACAACCCGAGTTGAAAAGGTTCTATTTTGTACCTACTTACGTCTAAATTATACAGTTATTTATTTCGTCAAAATATATGAGCATATCTGATACACTTGCACATATCAATTTTGGACATCTCTAATTTTATTTACACACTTTTCATTTGGAAGATGAAAATTTTTGGAAATAAAAAATCGTACGTTATAAGTTATATGCTTATTATAAGTAGTAGGAAATTAATTGACGGCATTCTTTGTACTAAACACATATTTTCTAATAAAAAAAAATGTATGCTATTACATTTCTGAGAAATTTGTATATACAGTTTGAAACTCTTTGTGCCACTTAGGTACTTATATACAAATATTATTTGGATTATATTAATATAATAACAAATTTTTTAGTTAAATAAATAAATGTATCAATTGAATAAAATTTTGCGTTTGAATCGAATTAATTCTTTAATGCAAAGTACAATGCAAATTTGAAAACTTTGAATTAAAGGATTTTTCAAAAATTATTATAGTAGGAGAAGAAAACTTTTAAAAAGGCTCAAAACGAACAATACATAATATAAATATTTTAAATGGTCGATACACATTAACAATTATAAAATATATACACATATATGTAAAAAGTAGATGATATAATTCCAATTTCGAATTCTTTGAAAGAAAATAAGTATTTTTTATTTACAATAGTATAAGTTTATTCAAATCGGAATCGATGTGAATATTTATGTCGTCGACGTGAAACGTTTCTTGGTCGTGCAAGAAAATAATGTTTTTTTTTTTTTCATTTTCAAATTCCCCTATTTTGCTATAGAATATACAAAAATACCCTGTGGTGTGATTGTCAAAAAATCGTATGTTCTGAAATTAGTGAGTATTATTTCTAGCAGAGTATAATTGTACAATACTATCAGAACATCATATATACAGATTGCTTCAAAACAATATCCAAACTTTTTTTCACCCTACCTCACATTAAGAACGTTTGTAGAAAAGGGATTTAATTCATATGACATCTTGTATAATTTAACAAACGAACGAATTTTCTAATATATGCGTATAAAGTAGCCTAAATATTTTCACTATAATTAATTATATTCAGTCTAGCATTTTCTCGCAATATTTTTTCTCCTCATAGTCGAGGACGAATTTGAACAAAAAACGCATCTGGCTGTTTAATGAATCATTGAACAGGCTATGAACAGAAAAATAAACACGTGTCGCCGATCTGCTATTCGTCATTCATCAAACCAATGTGGATAGCTCGTGGGGTGAATTTGTCGTACCCACACTGCTCAAATCTACCGTAACATTGGGCATGCCCGGACTGACGGATCCGCTGGCTTCTCTATGATGTGACATCTTCGTCAGATTTAAGTTATCTCCCAAATTGGGCGGCGTTGTTGTTGCCGGTCGTACGACGTACGGTCCATTGTGTACAGAGGCCAGTTGGTGCCCGAAACTGTGATTGAAGCTGGCATGGGAATGGTTCAATTGCACCAGAGGCGGCGGTGGCGGCGGCGGCGGCGGCGGCAGCGGCGGCGACGAGATGATGCTGTGGAATGAGTTCTGGTGTTGGCTAGTGGTCTCGTGGTGTTGCAACGCCAATTCCTTCACTGCGTTCGTCTTCTCCTTTTGCCAGATGAAAACGTTGTGGACCATCGCACAACCGCAGAATATAATACCCAGGCCTATGAAGACGCTCGTTACAATGGCAGGCGTCGAATGGAACTGGATGAACGTGTACAGTATGATTCCTGCGAAATGAGGAATTCGTTTGTACCTTTACATACCTAGTTACAATTACCTATATTATATAGAGACTTGGATTGGTGAGGTGGTTTACCTGTTAGGAAAACTGGGATCGAAACGAAGAATCCTCCCACTGCGCATACTCTACTAACCGATGATTTTTGTAAATACTTGTTTGTTCTGAAATGTAAAAGAAAATAGCTGGAGTTAGGTGTAGAACAGCTAATCGTTTTTAATAAGTAAAGATAAATCAGTGGCGAGGTCAATAATCTATCTTTTTAATTTTAAAACTTGAGCTCTTTTATTTACATAATTTATGTAAATTAAAAAGTTTTTTTTTCTCATCGCGTATGTGCCTGTTTGTGCAGCGGCGTACTTTTACCATTATGTTTAAATAAATGTAGGTACTTGTATTACTTAGTACTTTTTTTAACTTTAGTTTTGTAAAGATATACATTTCAGTTTTCCTTTCTCAAGGAAACGTTCAAGATTCTCATTCTATCTGCGGTTGTGGTCTGACCCAATGTCTTCTTTAAACGATGTTTATTATTCCAGACTATGTAAATTTATCTTTTCGGTTATTCTGAATAATAAAAGACCAGACTAATGAAGTTTTGAGCAAACATAAATAATAATTGAACGACGATAATTGCAATTTATTAATAACGCATAACTATTTACGACATTTTCCGTTAATTATGAAACGTTTTGTATATAAATGTTGTATTAAAGCAAGCATCTGTTTTATCAAGAGATATTGCGAATATTTAAACTAGGAAAAGAGATTTTCCTGTTACACCTAAGCGTAACGCAGAGCAAACAATTTATGTAGGTAAAGTCGATATTACCGTACGTATAATTTGATACGATATTACATATGTATATCTAAATTTAGCGAATAAATACGTTTTATTTTTCTTGTAAACCGGAAAATTTACATTAATAGAAATTTCAATGGAACATACGGCGCGCGGCGGTTTATTGATTTATGGCTATGAAGAAAAGATTCTAAAATAGCGATTTCATTAACCGTAAATTTAGATTTAGACAAATATACTCTCCGTATCAAATAAAGGATCGAATGTTCGTTTTGATCAAAATAATCATTGAATTATTTTTCTAACCTTAGCTTTAATCGAGTTTACACGTTTTCGAGCATAATGCTTATTCAAATTAATTTTAAATCGAAATGTGGTCCTGAGATAATTAAACAGTTTATGTTTATTTTAGCCGCTAATTGTCGGCTGACCTTCATATGTGTTAAAATGTCTTGACAATTATTTACAATTCTCCGGCAGAGTTCGAATAAAGACACTCGAGAAGGATGGGAAAAAGATTTTCACAATCTCCAGTGTAGGAGCCTTGTTGTCTCTAATAGTGTTTATACAAAGTATGTTAATTAAAAGAAAATTTGATCCTCCATCAGGCCCATTGTAGGTAGGTTTTTTTTTGTAGTAGGTAGATGTAAAATTGCCCGTTTCCTGATCGAGCGGAATGAGCTGTAATTAAGTTTAATACCTATTCAACGGAAATAGTTGGATTATGGGAAGTCTTAAACGTATTCATTCGGTTTAATTCATGGGATAAACCTGATGAGTTATTGGCTGAGCAACAAACTATTTTACACCAGGGCAACCACGTTCGTAGACCCTTCGCTCTATTCTTTGTTCGCGCGATAGAGCGAAATTTTTGTGTAAGAATAAAATTTGTAGTAACTATAAATGCGAGGTTCGTGTATTAAATTGATATCACACGTTTGAAAAATGTAATGCATGCAGTATTTAAATGTTAAACGGTATAAACAACAATTAAAGCAACCTGTTTGTTCCGCTCTAGTAATTTTCTAAAAGTACTCTTTTTTATTTATTTATTTATTACAGATTTTTTTTTGTAATTTTGCATAAACATTAATTGGAAATTAAAATTTTTACTAAGGGTGTCACTAGGTTACATATTTACTTGAAATAAAAATAAATTAGATGAATCTTCCATGAAACTTGGCCAAATGTGACCTCAATATAAGATCAACTTTAAATAATTCATAATCTTTAGAATTTGATCTAAGCAACTAAAACGTTTAAGAATTCACCAGCAATAACAAACAGGTACGTATTCTAATAAAGTGTTATATATATATAGTATTTAATTTACCTGTCGTTTCCTCCATGTGGGCTTTTGACTAATTTAACAGCAAACAAGAATTGTATAGCACATACCAACAGACAGCACAAATTTAGCGATAATGTTAAAGCACAAAGTGCTAAAGTCACCTCGTACACTACAACGTATTCTTCGGCAGTTATCACAGTTAGTTGTTCCGATCTTAACAATTCCCGAATGTCGTTTGCCGTTACCGGTGATATTTTCAACAAGAATATCAAAGAGAGCAAGGCCAAAAGCAAACTGACCAAACACAACAAGCCCAAGCTCACCAGCATCTCCTTGATGCCCACCTCCTTCGACTTGGCGATGAACTTGTTTACCGGACCCTGGTTACGTATCCTGGAGATATTCAATCCGCCGTTCAGCACTTTATTTCCAGGCGATAGTACTGCGTTACTGTACAAGGAATGTTTCGAATTATCGAGATTCGTTGAATGCAAGTGGCTGACGTTCAGAGGATACTGCTGGGAGATCCTGGAGCTGTTCGCATTGGGCGATCTGTACCGATGAGGTCCGGGTTCCATCCGGGACTCCAGGACCATCGAACTGTCCGGCCTGGTACCCCGACTCGAGATACCTCCATTTGTAATGTGTTTCAACATCTTTCAGAACCATTTGTAAGCTGGCGCCGCTGTGGTTACATTGGCCTGGCTTCCACATAGTATTCCAAAAGCATGACTTGTCCGTTTTCTATTTTATTTGGGAGTTTTTTATGTCCACTTTAGTGTGCATTATGAATCCGGACGATCGGGAAGGTCGATGAGTTGTTTCATTTGGTTGTACTTAGAACTGCAATTAAAAAATGCCATTTTAACGTGGGAATAAATGTACAATTTTGATTTGTGAAATCGTTAATGCGCCTACAATTTGCTTTGCTAGCAACCCTTAATTGGCAAAACGTCATTTTTTGCGAACTTTCATTGATGTAAATCGTTTTAATGGTGTATTGTTACATTAGGATTAAACGGCAATTAAATTTTATTACGAAACCGCGAAATAAATGCGTTCATTTAGATTAATTCGAATTTAACAAATTCGCATAATTTTCCACTTTCTATTAGGAACTCGACCTAAACAATGTGTTTTAAAATAATGAATTTATTTACATATTTTTACGATTGAAATCGGTGAGAATCGAGCATTCTCTTAGATCTCCCTGAAATTAGGAAAATTGCTCTGCTGTAAAATTTCGTGACCTCAATGTGTCGCCCCAGCCCCATAACGTAATGTGTTTTTAAAAGAGAGGTATGAATAAACTTATAGGCAGGTGCACAGGAAAGGATAAAAGAAATTCGTTAAATAACAGTTGGTTGGCTTCTACAGTTTATATTTCCATTTTCCCTCTCTTTTCGATTCGATGGGTAATTGCGTGTAGCGACCCAACTAGGAATTTACTCCGGGTGATATTAGATAGAAAGATAGAAAACTTATTCTAATATTAACTACCGTACGGTCAGTTATTCGTTTTATTTCGCCTATTATTGTCCCCGACACTTAACAGTTGCACTGGCTAAATTTATTTATGAATTTAAATTACAACTCTGCATGGTAGCCTTATTGGGTATTAAGTTTCGAATTAGCGGCAAATATTATGAATTCATTTATTTTTTGTTATATTCGCGGAATCAGATTAACGAGTACAAGTTTATTTACGTAGTCAGCGTACTCATGTTCGTTTATTATAATAATTCGTTCTGTTGCTGGGATTAATAAAATATGTAGGTAAACATAAGTCGAAGAAATTAATAATATTTTACAGAATTCTTTTAATAAAATATTAATTTTATATCCATACAAGTACCAGTACGTCTGAATGGATAGTAAATCGAATCTCTATTGAAGAACGAGAAATTTTGAATGGCAAACCCACGCAAGTCGATAAAATATTTCAAATATAACCAAATAGTTGATTAATTAGATTTAAAAAAGCGTCGAATCCTTGAATTTTTACGACACGAAGATAGTATTTCCTATTTATTATTTAAGAATTAATTAAAAAACGAGTTTCGTTGCGGCAAGGAGGTTCTGGTTGGACCAAACTCTAATCGACTAATAAAACATACCATCAGTTGGGTTTTCATTGAAGAATTCGACAAACCCTACGCCCGAATAGAAGGTTATCATGGTACACAGGTAATGCAGCAATTGATTGCCCAGGTAAAAAAAAAATAAACAACATTATGCACCTCGAGATTCTCTGAAGGAGAGTCTGCCTGTATCAGGTAGACGTATTCTACGTGGCTTAAGGTCACAAAATTAAAACTCACATACATACCTTGCAATTTTCGAATTCCTCCACGATACCAAAACAAGTGAGCCAGCCGGCTTTGTGCTTGAACAGGTACCCTTTTTTCGGTGATCAATACGATAGAACGCACTCACTAAACCTTAGTAAGCACTGTACACTATACAAATCGACTAATATTTTTCGTAACGGCACTAAATACCGAACTGGGTCGCCTTTACAACGCGAATGCTGCCTCAACAAGAGCCATTCTGTAATACAGAGGCACCGGAGGATCGGTTCCCACTACTCGCCAGTACTTTTTACTTCTACACAATACGTCAAAAACTTTTTAAACTCACACTTCTTTAGCATTTGTTCCAATCGATATTATGTCACTTGTTCTTCGGTATGCGTATGTGGAAGTTGTTGAACGATTCTTTGGTGTAAAAGGGCTGTAAAAGGTGTTAGTGCGGTAGGTAATATGTATTTCCCGCCATGTACGTACCTACAAAAGGGCGTGTTTATTATACACACCTGTATAGTATTCATACCGTTAAATTAGATTCTTGTTGCGGAAAAAATATTTTCGAGATGAAATTTAAATATGTATTATGTATACATTAAACGCAGAAGGAAGAGGATGATTAAAAAAGGAATTAAATTTCGACAATTTTCTACTAGTCTTTTTTCGGTCAACAACTGTTTTTTTTAACGAAATTTTAGCGAAATTAACTACTAAAATAATTAAAATAATCCAAAATATATTAAAATCCTACATTATTAATATTGTTATTAACTATAAATTTGAATTCACCAATTCACCAATTCACCAAATTATTCGTTGCAATTTCTACATTTGAGAAACATAATATTAATAAATTCTGATTGTAACAATCGTAGTAAGAAAAATCAAATTTGAAAATTGTTATAAAGAATATGAAGCTCAAATTGACTCACTACTGCCCTCTTTAAAATAATAGTACAAGCAAAAGCTCAGGTTAAGTAGAAAACATTATACGAGTTCTGAACAATATTCAATGTAATGTAAAGAGGAGATATCCGGCTGATATTTTGTGGATATTTTATTTTTTATGCATTACTACAATTTTTGTCTAATCATAAAATGTAATGTTAAATGTTAGCTTCATTTTTCCATCCACTGTTAATTTTTATTATATATAATTTTTATACCACAAAAACAAATAAAGAAAATCTAAAATGGAAATTAATTGAGCCATACTAATTAATTAAATACAGTCAAGTTCTTATAAAAAACGTAAAAAATCGTTTAAAAACAATCTTTGTCTGCAAATTATCATGACAACATAGCAGAAACAAACATACTTATCGAAAGAGTATAGTGTAACTAGTGCAAAGGTCATAGAATGATTAAATTTAATTTAGTCTAATTGAAACCTTCCTCGATCGAACAATGAAGAGCGTCATTGGAATCTCGCTATTTAGTTTTTTCGCAATCGTTGCGTCCGATGATGTGTACAAATTAGAAACGAAATACATCGATGTACCTATAGATCATTTCAGGTAAATAAATCCGATACGATTCGGTTGATTTTTAATATACATAAATAATAAATTCCTGATTGTTTTAGTTACACAAGCGACGCCACTTTCAAATTGCGGTATCTTATTAACGATACTCACCATGACAAAGGAGGACCGATATTTTTTTACACTGGAAACGAAGGAAATATTAACAGTTTTGCTCAAAATACCGGCTTTATTTTTGATATAGCTGAACCGTTCGATGCTCTTATTGTTTTTGCTGAACACAGGTATGTTTCGGGGTTATTTGCTCGATATTTACTTTGTAGATATCGTTTTTTTTTTTGTAGATTCTATGGAGAATCGATGCCGTTTGGTAATCAATCGTACGTTTCTCCGAAGAATTTGGGTTACTTAACATCGCAGCAGGCCTTGGCTGATTTTGTCTACGTAATAGATCATCTTCAGAATGAGTACAAAAGTCGGTGGAACGGAAAGAAATTACCAGTTATAGCGTTCGGTGGATCGTACGGGGGAATGCTTTCCGCTTACATTAGAATGAAATACCCAGCTTCAGTATTGGGCGCCATCGCCAGTTCGGCGCCGATCTGGCAGTTCAATGGTCTGACCCCTTGTGAGGACTTTTACAGGATAACCACCGGCGTATACGCGTCCTATTCCCCGAAATGCGCAAATACCATCAAAAACTCATGGAAAGCAATAAGGTTAAACTCCAAAATAATTATAGATAAAATCGAATTGTATAATATTCAAATATTTTTAGGTCTTTTACGCAAACGCCTGATAATAAAAAAAACTTGACTTCCTTGTGGAAGCTCTGCAACACCCCATCAACAAGCGACGACATCGATAAATTGGTAGGATGGTATTCGGAAATACTGGTAAACATGGCGATGGTAAATTACCCGTACCCAACCAACTTTCTAACGAATCTGCCAGCTTACCCAATATTGCAATTCTGCTCCACGTTGGATAGCTACACTTGGTCGGACGATTACAGCCTATTGAAATCCATCGGGGATTCCCTCCAAATCTACACCAACTACACGAAAAGCGCCAAGTGCAACGACATCAACGAAACGTCCTCGAATGTAGGAGAAAGCGGTTGGGACTTCCAGGCCTGCACGGAAATGGTGATGCCTATGTGCTCCGTGGACTCGGATATGTTCGAAAACGCAGCCTGGGATTTCAACAAGTATACAAACGATTGTAGCAAGAACTTTAACGTGCGACCTCGGTCGCAGAATGAGCCAATATTGGAGTACGGGGGCAAAGACATCAGCACTGCCAGCAACATTGTCTTTAGCAATGGGTTGTTGGACCCTTGGTCGAGCGGTGGTGTTTTGAGACGCATCAATGACAACATCAAGATTGTCGTTTTGCCCGACGGGGCGCATCATTACGACCTCAGAGGTAAAAACGATGAAGATACTTCGTCCGTAAAGATGGTGAGGAGTTTCCATGCCAAGGAAATCAAGAGGTGGTTGAAGAAATATTACGAAAACTATGCGCAAGTACATGTCATATAAATTTTTATAATAAAATAGACTATTTTCTGATTTTGAACAGTCCATAATGTTTTTGCGGGATTCCATATTTCATTTATTGATTTTGGTTTCATGGTAAATTTAAGGCACTCTCTACTTATCGTTACGTTAATTTCTGTAGCATTGTGTAGATGGCCTTACTTGATTCTTATGTAGATGCTCTGTGGTTATATCAACAGGAAATTCAACTCTATTCGTACAGATGGACGTACTAGTATCTAATTTCATTTGCGTATGGATTCAATTATTATTCACTTGATCTTCCTACTTTATACAAACAAATATTTATTTAGGCGATTCAACAATATATACAAATATATGTTAAAAATAATAAAAATCTCTAACGTTTGGAATAAGTGTCATATTTTTCTACCTACGTTTATTTTGCAAATGTATAATAGCGAGGGTCAATTTGAAAATGATTTATTACAGAGCTTGACTAAAAACAGGGGACTGATTTTGTTATTAATTTCTGCCGGTTTTGAATGATTCATTGTGACATCCAAAGCCTCAAACAAACCGAAATACACGCCTTCGGTCACTTTGGTTATCTAACAAGTAAGATTAGCTCTTCTACTTCAACTGATGCATGAATATTAAAAATTGTGGATACTCCTAAGAAAACTCCAACAAAAAAATACCTCTCCATTGTGCCGATTGTGATTGGTGAAAAATCCATTTCCGCAAATTTACTCACGTGCTTGAAGTGTGTAGGAATGAATTTGAAGGGTGGGTGAGAATTTATGGAGTAATATTTCATTGAAGCACGCATATAAATCAGATCCATGAATTATGGCTGTTATTCTCTCAGTCTGCTTAAGACTCTAAGCTAGTCCATCCGTCCTCAACGCTATGTGCTATATAATATACCAATGTATCTATTCTCTTTTCCATCCCTGTTCCAATAGCCTATTGGCGGCTCTTTTAGTTCCATATATTTAGTTTTATATGTTACATATCTCTCTCTATTTACATCAATTGAAATCAGTTTATTAATAAAATATTATCATCATTTTCAAACATCATAATGATGTAGAGGTGTATTTGCGGGTATAAAAATAGGTATATTAAAGAGTAGCTAAGCAAGTTATAATTTAATTTCCTACGGGATTATGTTGAACTCGATATAGTACCTACTGCATGCAGGTGTATGAGAATTTGTAATAGAAAGTACTGCCTTGGAGTTCGATTGAAAATCATCTAGAATTGAGACGTCGTGTTCTGAATGCGATATGAACCCATCGCACGTATAGAGCACTCAACTCAATGAACCGAAAAGAATTGTAACGTGGTTTGTCAGCGATATACTACACATCGGTCGCGGCCAAAAGTGCTATATTGGATCAAAGCCAATATACACCCGTATAGCTCGTATATATAAAAGTCGATGTCGCCGGGAAACGAGGAACAGAATCACGAATGGAAATAAATATCTTGATTTGAAAATGTATACCATGCAGGAAAACGGATCCCTGCAGCTCATTTTATCTCCTCCACTTTTATAATAATCCCGTCGCCGCTGTGCTGGAGTTTTCGCGTTACTCTGTATATTAGGTACATTGTAAAGTCGAATAATAAAATATATGATTATTATAAAAAAAAAAAAAGTTTAAAAAAATCCTGTCAGAATAGATGAATGATCTGTTTTTTTTTTTTCGGAAGTATTAATCCCTGTACGTCGCGTTTTAAATTAATTATTCTCCAGCGTAAAACTGGTGGCCTCGATTTCCAATTAGGCCTTTTCCAGAGGCTTCTCGATGAAGTATTGTTTCCACTCCAGATCTGATGGAAGTTCCCGACATAAAAGAAAAGATAAGCCTTATTTCCCGTAGAAGAAAAGACGACAGATCATATTCGCAGTGAATGCAAAATTAACTCCCAGCCTCCCCCTTCCGTACACTTCCATTTTGCATTCCGTCCCGGCTCTCCGCTGTGGATTTAATGCTCGGTTTACTTCCATTCACAACGATAAGATTGCTTTAAACATAAACAAATTTTCCAAATCTGCTTTTCCGCTTTAATCTCCTTATTTGCGCACTCTCCTACTGCCTGCTTGACTTACTTGCTCGAAGGCATTCGCCTAATTGGATTTCGCCATTCCGCGGTTAAGTTTTATTAAAATTTGTTAATTTCATTTAAAAGTTCGCCTTTTCGCGTTACGATTTCGAATCGAAAAATGCGGATGTATTAGAAAAAAAAAAAGAGAATAAGAAAATTCTAAGCATTGCATTAATAATAAGGAATTGCGAGATTTATAACGACTGTGGCGCGCGGGCAATTATCAACAAGCAGGAGCAAATGAAATTAGACGAGATGAAATAAAATTGGGGGGCGGAAATTCTCATTCTAGAAGATAAATGATTCTTGATTGTGGTTGTAATCATATAGGACGAAACATCCGTGAAAGTGAGAAGGGTAAGTAGGATAAGTCCCACGAGGTGGCATTTGTACGGGGTGATGTCGTAATCACATGTGGGCAACCAAGGTTACTTAATTTTCTCAATCCCTAAGGGACGGGCGCTGATTGAATGGTAGTGCTCCCCGTCACCCCTAACAATTCAACCACCCACACACCACCCCGTTATAGCGGTTAATAACCGGATTGGGAGAGGACGATTTCACCGCGGTCAATAAGTCGTTGTTTAATTCTCAGATAAATCTATATAAAATTAAACAACCATCTCTTATATAAAGCTAAAATTTCTATATAAGGGAAGATTTTTTTTTATTGGTTATCTGGCATCTACATTATATGTATAGGTTGTACAACTCCCGAACATATCCGCACAATAATCTCTGTGACTTTTCAACAAGGGGGTGGTCGCAGATAGATCTGATTAAACCATAAATTCGAGAAGGCTGAAGTATTATTATGTATGTAGGTTGTTCTGTTGCTAATTGGGTGAAACCCTATAGGCTACGGTAGGTATATGCGAAGTTGATAAACGCAGAACATCATTAACTTCTTATGAATGCGATGAAAGAGTGGCCGCTACATCGAATATGCATGGTGACAAAAGGGAAAAAAGCCTTTTCGAAGTGGCGTATCATATAGACGAATTTTTAATTACATATGCACTAATTAATGCTATTCCTGTATATATGTAATAAAAACGATTATATAGCTATACATTGTAGTATAGGTTTATTTATTTGAACTAAGTTAATAAATGCAATATTGTATCACAATCAAGATTTGTTATTTCATATGAACTTTCATTGAACGGAAGTTGAAGAGGTAGGTATTTACTTAAATATTTATACAGATTTTTTAAATTTTTTATGTAGGTATATATAAAAAATAATTAATGAATAGGAAAAGGTATATATGACGCTACTGACTGATATCATCTCGACGAGGCGCTATTGGAATATCTCATGGTAAATCTCTATTGAACAGTTCGTACACCCTCTTTGGTTTTTGTTGCGGTCTCTGTGAAAGGCGGCCTGCCACAAATCCCCCTATTTCAATCTTTGCTGAATGACCATTGTACTTTCACAAAACGCATTTTATGATTATTAAAATCTGACATTACGCTTTAATTACGAACCGGGAGGAACACCTGCTGCATGCGTGGGACACGCGATCGTGGTCGTTGATGTATTATCGAAGATTCCAGCCAGGAATCCCGTGCGGATGCGAATTCATTTTATTCGAATTAAATGATAGAAACATTCCGGCATCAACGAATGTATAACAAAATAAAATATTCCATTGCATCAGGAAAAATGACCTCTCGCAATCGCCTCTATCATATACCAAACAATATTTCAAAGTGGCCTATCCGCAACTTCAAAAACCTAACTAATAGCTATTTATTAAAAAAAAGCGACGTCGAAGGAGAAAAAAAAAAACTCTCCCTAACCGTAGCCCGGCAATCAGTCATAAAAATATTTTTATCTACTGTCAACTGAAACATAAAACACCGAAAGATAAAGTGGAGTAGTTTCCTCTAGAGAGCGCTCCGAATGCGATATAGATGGAATATCTGCTCCCTCTGCTCCCCATTGCAGGCCTTTTCGACTCGACCGAAGTCCTGTTGATGCCCGTTTGTCCAGCACTGGCCGTTCTAACGCAGTCGATCCGTTGCCGATATGTCAAAACTTATACTCACGCCTATATGATGGAAACTCATTCTGAGTGTCACATTCCACATAAATAACTTCTTGGTTTTTTTTTATAATATTTTATTGAAAGGGAAGTTATTTCGTCACGTCGGGGCATATATGGGGTGAGTTTTGTATAGGTACACTTTGAAAAATGATTGTTTGATTTAACAAACTTTTTTAGTTAAATAGGATACCAAGAAATATTTGAAAATTGTTTTTGATTAATGAAATCTAAATATGTTTCTATATACCTACCTACAATGTGTTGTTGGTTAAAGAAATATTGTATTTAATTATTTTATATAATCTTAGGTAAAATATCATATCTATAAATGGTGGTCAATCTTAAAAAGTATCTAAACAATTAATGTCACTGGGCTTAGGTGTAAAAATTTCCAGTTGTTTGAAATCGACTTAAAATATCAATAGGTGATTTATAGAAATGAATAACTAATCAGTGCATTGGCTTAGTCAAACATATAAAATTATAAGAATTAAATATTTGAAGTCACTTTTTTTTAGTTAGTTATTAAAAGTGTTTAATATAAGAGAATTTTAGATTTACCATATAAAGAGCGCACTGATTATCATAAATGAAATATAGATAATAAAATAGCGTAGTTAAAAAAATATCACAAAATCACAAATAAAACAAATTTGATTCACACGATTCGAAAGCACTGAATAAAATTGATTTCACAATTATTGACCACCACATGCATAAGCATCAGCAACATTTAAATACTGTCATGTATAGTAGTATTTAGGTAAGTATACCAGTATTAGATATACTTGGACTATATCGACTAGTCAAATGAACGATTCACAGGCACAGTGGACGAACGTCGTCGTGTAAATAACAGAACCAAAAAAAAAAATAAATAAATAAAAATAAGAAGAAACCAAAAAAAAAATTATCGTTTGAGCACGTGGTGTGAACGTCAACAGCAGCGGAATTGTTCTTGTTCATTGTCTTGAATCGAAATCATCGAAACATCATCTCCGTGGTGTTCGGTTGTTCGGGATTTGCGCCAGCAATCGTCGTCCCCACCACGTTTTCACCGCCACGCCTCTTGGCCTATCGTGACCCAGGCGTGAACTAAGAACCTCCCCGGACCGCCCAGGCCAAGTCAGTGTCGGGCCCGAGACCGAAAGGTCACTAGTAGAGGCTAGAGTGTTTCGTGGGCTTGACCTATCACCTCCAATGTGAAGATACGTGCTCCGAGCTACTCAAAGTCTCCACAGGTTCAGGGTGTAGGAGTCCGAAAGTGTCTTGAACTCGGGTGTCGAGGTTGATGCGGTGTGAGAGTGCAGTGCGTGTGAAGTGAGGTTATCTTCTGGAGACCGCGGTGGATCGCTACAACGCAATGGCTGTGGTGGCGGCACCCACTTGGCGAGACACCACACTGGTTAACCCCATACCGACTAGTCTGAACACTTTGCCCAACGGTCTGAACCCTTTAACACCTTCTGGTAATTTAAATCCGCTGCCGCCGACGAATATTAACCCCATTACGCTTGAGAATCCGGATGTTTCGCTTATCAATCGACAGACACCATCTCAGAACTCGCAAAATAGCGCCAATAGTGTTGATAAGAACCAAAACATTGAGTGCGTGGTGTGCGGGGATAAAAGTTCCGGTAAACACTATGGACAATTCACGTGCGAAGGTACGTTGATTTTTTTTTATTCGCACTTACAATTCTCAAACTTTTACCAATCTCCCAATATTATATATGTACCTATATTAAATTTATTAAATGATACAACCATATTATTATCGCCTTTTTAAATAAATCAACAGGCCGAAAGTATGTACATTTTTTTTTCATTCTAATTGGAGAAAATTCAACTAGAAGTCACAACAGAAAATCTATCGAATTACAAAATTTTCAAACATTTGATCAGAAAATTAAAAAAAAAGTATAGGTACCTAATTAACATTGTAGGTATCTAAAATTCTAAAATAATAGGGGAGGTTCTGCGTAAATAGAAATAAAAAAAAATTGCATTATACATATACATGTATAAGGTAATGATAGGATAATAGGGTCTGACGGTTAAAGGGGAGGTTCTTATTTGACGGCTGTCTAAGGGTTTCACGCCACTAAATTAACATCATATACCAGAATAATAATTACTTTATTCAAAACTAGCATACATGTACATATACACATTCAAGGAATAACAACAAAAATACCAATTAAAATTTATTACATTTTCTGGTAGATTATTTTTTATTTTCAAAATTCGCATCAGTTTATTTGGTGGTTTTTGGCGTCATTGATAAGAAATTCGTTTCGGAGAAATCAACGTAACGGTTTTGTATTTTGTCCTTAGTAATTACATGACAACCATTATCAGCTTACCAGTTGCTTAATATGTTAACAAATTTATTTTTTACTCCGCACGAAATAAAATTATACCTAAACAACGAATTTTTTACGCAGTCGAGGCTATAACAGACAAAATTTGTTGTATTCCGTGATTAATTAAATACTTTGTTACAAATTGTAACTTATCGTTATCAACTTTGTATACTTTGGAGAATAAAATGAGTTTGTTATAGGAAATAAAAATATGGATTTTCCTGATGTGTCAACTTTGTATCAACTTTTTATATCAATTTATATTTCTATGGTATCTTAATTTATTATGGTTTATTTAATTTTCTAATAATAATTTAATTTTTTTTGAGACAAGTATACCTAATGGATTTTATTTTAATTTTTTTCTTTAATTTCTTTAATTTAAAAAACATGAAAAAAAGTGAGAATATATATGTAGATCAGGGTCTTTTTAAATATATGTTCTGAATTAATATAAAAAATCATTTTTAATAAATGGCTTCTCTCCTATGAAAACATCGATTAAAATTTTAGCATAATCTTCATTTAAAAATGTAAATGTCAGGTTTCAATCAAAGCAACCCTTTACCTGAAACTCCCCTAAGAATGATTCTATTAAATTTCAACATCACGCTGGAATTTGAACATCATAATACGGCACCTGTTAAAAGTAGGTAAGCGACCGTATGCGTACGTGTAGCAGCAAATCCGGGGCTAGCGAGTATAACCCCCTGCTACCCATCTCATGCATATTCAATATGCAAATTTCTTTAAATCCTCCACATCTCTGTTTATATTTTGTATTCTTTATGGCCACGTTTAGGAATTGACGCCGCCTAATATATAACGAAGAGCTATAATCTCTTCATCATTCCGGCGTTGTGCCTGCAATGATGAAAAAATTATACCCTAATTTGCCATGTTTTTTTTTGTATCCGAATTTAGCATTAACGGCTTTTAATAATGAAAATTATATAATGCACTCGTATTAGTGAGTATATATATATAGGTATACTTAAAATGTATTAATTTAAAGCCATCAGCACAGTATTGATGGGTATAAATTTCTTTGGTCTAATTTCTTGACTTCCTCTTGAAGAAACCTTTGTGGAAATTCTTTTATTTCAACTATTTTCTTTTGTGTTTAATCCCAATGAGAAAGGTTTCTTATTTTTTTATTGGCTTCCGTAGATACAATTACTACTTTTACATTGGTGATTTGGGATCGCGTTTAGTGGTGGTCTAATAATAAATTCGACACGTCCATATAGCATATTATACAATAAATATAGCCGGGATGTATTTCTCCCGTAAAATATACGCCGTCTACATATTAAAGTCGCAATCGCAATGCTTCGATTACACAATTTATTAATTACATATCTATATATTTCATTGATAAGAAATTCTGGATAGGAATATTTCGTATTCGCTACCACGTGTGGCTTTTATTGAATAATAGTATTAACTGTTTATGTGCTTCATTATTTTCGAATTAAAAATCATTAACGGCCTTGAGATACATAAGCTATTGAATGGAAATTTTTTAACGTCACATTTTTGATTTGTTTGAAGCGATTTTTGTTGAAAAATTGTTTGGTTTGTCTATAGGTATAGGTATACCTATTGCATGATACTATATATATATTAATATACAAAAGCCTGTATGTATATATAGAAAACTAGTCAATAAAGGTGTGCGTTATTGTAATAAATAAACACGACATTTTGTGTATTACGGTTACAACATGTTAGGTAGGGTAGGAGTCGTGAGATCCAAAAAATCAAACAAAAGAAAATTGAATACATAACGTGCCGCTAATACAAAAGATTGACCACGGGTAATATTGTCATTTATATAATTCATAAGCACACCTGCCTTAATACATTTTCCGTTAATATTAAATAACAGAGTACTTTTTAATAACAATCTGAACGAAACAATGAGAGACCGGACACCGAATTGACAGAGAAATGCAGACAATAAGTTATTTCCAGATTTGTGTAATTGTCGCAAAGCATTAGACCGAAACCACGTAGGTAATATATATATAAAAAAAAATTGGTACGTACGCGATGTTACGCTTCGTGATTAGGGCTCCTTCAATTAATTGCTAGACTGGAAAAATTCCTTTTGATTTTCATTCATTCATGCAATTGCCTGCGAATCTGACCGAAAAGTCCGTTGAAAAGGGTTGCTTGGTCTCGCTCGCTGCGCGAGTTCGACTTTATACACTTATATAGGTATGCACTAATGTATAAATTAGGCGACAATTATTTTTTTTTTATTCTACCCAACTCAATTTTCCTGCTCAACAATCTTAGGTAGGACTTAAAATTTCTTTCGATTTGATGATGGTTGATGTATATAAAGAGGGACGTTGCTAGTCAATGTTATGCAAGGGGTCCGGAGCCTTATTCACGATGAAAATTTGACAACCCCTTTGGGACGTTCGAAGAAAAATGGGCCTTTATAAAAACATTTCGAGCAATAAAACTATATAACGGCGGTGCATGTATGACATATTACGTCGATTAATTTTATTCCCGATGTTGACGGGAAGGTAACAATGCGATGCATAATTGGAGGTGTTGCGATGAAACTAACGGCTCGCCTAACAATGAAACACTTAAGATATTTGTGCGGTTTAAAACAAAAAAAGAATCCTCTTATGAAGCTGTCAGTGACAATAAGTGCAGACAGTTGGAGTAGAGGTGATGGTGTAGGAAATATCTGAACAATTCACTTTGTGTTGCAGGTTGCAAGTCATTTTTTAAGAGGAGTGTTCGAAGGAATTTGACTTATTCATGTCGGGGAAATCGAAATTGCCCCATCGATCAGCACCATAGAAATCAGTGTCAATATTGTCGATTAAAAAAATGTATGAAAATGGGCATGAGAAGGGAAGGTATGTACACCAATATTTTATTATTTTTAATGTTAACATAGGATCGAATTTTCGGATGAAATTTTATATACAGAGACCGAAAATTTGCTCAGCTATAATATACAATGTATATGCATATCAATGCGTCATGGAAAATATTCCTTAAAGAATCCGCCATCATATAATTTCGAATTATTAAACATATCTAACTGCAAAAATTTTTGCAAACACATAAATTTAGCCAAAAAAAATTAACTGTAACTAATTTAAATTCGATAAGCAGTCCATCCTTATTAGTTATAATATCTATCTATTAACTGGTTGTGATACCACCATGAATATGTATGAGGTATATTAGGTAGGTATATGTAGAGACCATCAAACATTGATTTGAAGTTCAGTAGGAAACATTTAACGACTTGAATGTGTTTCATGATTATTCATATTATGATAATCCATTTCAAAAGTCTATGTATCCTTAATCCTTGAAAAAATATTACACGATTGTTTCGATTCAGTGGTGTCATTAAAGGGGTGAACACAAGAAAATCTGTATGATAAATAAATGTTTATACAGAATGAAGCTATACAGAATACGCTACTGATATTTATGAAATGAATTAGACGAAATTGTTATTTTGTATAGCTCTTTAAAATTAATAATCGAGCCATTATATCGAGCTTGCATATTTTTTGTCAATAAATAGAGTACCTATCTTAAAAAATTGTTTAAAAAAATACTTTCACTCGTACTACATTTGAAATATTTTAGAGACAACCTGTATCCGAAATTTTTAATGTAGGTTATAAAAATTTTAGAGACCTTTGGGTTGCGTTGCTGTTTATGTGAAACGTATTTTAAAATAATTACTTCGGCTGCTTTCGTTTCAACCACATATAATAAATTTGATAAGACGAAAAGTCAAAGGTTATTGAAACTTCTAGTTTAGAACGTAATTTGTTTAAAAACAGAATACGATTGCATATTAATTAAGGATGGTTTCGATTTAATTAACATAACTGAATAAAAATATCGGGTTTCTGTAATTTAATGATTTCGGTACCATTCCAAAACTTTCAAAATTTCATAGAATTTGAAGAGCGAAAAATATAATGAATATAAACGTTTTGTCTATATACCTATACATATGTAGGTATATGAATATTTTTTTATGATTATGATCGGGTTCTATATAAAAGTAACTAACCTAATATGCATCCAGTTTGGTTGGTCCGCGGGACCCGTACGAGTTTTTCTATCTGGTATTAAACGCTTAGGTTGTTTAGACAAAGTCAAAAATATTTAATTTGATGTATTTGTCGATCCATTTACATAGTAGAAATATAATATGATGGGCAAAGAGGTATTCACAATGGATAGACGGGTACGTAACGTGTCATATGCCCATTGAATGGAATCAAAGGAATCAGGTAGAAATAAAACTTGTTTGAAAGGGCCCTTATTTCGCATACACCTTACGTTCAGTCTCAGGGGTTAGAAATGGATGACCAGTGTCCAGTAGATATTATGTAAATCAGCATAAGGGCATGTTATAGGAGCTTTATTCAAATCCAGTCTTCTATTCTTTTTTTTTTTCGTGGGAAAACATAGGGAACCCGGCTTATGAGAACTTTGTGTCTGGCTATAAGGAATATTTATTGCGATACCAAACAACATTTGCATTATTTTTCTGGTGTTATTCAAATAAACCGTATATTTACCCGCAAAATCAATTTAGTCCGACCCGGATATCTTTTGAATTAAAATGGGAAGTGTTTTTACCACTATATTGGGAAGGAACTTGATGCTTTTATATCGAATTTCAAACCATTTGAATTAGTTGAATAGTTTCAGAGGTAAACTTTCTTATCAATAATTCTATATACAGGGTATATTAAAATACCAGAAATAAAAATATCCAGATATTATAGCATAAGAACAAAAAAAAAAACCTACTTTATAAGGAAATAAAATGAGGATTTTTTTGAGTATGTAAGATATACTCTGTAGTATGTAGTATGCCTTAGTAATGGTGAATTTTTTGATGGTACGTTTGTAATTTTTTGTCAATTAAATAATTAAGAAAAACAAAATTTTTAAAATAAATTAGGTATTAAATTGAAAAACGTTTCAATTGATTTGTTTAGTACCTATATACATAGAGCTTAAATTTTTGCATAGAACGAACAATGAATAAGGAAACAACTGTATTTTGATAGCGGGAAATCAGAAATCACCCGGTAGAAAGTAGTTATATGGATTTGAATATAAAGCGTCCGTTTTTCGTGATGTGGGTTCTTTTAAAAATCTGTATAAGCCAGGACGGAGACTTATGAAAATATTTAGGCTTATGTATGTATAGCGAGCCGTAGAATAGCAAACCAGAACCCCATTCTTGTGGATGATTGATCGATTTAATATACAAATACTTGACCGTAAGGGCGAACAAAGGGCCGGTGGCCGTTGCCGTACCTAAAAGATCGTTTACCACTTGCATACATTAACAACTGACTTGAGATTAATGGTCAAACGTACGGAATTGGTATTGCTTCTTCTTTGCCATCGTCATTCCATGGGAACAAATTTAAATTTTTTCGATCGATATATACCTACTACTTACACTTCCTTTGTATATTATTCTAAACAATCTATTATTAAAATTGCTCCAAATCGGTCGAGACTTATTGTTTCGACACGAAATATAATGTTGGCGAAGAAAAACAGAACTGAACGTACGTAAATTGTAATATAATAATCCTATTAAACTTTGACCGAAGTGCAACCGGTTTGGAAAGTATCACAGATGCAAATTCGATGCTATATGGGCATTGGGCATGTTACGACTATACCGAGAGATGCACGATCTTGTAGTTTAAAAAAGAATTTTCATACACCAACATGTATAAAGACTCTTCCACACACACTATTCCACCAGCAGAAGAAATATCCTATACCTTATATACCTACGTTAAATTATACATACGCACATTAAAAATAAATTCGTGTAATCAATTTAAGCAACTCCGGCGACTCTTGTAGGTGGTCCTGTTAATTTCCATATTATGAAAATTTTTTGATTATATACCAAAACAAAAATAATAGAATTACACCGAGACATTCGTATCTATTGTAAATCCTGTCTTTCGCATTAATTATCTTGTCAACGGGCTCGCCGGAGAGATGTTTTATTTTACAATCGAAATATTCGAAATTCTCGGTTATGTACGGAATGTTTTTTAGTCGCGGTACAAGTACCTACACGGGACATTACTGGAATGTGACACAAATATGTCAAAACGTGGAGAAAGTATGTGGGCGCTATAATACGGGTTTGCTGTATAGACTTATTGATTCGGATGATTAACCGTACAATTTATTTATTTATTTATTTATTTATATAGATACATACCGACGAGACTCCTTGAGGTCAACCACGAAAATTATATGCGCGGTTAATTTTTTTAGTGATATTAGGTATATGCATAACTCTTTTTTAATTAGCCCCGCGATCGTTCAGAAATTCAGATTTACAGAGCACTACGTGTGCATGGGCTTACGTACAAAAATTCAAACGTCATGTTAACAGAGAATATACGATCACACTTCTAAGAATGGGGCAATTCCATTAAATTAATGTAGTTGTATACCGAAGTTCATAAGCCATAAGTTCGCTGTCCTGCCTCTCACGTTCTTCCACTATATGCCTGTTTCTTCGAAATTCTTTGTTGCGTGACAACCTTCAAATTTATTGTTTCATCTTCTCATTCGGACCAGCTAGAGATGGGCGAGTGAATATACGCGTTATACTGCTCCATTTTGTAAAAAAATTATCGGTATGTGAAAGACGATTTCAATATGAATGAACGCAATGTATGTTAGAACCAGTTTTTATAACAATACAAAGAAATCGAAACATATGTATGTATGTATTTATGTAATGCAACCTTAGAAATTTTAGAAACGCGCAGATTTGTTATTCACAAGGAACGATAACAATTGTATCTTCGAATTATTGTTGATCTTTCATGTCAATGTCGAAGACTAGTATATCCAGTTAAATTTGTATCATAAAGGGCGTATTCTTATTTTAATCAGTATAGCTTCAATCCATCTCTAACGCGTGTACCTATACATAGGTATAAGTAACAAAATGTTTCAACCTTTTACTTTTTCCATTTCTTCATTTCCACTGCGCCATTATTCGTATAACACAGCAAGTCTTTAAACAACGACAAAGAAAAACTTTTGTTAATCAAAGCGCTCGTTTTGTTCCTTCCTAATTACGCAAATGAATGATGATGAATGAACGCAAGTTCATCAGGCGAAAGTAGTTTTTTTTGTTTGTATAAAAAATGCGAAAACACTAATTAAGGATTACTATTTGACTTAGCTACGTATATCAATCATATAATCGAAATCGTCGTATGTTTTAAATAAATTATTCATTGGATAGTATCCATCTTCTAATAATATCACGACAAATTGTTGCAAAAAAAAATATTAAGCAAACCCAGAGCATTGATAAATTGGATTCCAAAGACTTATTCGCATAATAAATTGCCGCATTTTCTAGTTGATTTTTTATTTTTTACCATGTTCTGTAGTAAAATAAAAAGTTTTATAATATAATGGAACTGACAGTTGCGAGGTTAGTACTAGTCTTCTTATTCAGCGGCGGAGAAATCAAGCTTCAGATAGTTTCTTTAGCAAGTGTATAATAATAATAATATTTAACAATACTTACTCTTCAAATATTTAAATGAATTTGATTTGTAGATTATTTTGTCATTTTTTTTATTAAAAATATTGCATTAAGGAGTAGTTAAATTCGTCTTGAATTAAATAAGTAGTAATTAACTGTTTGGGAATTTGGAAACATTTTGTCAAAGAAAAATTTTGCCCTACGGCCTGCTAAAAGTGGCGCTAGTGTCCTTTCTGTGGTCGGTACTCTCTGGGTCTTGGTAGAGGCTACAGGGTCAGGGTCAGCTAAGGTCATTTCTCACGATAGCCGCATTCAGCATAGCATAGCAACCTAAGTCTTCAGAATTATAATAATATACATGTGTATGGAATCATCTTTTGTCTCTTCTGCGCTGCTTTTTGTTGTTTTTATTGTGGCGTTTTAAATGCGAATTATTGGATCGTAAGAAAATTTTTGCACGAATTCTACGGTGAAATTTTTCGATACATTATGGATTTTGGTTATTGGTGTTGGTGTTGGTACGCAGGAGATTGAATAAATGCTCGTTGATTATTTGGGAAAGTTCAAATTGTCATAAATTTCCAAATCAAAAGGGAATAACATTGTGTTAAAGAGCTATTAAAAAAACGACTAGTATACTTTTTAACACCCTTATGCATTATACTACACCGCTCTTATAAATGATGAATTAAATTGATATGATGGTTTAGGTTCATAGGGGTCCACAAACTCTTTTGTACACAGAGAAAAATAAATGTTTGCCATCAATTTGAAGCTGGATTGAGTTTATTAATATTGCGCGTTTTTTTTTATTTCCTTACCTAATAAATTATATCGAGCGGTATTTATTTAGTTCCTTTTCAGCATCCAAAATAGAACCATTATGTTATTATTATCAGCAATAAACTGAAAAAAAATCTAAATCTCCTTAACTCTGCGGTTGACTGACCCAGACCCTTTTCTCTACGTGAACCCTTTTTTAAATGGATCAGACAATGGCCTCAGAGTCGGGTTGTTTTATTTTGTTGTTGTTTTTTTTTTGAAAGATTATACCTGAGATTTGTGTCAAAGAATGCGTAAATGGTATATACAAACCTGACCTGAAGCTGGGCGCAGGGCCACAATCGCCGCTTTGGTGCTCTGATGCACGGGACCCCCTCCCCCGCTGGCGCATCACGTGCTCAAAGTGTTAAAGCCAGTACGCCACATGGTACTGTTAACAGTGGCGTGCATCTTTGTTATTAAAAAATTTTCACAATTTACTTCGAACAGTACCTACTAATGGTTTTTTTTGTGCGCACAATTAGCCGACTCGTCATTTTTGAAACTCTTATGACAGTACAATAACGTCGATTGTTTGTTAAAAAAATCCAAAAAACTGAACACATAATCAATGTTAATTCAAACGTCAGATGTTATATAAATGATCTTAGACAAACATTATCTTGATAAATGGTGCATTCGTTATTTCTCTTCAGACGATGATGAACTTCATGGGATGACCGCGGGTGTGCGAGAAACAAGCTTAGCTTAGTCACTAAACATAAAAATTATTAGTACCTACCTATGTAGTATGTGTTGTGGACAATGAGCGTAAATAAAGACACACACACACACACACACACATTGAACTCTGTTTGTAAATTAGATGAACTGGATATGGGTCAGGAATGTGCACTAACGATTTACTGTTAATTGGTAAATTGGTATCTGTTTTTTTTTTATTTGATAAATTATATTGGACGTTCAGTGTAAAATCGCTGTAGAAGATCCGATGGAATGTAGGTAGGTATTTCCTTATTATTATTATTATAGTTTCAGGAGGTCACGGTACTAGGTATACGTAGTAGTAACATTATAGTTCATATTCATATTCAACAATAAATATGCAATCTCGAATATTTTGTATACTTACTTAATTGAATTATTATTATAATGTGCCATTTTGTGCCAATTATTCTGGCATAATTTTTAGTCTACAAATTTTTAATGTTTCTTTTTATTCTCTGCGCCATCACGGAACAGAACATATTGTTTCCACATTCAGGGAAATATTTAAAAATAAACACGACTTTTTTTACTTCAAAATACCCCTCAATGGGATATAAATAAAATGCTGTAAAAAATCTAGATTAGCCTAAATGGTGTCTGCAAGCATTCGATGGAGCTTGGGATACCATTTGGTCCTACTGGTTTCGTTAGGGAAACGCGACAGTCGCACGAGAAGAACGTAAATAGTTTTTTTTTCTTTATTTATGGTTATTAGCATTGCTGATAATCGGGGCTCGGAAAGATAAGTTTGTTTTAATTTTAGATTTTTCAAATTTACAAAAGCGGCGCTGAGACTGATTGAATAATTAATTCGTCAAGAAAATGCTAATCTCGTGTTTTATTCCAACGTTATAAAATTAAGAAATGACAATAAAACAATCTTAACGACGAGTAAAGCTATGTATATAAAAAAATATGCGTATCTAGAGGTGTCTAGTTTGTAAATATTTTAATGTAAATACCGCAATAAAATTTATTTTATTGTAACTTTCATATTGTCGGAATACTTTTCCAGGGCGACTTTATAGCTTTTGGAATTTGAATATTTTCTTTTTCTTACACCAAAATCAAATGCGTACAGTTGAATTGATTGTGAAATTTATCATTTGTCGGTAACGTCATTATAATAAAGTTTGCATAAAAAAAATGGATCAAGATAACAATGTGAAACTGAACAGATTGAAATTTATATATGTAGGTAGGTATATGGTAAAACAAATATTCATATACGGACGTTCCAGCACCTGCCGTATGCATGAAAATCAAATAAAGCACCCGTAAAAATATTTAACAACGCTGATTCGATCTGGCTTCCTTTACCCATACCGTAATTAACCCCGTCACCCGCCACCTGAATATCAGCATTAGGTACCTACCATTAAATATATCTATAGGAATTTGCATTGACCTTCAACCCGGCTCACACCGGAAGGGCGTTCGATTTATACCGACAGATTAATCAGTTGCATTTTCGACGAAACATCATTTAAAAAAAATAAATAAATATGCTAATAATTCTCTAATATCGCCTTTATCTCTCGTATTGTTTCAGCCGTCCAAAGAGGAAGGGTACCGCCGACTCAACCATCGCTTCCCGGATTGCCCAATCAATTTCTCAACTCGACGGACTCGATGCAGATCAGCAACCACACGTACCTTAGTAGTTACATATCATTGTTGTTAAGGGCAGAACCTTATGCAACCAGTCGTTACGGGCAATGTCTACAGACGAACAATATTATGGGTATAGACAATATTTGTGAATTAGCCGCTAGATTACTGTTCTCTGCCGTCGAATGGGCGAGGAATATACCGTTTTTTCCCGATCTCCAAGTCACAGACCAGGTAATAAGATAACTATACTTATATACGTACATCAAGATTTATCAAAATGTTCGAAATGTATTTTGTCTAAATATCAAACAAATCCAGCTATTGTTAGTGAAATTGATATTTACCTACCTGTTGTTGAACAAACCGAGGGAGTCCCTTTTGAATTATAACACCAATGACACGCCGTTGATATTCGTTACCCTTTTCCCCCTAAACAACCGGCGTGATCTCGGCGTGGTCTCCATTCCGAATTCCGATATAACGTAACGTAATGTAACGTAACGTAACGTAACGGAGGCAATCAGCTAATGGAAGGATTTTGGTTACAGGTGGCACTACTTAGATTAGTTTGGTCCGAATTGTTTGTGCTAAACGCGAGTCAGTGTTCCATGCCACTACATGTGGCACCCTTAATTGCCGCTGCCGGCCTTCATGCGTCACCGATGTGCGCCGACAGGGTGGTGCAATTTATGGATCATATTAGGATATTTCAAGTAAGCCAATAACTAATTACTTATAACTCTTTAGGTTGTTAACTTTTAAGCTGGATTTATTGAAGTCGGTTTTATGGTTCAGCTTGATTAATTGAGCGCTTTCGAAAACGGGGTGCGTTATGTCAATTGAATTGAAAAGGGTTCAACTTTATGTACCCTCTTATTTCACTTAATTGGTTTCTTTTTAAATATACTATTGATAATTAGAATTTTTAATTTTGACCCACTAAAAATATTTAATCACTCAATCTGGGAATCATCAGTCGAGTATTCATCGACTTGTATAAGTACCTATAGTTAAAATTTCTTTTCTTTTAATTTTTAGGAACAAGTAGAAAAATTAAAAGCATTACACGTAGATTCGGCGGAATACTCCTGTTTGAAAGCCATAGTACTATTCACGACTGGTAAGTTATTATTTTTTTTGTTGCAACTTATTAAACTTTGCGTATTAAAAGTAGTAGTAGGTATAGTTGGAAAAGTTAGTAAAGGTAGAATCGGAACAACAATCCTTGACACTGCGGAACCTCGCTCAGAGAGATAAGAGCTGAAAAGGCCGCAGATAAGGCTCGAAAGTGCCCAGTTGTTCGGTAGTGCTACCGCGTCATTTACCATCCGAACAAAAGACCCTTTTATCGAAACTACACGCTGCCTTTGGTCTTAACTCTTCGTTTACCGAACGTTCCGAACAATATTTTATTGTTTCTGTTGACTTTACACCTTGAACTGTTGTAACACGCGGCCGGGCAACGAGACGATCCGATATATATATATATCCGATCGATTCCAACGATTTTCCATTCAGCCTAATTTCCCTTAATTTTCTTTCAACCCCTAAAATTTAAATCAGCGATACGCCTGCATGAACTTTGACCTCTTCGTTTGACCTGCGAAGACATTTGATAGTCAGCACTAATGTTATAAATTCCTTGACGGTGGTACTGACGTTTCATTCGCCGGTACGGTTATACCGGGAGTACGATTCGATCTATGTGTGGTGCCTGTTCGGATTTCGCACAGATTAGATCAAACGTTTTAACGGTTAAGCGATTTTTATTAGAGCGCTCGCGCGATATGGTGCAAATATGTATGTAGACAATATAATGATAAAATCGATTCAATAAATAGATATATAGGTATGTATGGTAGTTATTGAAGAAAAACAAAATATGATGACTGTATCGTGTGTAGATAGATGTAATAAAATCGCGCTGTCCGCTGTACGTAATGAGATAATGAATTCAGGATTGTCAGGCGAAAATTAGGAACTAACCAATGCTAATGACTCCGACGAGGAATCGGTCAAATTGCTAATTAGACATTAAGTCAATGCTGTCGGCATCGAAAATTGCATAATGATCGGGATTATTGCATTAGCGGTCGGATTGGGTCTCCGGTCTCCGGTCTCCGCCGAGAGGGAGAGACTCGAATTTTGCATTATATCTTCTCTTGGTCGAGCGCGCTTTGTTCGGCGTCCATGCTATGAGCCTGATATGAGCATATAGCTGTCATGATATGAACAGAACCAGCTATACCGTGCGCGTAACACAGGCCATAGAGTCACAGCCACAGCCACAGCCAAAGCCAAAGCCACAGCTACAGAGTTTGCTTGCATGGTCAACTGGCCAGAAAGCTTTTTACACGTGAAAAGGTTTGCGTCCGTCCGTTCGTTCGTTCTCGCCAATGGCGGAGCATTTTCGATGAATTTTATTTATCTAATCTAATCGAATCGGGTGGGTCTCTTTTTGCTGGCTAACGCAAAAAATTAATTTAGCGAGAAATTTAATTGTACGTTACGAGTTTAAATGTTTTCGGCCGTTTTGTACATATATAGGTATCAGGTACATCCGTTCTGAATGTTCTATTTCGAATGGATTTTCGAATAAATTTACATGATTTACCGTGTCGCAAGAAAATTTGCTTAAAAATTTAATTAACGGATCCGAATGTGCGTAGCATTTAAGAGATACCTCTCTCGTATTGACGACATCCGCTTCCATATTGAGATGCTGTTATTCCGAATCGGTAAAGGCAATCGACTTGACCATTGTGAATGGATAGGATAATATTATTTATAAACACTTTAATGGAGATTAACATATATTACGGACTTGGCATTTATGTATCTAAAACCAAAATTTACAACATTAAATCCCGCCGTGCGTTATTACTATCGAACGTTGATAAAAATTAAGATTTTTTTTTTCTGTTAGATACCGCGCCTTTACCTATATTATACTTATACGATTCTTGTGAAATAAATTTCGTATTGAAAAGCGACAATTGCACAATAACTAGAAAATAAACTTTCCATTTTTCAATTGACCCACAATTCATTTTCAAATCGTATTAATAATGGCAAAAAATACAAATAATTTTTCGGATTTTCATGATATCTGATATTGAGCTATTGGAATTACCGCCGACGCTGATGCCTATCAAATGAGATATGGCAATTCGAAATGGAAATGGTGGTATGACATTTATACATGTCCGATAAAATTAACAGTAATAAGCCAACGAGCAATAAATAGGGTAGCACCTAATTGATTTTATATTCAAATAGATGTTTACATTTTGACCATAGAGAGGAGAGAGAGAGAGAGAGAGAGAGAAATGGGCTCAAAACGTAGAGCAAGCAATTCGTTAGATATGATAAAACTGTCTGTTATCTACAGAGGCGTACCGATGGATAGATACTATTCCAAATATATAGTTAAATAAAATAATGTTTATTTCATACAAATGAAAGGAATAATATTTAACCTTAGACCTTTCATTTAATGTAATTTGTTGTTCAAATCGAACTTGTGTAAGTATAAGTGTATTCACCTAACATGTTTAACACTTGACTTACCTTAGTGGGTACACTACCTTAATAGAACAGTTTATGGCGCTTTTTTTACGATGAAATAATATGCACTGTATAATTTAATAGCCAACCCAGGGCGATAAAACATCTGTGACCTACAAAAAGGTCATATTTTACAGTATTAGGGTATAAGTTGTCCCTTTCCTATAATAAATTTCAACAATTAACCCCGCATGACCTTTGGGCGTCAAAGGTAAAAAGTCGCCGTTAAAACGTCTTTTTCGAGCTCGTTTTTTTACTCGCAAATGTCACTAGGAAGTTACCAGATTAGCAATTTATTGTCGTCGATACAGCTCATATATTCTTATAAAAGGCGCGCTTTTGAATTCCACGTGAAACACAGCGATACTTACTTACATATGTATGTAGAATATACGCGTCTCGAGATTCTCGGAATATTTCCGCGGATTTATTACAATGAAATTCGTCAATTAAAATTTATAGGGAAAGCGCATTTACATTTTTAATTTGTTTTACATACACAATTAAATTCCATTTAGGATTCCATCCGAGGAATTTCTTTCAAACAACTCCTGTAAGGCTTAGTGATTGCGGGATCACATCATGAATCCTCTAATCTTTTTCGTATTGAAATCAAAAAAGGTTCCTTGAATCGGCAACGCGACAAAAGTTTGAGTTAGGAAGATTTTGAGAAAATTGCATTATTGTCAACTTTCCGCTGTCCCCTATTTTTGCCCGTGGTGTGCGGGGCATATTAAATCAACGCCTAGATACTTTTAACTACATGCAAATTGGACCTGCTCAGTTTTTACATCCCGTCACATCCGTTTCTTTGGGAATAATATCCACAATTTGAACTATATACTAATTACATACTTGCGAATGTGATTCTTTTAATTAAAACAATTACTAAGTTACTACAATCACTTACTAAAATGCCATCAGTTAATTATTTTATAAATATCAGCTTAATTCACATTACCTATCACTATATTGCTGTATAGATATTAATTTTCTTTTCTGTAATCATAAATAGTTAAAACATTCTAACCGGAATAAAATTAATTACAGTATGTTTAAAGATAAACAAAAAAAATTGAATAAATATTTCATGTAATCTTAATGAAATATGTGACCTCTTACCTATATCTATTGTGGTTAAATTAATTTTTCAAACATGCTCGTCCATCTTCAAAAGGTGCTGATCTATCTTAAACGATAACCTAAAGAAATTTTTTGATATTAGCTCAGAATTGGTTAAAACAGATTAACATAACGAGTATACGAGAAAATACCATCAAACACGGAAAAGAAGTTAATTGGAATTGTTTGTCCTACAAAATTAGAATAAAATAGATAATAAAAGTCAATAGTATGAAAACTAACAGCACGTTTTTTATCGACTATACATACCTCAAATCCGGATAATTAAAAATACAGTGACTGGTAAAATTTACATACATACAATTTTTGATGAAATTTCAAATGGGTTGGGTAAAATTCATACAGCCCAACTGAAAATGTTATGGTATAGTTTCGGATTGTTCGACCCCTCTATCTTCTCGGGCAATTTACATCTTCCTGGTGAGCATTCCAGAGTATATAGCAGGTCTCTAGGACTGCTGGCCTTTAATTACGGCCAAACCGTAATAAGTTAGCTACACTATAAATTATTATTTAAATTGAAATCGAAATCTTATCTGCAACGCGGAGGATTTGAACCATTAGCGTTTGTTGGGGTTCAGGGGTCGGTGAAAGGGTTAAACTCCCGTTGCTGCAATGTCTGCCCGGGGTGTCAGAATTCCTGCTGTCTTATCATCGGTTAATCCCACAATATTTCCTCCTTAAATGGATAATGGCAATAAAACCAATGAATGACCTAATTGAAAATAAATTATTCCATGCATCTTTTAATTAATATAAGGAAATCGGTAATTTTTCGAGTGGGATACGATATTTATTGCATTGCCCAACGCCAATAATGATTTCGGAATAAATTAGTAGATTACTAATGTTAAAATATTCAATCCTTGATACTATAAATGATTTCGAGAATCATGCATTAAGATTTTTGATTAAGGAAATTCAGTAGCGCACGCTGTTCGATTCATCGTCAGATAAACAAATCGAAACAAATACATAATATATTTTTGCTTTGTGAATTTATGAAATAATATGCTCGCTTGCATCGGTTGCAGATTTGAATATTTCAGCTTTGTAAATCGGGCTTGGTGTGTGTGAATTTGGTAAGCAGGTTAGGTTACGAAAGGTCGTGACTTGGTGGTACGCTGAAGGCCTCAGGCCATCGGAGTACATGAGCACAAGTTGCGAAGTGCACTCTTCTTGTCTCAAACGGCTTTCAGGGTTGTATTCAGGCTATTTAAACTACTTGCCTTAAGCCACATGCCCTATGGATTGTGTAATGGATGTATGGATGTATGGATTTATGTACTAGATGCCAGTCCTGCATGGTATATACGCTTTCTTTAGTACTCGCTTATAACCCGTCCCTTAGGTCGAATAGTTAAAGTTTTGAAACTATCATAGCGATTCGAGATGCCCGCATGATGTTTTATTAAAAATCAAAATTTTATTTGGATGCCTACTTGTCGATCGACAACCGGAAATCGGTACGATTTCTCATTGATAACTGATGGCTTATATTTCGGAGGTATATGGAGAAAACACACCTATAACCGATTAATTTTTACTAACCGGCATTGCTGGTGCAAATGCAATTTAAATGTAATTTTCTTCAAATTGTATACATTAAGAGAACTTAACGTTGTTAATGACAGTGTGATGAAATGCGAACTTGGAGGTGTGCCGACTTAGAAACGTTATGAAATTATACTAAAACAATAATTTGGAAACATTATAATATCCACAGTAGGTATGTTTCAATTTCAATTAAGAGGTACGCGAAATTTAGATATATAATATTCTTTTGATCATAATTTTGTTAATATTTAAAAGAATTAATAAATAGTCATCACAGAATTCGCAAAATTACTCTGAGCAAAACGAGAAAAATTATGAAAATAACATAACTAATATATCAACCGAAAGTCAATCTATTCTTTCAAGGTCAGTGGAGTTCTTTTGTACTCCTTCCCTAACAAAAATATTTTATTGCATAATTTTATGCAGAGGGTGTGCGGTATGTGTGGTATTAGAAAAGGGAAACCTCCCTAAAAAGTGTATGTCAATATTAGTCACGGAGTAACATATTGGGATAAAATTGTTTCAGAGACAAGGGACATTCTCGCAGAATACGAAATTCAGTGAAAAATTCAGTGGTAAAAATTTACATATATTTTTTAGCGCATATACAGAGGATTTCCGCAATAAACGTATGAAATTGGATTTTTAAGGAAAATGCATGCAAAATATCCAATTTGTTAATATTAAAGTGCAGATACAATTTTCATTGTAACCGAGACTGTTGTTTTGTATATAGGAAATACGCAAATTTCAACACGGACAAATAGACAGAACAAAACCTTTATTATCATTCAAATTAATGAACTACAAACCGTGCGTAAAATATTTCAAAGCCTTTAAAAGATTGAATATTAAACGATCGATGATATCCCATTTAATAGTCGCTTTTACTGTTAAAAATAATAATCACTTGGTTCGAAATGATGCGCTCGATGAAAGCGATTTCCAGTATACATATAGGTAAATCAGAAATAATTATTTCGAAATAATTTCGATTCGAATCAAACATCGCTGATGTTTGTTAACATTCATACGAGTACGAGTACGAGTATAAAATGCAGGGATGAAAAATATGGTTTTAATTCGTGAGGTTGAATCATAGCCGTGAACCCTAATCCTTCGGTATCCCGTATAATTTGCCCTCTATTTTCATCAATAATCTAATTTGGGTGTAATTTTATTAGACGCAGGGCTCAGGGAAGGTTGATTCGATGGCATCGCAGACAGAAGGCCAGTCGACGAGTGTGTTAGAATTGCTATAAATCCTTGGTAATAGCTGGAATACAATGGCAAATGCTAGTCGTCGTGGATTTCGTGATACGCCTTTTCACTGTAGTCCACCCACATGCTCTACGTTTACCTAAAACTGAGCAACTAAACGAACATAGTTATTTATTCTATTTCACTTGATTCTGCGAAATTTCTTTTCTAATTCTTCTTTCCTATATGTTTTTCGTTTCGTTTCGTTTAGTTTGAAAAATTTTCAAACTAGCTTCAATTCACCCGCACATACATACCTTATTTTCTATACTTAAAACAAATTAATGGATTTTGGTCCATTCATTTTAATATTGATTGGATATTTAAATTAGAAAGAAACCGGATCACTTCGTATTAGTGTGTGTGTGTGTAAAAATTATAATTATATCCAAAAGGTCAAATAACACTATTGTTATTTATGAATGCCGAGAAATATTTGTGCCATACGGTGGATCCAGTTTTTTAACATAAATAATTCATTAATTCCCCAATACCGGTTCGATCATGAATTTTCAGTTTTCTATAGGTACGTAGAATTGGAAAACAACGTGCCAAATTAACACTTAATAGAACACTGGTATTCATCCAAAGTGAATCACACAGACGAATTATCCCAAATCAGGGATTAAATTTCCTATATAGGGTTATCCGAAATGATTTACGTCAGCGATATCGAGATTGGATTGTTGAATTTGTCTGGTCTTAAAAATTCCATCTTCCAAATTTGTCTTTTTCCACATCGGCTTCCTTTTATCGTCGATAAAATTATCGGACGAATTTGTTGAAGGAAATTGCGTAAGGCACGCCTCTTTACAAGAAATGTGCTTTCGGAGTTTTTGTTGCATTCCGTGTTTCCTCGAAAAGGCATGTTTAACAAATTGTTCGAAACATCTGGGTTTTACTATTCATTCGAGGCCTATTACGGCTTCTTGGCCCTTTTCTTTCTTGTTGATATTTCTCAAGAGGCGGAGAAGTCATTTAACGCATTTTGTGAATTCTTCTATTCGTTTAATCAACCGTTGGATATTCTTTATGCTCGTATAAATTTCTTCAACCAAAACTGGATCGATTTTCATGCTCACGGAACATCTGTCAGTTAGTTTAAAGAGATAATTTCTATGTATGTATTATGTTTCTAATTAATAATAGGGTTCGTATTTGTTGATACATACATATACTGGTAGTATGTATGTATGGTATACTTTTCAAATAAATTAATTTATTCGTTTAATAATCAACATTTAATGACGCATTTTGTGTTTAAATTCGTTGTTGATTAAACCCCATATAAATGCTTTATACATTTTGTTCAGTTTATTAAAAGCGATAAAAATATTTTAATATAAACAACAAACTAATTTTCGTTAACGGGCTTTATAAACTCCAATTATGGAGTTTTTGCGAATATGCCTAAAAATAGTTAATTTTATCAGTCCTGTCAAAAATATACATCAAAATTACGTGCAAATTCCATTTGCGTATACACCATTATTGTAAACAATTGTAGATATAATCTTTCCAGATGACAAGTTGTCTATTGTATTGTTTCTATTTCAAATCAATTTGCATATACACACTCGTTTTATTATGCGCATTATCAAGCAAAAGTTCAGATCCCAACTATAAGTCCTATAAAAAATCCAACCGCATACAGGGAAAACCAAAACAACCGTAGAATTTTTTCTGAAAGGGTACATACAAAGTGACGAACAAGTTCTCCACACGCGGATTATTCACCCTTCCGAAATCATTTCGCCCGGGGCGAGAACAGCATCCCTAAAAATTAAAAGCCACAGATTTGCACTATACTATTATAACAACTACCCCGCTCGGTTTTACACCCTCTCGTCTTCGATTTCCTGTACTGATTCACGAAACCACACACTTCGCCCTACATCCAATCATCTGATATTAACGTCAAGAAGTTCAAAATCGATACTGCACCGAGAGGGAACGTCCGATTTTTTTTTTCCTAAAAAATTACGTATGTAGTACCTATAACATATTTAGCGTTTTTAGTCGATAATTGTATGGTTAAGGGATGGAATTTGGCTGTTTTTTTTTTAATTTCTCGCGTGAGAAC
Organism: Phyllotreta striolata; assembly: GCA_918026865.1. Classification (NCBI taxonomy): domain Eukaryota; kingdom Metazoa; phylum Arthropoda; class Insecta; order Coleoptera; family Chrysomelidae; genus Phyllotreta; species Phyllotreta striolata. The sequence continues at coordinate 6,677,627 of OU900103.1, read as the reverse complement.
TTAATGGTCGAAGTTCCGAGTATAATTCTGAATGTTGAGATAGGGCGAAAGCTATAAATCACCAATTTCACCGTTTACTAACTATATCGCGTTTCTGCTGGGTTCCTTGCAGACGTTGAAAAAAAGAAGGATTGAATTTCCACGCTATTCGATAAACATAAAGCTCAATTTCAGATCGAGATAATTATGTCTGTAGTCATTTTTCAATACGTTATCGACGAATGTTGAGTAATTAACGTAAAATAAGAAAGGTCGCGTATATGTTGATACCCTTTAGTCGATAACTTTATCTCGTTAAATACGGATTTTCATTTTATATGTAGTAAAAATGATTTTTTTTTCCAAGTGGAACGTGATTACTTTATCTACTTGAATGAGTTTTATGGTCGATTGATATATAGATTGAAGAAGGGGATAAACGTACGTGATTAAGGGTGATAAACCCTTTGTACTTATAAACCTGCGTAAAGGTTATCTAAAAATGATACCCTTAATAAAAAATGTAGGTACCTATAAGTGCATCGTCGAAACAGTTGCTCTCTCTAAGGCGATTTTACCGATAAAAAAAAATCAATAATGCGCACATAAAAACAGGATGTGTATAAAATTGTAATTCCATTGTAAATTGTTAAAGAACGTATTTAACGCTTGTATGACCTGTCACCTCTTGACACCACGTCATTCTTTTACATACTACACGCATTTATTTAAAAGCACAACATACATACATACAACTTTCGACGATCGTTGTATTGGACTTCCCTATACAGAGAGCTACAGAACCGGACTTGAATTTAACCTTTTAACACTATATTATCGATAATAATACTTTACACAATTAGAAAGTTAACGTTAAAAAAATCACGATACGTTTCACCGCACTATACGAAGTCAAATTCGCAGTCATTCAATCCGCAACCATCCCCTATAAAAATTTTAATCACTCGCCCCTATTTGCTTTGCCACAATCTTTGTTTGTTTTTGTTTCGATATTCGATTGAAGAAAAATACAAGCAACTAGCTCCAAATCACATTCAAGTGTCAAACAAAGAAGTTAATCTACAGAATAAATTTCGAAAACCGTTCAGCTGCACGGCCGTAGAGGTATATATGGATTATTCGCAAAAAAAATCACACGATAATTTGTAAAATTTCGAATGGATTTTTTTTTCAAGTAAATTGTTAATGAATTTTACTGGTAAATTATATCGCTGTAACATGGCTATTAAGTAAAAGTTGAAACACTTATTCGTTAACGTAATTATGTAGCACGTCTTACCTATACAGCAATTCACTTTTTGTCCATTTCCAGGCATCAGAGATACTCGACAGATAGAGATGAAAAAAAAAAAAATTAAATTCCTTTTACCGCGAGGTCCATTATCCGACAGTGCCGTTAATGATGTTACAGTAATTTTACGTATAATTTTGTTCTTAAAAAACTCGGGACTCGCTCATGACAAAAGCTGAATGCCACGTGCTCAGCCAGAGGAGCAAATAAGAACTTTTTTACTAGGGTAGATATTGGGGCATCAAGTTACAATTGTACTCTCTGCATAAATCTATTGTGGTTTGTCGGAGGGATGCTGTGAATGAGATGAGACACAGCGTTTTCTATTGTGACTAGAATATTCAATATCATGTTTGTATTTCATGTCCAAATCTGCCATACTAATTTCCCGATTTTCGTCACCGAAAATTTCTTTTTATTAAAACAGCAGGTAGGATATTTTCTGCATTTTTAATCTACGCGCGATTTACCGTCCTGTGCATATATTTACCGAGCGCTGTCCCTTTCATCCCACAACTTGTGTGTGTATGTGTGTCTATTCCTTTGATTATTTTAATTAATTAATTAAATAAATTCCCATCAACCATCGAATAATGGCGGAACATTTGGTAGGTAGTTAGGTACCTATTCCAATTTCGAAAATTGCCCATTACTCCCTTGCGCAGAGGTAAACAAATGGATGCCCAACGTGGAAGAGTTTTACATCCGACGCTGGTTATAAATAAGTTTCGGCTTTTATTGGAGTTATGACTGAAGAAGCATCTTTTAACAAAGAAACTTTGTAAATGAACAATTGAAAGGATTATGGAAACTTCAAAATCCTGCTTCTCTCTATGAAGTCGAGCAATATTAGGAAGTTTTAATTGTCCTCGTTCCCATTAAAAATTGATGAACATAGATTAGCGTGGAAGGGTGTCTTTAATAATTAATTTTGAAAAGTCCTCGCAAAGAATAACACGGAGTAACGTGAATAATCTACGGCGTATTTTGCAAACTTTTGCTATTTTGATTGTATTATAGGTACGCCAAATGTCATTATATTCAATTATAACATTTGAAACACGAGTACTTAGCTATTTTAACATACTATTAACTCTTGGTACTGTCGTTAAAAAACTCTATTGATTTGTATCCTTTGAAATGTTTCTTCTTAAGTATAGGATCGAGCGTAACATTTCGCTATAGACGTACGAATAAAAATGCGAATTTACCCATTAACATAGCTAAGTTGCATGTTAATTACATTTCGTTCTTAAAATAGCTATGAAAATGCATGACCTCTTCTTATTCATTTGACACGGCTCTATAAATACGCTGTTAAATACGATTGTCTCGTGTTTCGAACTTTTTTCGATCCATTGAGAATTTCTGTCAGCTGTTAGATGACGGCACATATGCTTGTAGTAATTAACATTAACATTAAAACTAATTCGCTCGATATTAATGCATGTATGTAGGTACGTTATACCTATTATAAAAAATTCTTGCTGATGGTATTTCGTAAATACATTCAAATATTAAGTTTATCAGCAAACTATTCGGTACATTTAACTGAAAAGTCGTTAGAAGGAAAGTCACCGTGAAGGGCATCACATACAAGTGCAAAAAATTCGCGTGACATTTTTTATTCTTCGCGCATCATTTAATGTTCGGAGATAAAAACATTGATTTGCGAAATAAGTGAATTTAATTTTTCATTACTTCCTATACCGAAAAATTTGCATAGAAATAAGTTCTTGCGCAAAGAATTTTCTGTATCTTGAACACGATTAGAATTCCAATTAACGTCGAATTAAAAAAATAAAAACGCATTAAACTTTCAGATGGAGTTGTTATTAATTTTTAGTACGAGTTTTTCGAATCAACATTACGTTACCGAACCTTACTGTATACAGTAAGAGTTCACTAATTACCGTTAATAAAACTCTACGTATATTAAATTTAATTGTAGAAGGAAAAACAATCGAGCGAGATATTTTTAACTTTCTTAAATTGCGGTTATGGTTACGCAATTCGTCGTTATATTTATTGTTATTTGTGATGCAGCTGGTGTTTTTAAACAATTTAAGTTTGCTACATCGGTAATTATAAGAGGAGTTGTTAGTAACACTTGTCCTTAATTGTCCCAAGCACGACGAATATTTCATACTTTATTCACCATTGCTTTATTCTTCTCGTTCATTGATAATTAAATGTACCCAATGTTACACCAATTAATTTTCTCGGAACGTCAAACCACTTAATGGACCAATAGAATAAATTTAGTACATACCGGGATTTATCTTTTACTCCGCTATTTATGAACAATCGAGATTTTTCGAATCGATCAATTCGTTTAAAAAATGTGCGTGTTGGGTAATTATATTATCTTAATTGAAACAATCAAGTAAGTTGCACAAAGGGCTCTTAATGTGTTGATAAACTTATAAAAGAAATGAGCATTTTTTCCTAGTGAAAAGCCATCTGGAGCGAGTAAGGAATCCTCATTAAATAGACCATATTGCCTGAAAATGCCTGCCCTGACATTCATTCTTAGTTTTCCTTTGCAGCGGCGGATTCGCTAACAAAAATTCATCAAATTTATTAATATACAACGGGTCTTCTTATATTTTTTCATTATTATTTTAGCTAATAAGGGTATAATAATAACTTAATTATTGGTGCGTTTTTAAAAGATATGTTTTTATTGATCTACCTGCAATCAAAATCGATTTTTTTTAAATTATTTCACCGACATATAAAATTTTACATTAAACTTATGCGTCGCTTGATTTATTAGAATGAAATTATTTCTTCCAACTCCGCCACTGCTCCCTTGTTCTGAAGTAATCATTTTCATTAGTATTTTTGGGAACATGATCTTATTACTATTGTTATAAATCTTGGTTCATTAATCCGAATGAGTGATAAATTATCCCCATCACAGGGTCAGTAGGGAGCTGATGAAGTTTCTCTTACTCCTTAGCTCGATCTTTCTCCGGAATGAAAATTCACGTATTATTAATCCTGCAATTTTTCCTGATGGAATTGGGAGAATGCTACTTATATCGAAACTAATTAAATTTATATAGTAGTACCTATAGGAAAATGTAAGTATAGCATTCGATTTGGATCGTCCCGTATAGATTAGGAGAATAAGGATAATAATTCGATAAATTCGATAAAAAGAGGCGAATATGTCCTTTCCAAGCCACCCGTTGCGACGCATCTGTAATGCCGTAAGCCGTAACTAAATCCTGTTAAAAATCAGTTGAGAAAAAATCTGATCTACTTTGTTATGCACCCTTATCTTTAGCAGTGGCCCTACTAGCACTATTTCATTGTGATTTATCTGCACTTCGGCGAAGGAATCGAAAAAACTAGTCGGAATCAATCAAGCATTACTTTTCTGGAGTAGAGGAGACCTGCGGAAGATATAGTAGGTGGGTCAATGCGGGGTCAGTGTCAGCACCAAAACTGTGGTGGTGTCTTCGACGGTTATACTTTTTTTTTTTTTGATTTTTTCTTTTGCCTCTTTCTACCTCCGACTAATCTAATAAATTGTTTTGTTTTTCTCCATCTGATGCGGTACTACTACTACTACTACAACGGCCGACGACCCACTTTGTTTTAAAAGGACACGTGTTGGTTCTTTTAGGAACCAGCTCGACATAGAACGCGTTTATAATTAAATGCTAATTTGCTTACACAATCAATTTATATCAAACTAAATAGTAATAAATTCGGAAAGACTAATTAGCTTAATTCGAAAAATTAAGCGGTAAATAATTTAGTGTGTTTCGAAAAGTAGGAGCTGCTGTTGTGAGTTTTAAAATGCACCCTTTTTGCCATCCGCAAATCGCAGGAGCTCCCGCAAAATTTATTTGTCTAAAAACTGACACTCTATTAAAATATACTTACTTTGAATTGTAAATATTAATGCGTTTAATAAATTCCAAACATCAAACTTCGGAAAGTTCTGTTTTAAATTTGCATTAGACAGTTTTAGCAAAAACCGACCTCAGAAATTTAACGGTTTTAACGAAACGGGACGTCGATTTTCTAAAAATGTATTATTTATTATGTATAAATTTTTCTTATAGATTTCTAGGCGAATGGGGGGTTTCATAGAACGTACTCTTTTTGTTTCAGATGCTTGTGGTTTAAGCGACGTTGCTCACATCGAATCGATCCAAGAAAAATCCCAATGCGCATTGGAAGAGTACTGCCGATCTCAATATCCCAATCAACCGACCAGATTCGGTAAATTGTTACTGCGTCTGCCAAGTTTGAGGACTGTCAGTTCGGCAGTGATCGAACAATTGTTTTTCGTTAGACTTGTCGGTAAAACGCCCATCGAAACCCTGATTAGAGATATGCTTTTGTCTGGTAGTTCATTTTCGTGGCCGTACATGTGATACTTGAAATTGTACTAGGTGTACTAGTCAAAAATAATTATGTTGTATGTATACCGATGTTATGTAATTGGTAAAAAGCAGTTGGTAATATTTATTCAATTTATAACGACCAAAAAAATTTTCAATAATTTGCTAAGTACATAACTGTTTTGGTCTAATGAAATTGTTCAAATTTACCGATATTCTGCTTTTTGTCAAATAATAATTTGGCTTTAAAAATTTTACAGATTTGACCACGACGTTTAATTCATTTTATATAAAAAACTTGTGTATCTTTCGGCTCAATGAATTAAAAATTTACCCCTATACTCATGGTGTTGTTGTGTTAGAAATTTCATTGGAAATTGAAATTGAACTCTCAATTTTAGTACATTATTCAGATATTTGCTACAATTGAGTAACAATTCAGCTGATCGATTTTCGTAAAGACTTAGTGGTCAAATTTAAAGTTTTCAACATTGCTCCTTGTAGAATAAATCAAAACCATCAATAAACGTGAATATTATTTAATGATCACCGAATATCATGAGATTCCAATTTGTCAAGCACCGGTTTATTTTCTTTTAGTAAACTTTGCCAAAGGCTCGTGTTAAGATTACAAATGCTCTTCAATATATCCATATAGTTTGAACTCGATGGATTCTTACGATTAGTTGAATTTTGAACTTGTAGGGTAAAACCGATATTTGGTATTTTTAGTAGCGTGCGTCATATAAGAAGTTTTCCAGATAAGGATGTAATAACTTGTACTGTTTTAAAACAGATTAATAGGACATATCAGAAGGAGCAAAGTCGAGCAAATATCAAATCGCCAAAAATAATTGACTGGGTAATACTCAGATTAAATAAATGTTCCTTTTTATATCAAAAAAATATTGTAGATGTATGTTAAAAGTAACAAACCTATTATATGTAAATGTAATGGTAATATATTTTACTTGATAATTAATGTAATATATGTAAATAGAATCAAAGTAAACATGGGGTGGCTGATTGTTAAAAATTATTTATTTAAATTTTTGTAAAAATCTGTGAGTAACATATATGAGTGCAACGTATTAATGAACATCGACGATTTTGTAGACAATATGTATAATTAGTTCCAAGTTGGCATTGAATTTATCACTTACACTAATGTAAGTTTTCAAATTTTTTTTATTGTTTTTAAAAATTCATTCTCAGAGTAATTTCCAATCTAGGTAATAATGGTAACTAAATAATTATTAGTTGTAATAGTTTTTACAAAATTTGTCGATGTTAAGAGACGTGTTAAAACTGCGATTTAATAACCAAATTAATTAACCATAATTCACGACTATAGATTAACAATGATCGTCTCTAATAAAATGAATTGGCAAATTTAACATGTAATTGCATAAACATTTTAGTGATGTATTATGTTGGTTTTTTTTAATATCGTCCAAATTGCTAGTTCTTTTAGAATTAATACGTTTTTTGTTATAATTCTTAAACAACCAAATATTTATATTTATTAAGATTTTTTTTAATTAATTCATTTTTTGAGTTAATTTCTTTTAGTCAATGTTTAGAATTGTTTTTTTATGGTTTTTAAGTAGTTGTTAATTGTTATCTTGTTATTTTTAATTATTGTTATGTATTTTCGCCTAAGTTTCATGTCATCTATTCACATGGCCAGTTTTCAAAGTATTTTGATTTTAATTTTTCTGCACATTGTGTTTTACGTACTTAGAAGAACATTGAGTTTACTAAAATGTTTCAAATGATAATACTGAAAAGATTGTAGTCATATTTTTTTTATTATTTAATGTTTATATATAAGATCTTAAATCAAAATTTACCAAGTAAATAGTTCTGTGTTAAATCTTTTCGGTATTTTTTTTTTCTATGATAATTCCTAGCACGTTTTTGTTTGTTGTTTCTTACATGGTTTGTACCTTAATGTAGCGTTTAGTTAATAGTGCAATCAATTCTTTAATGGGATGTCACTTTTGCATCAGATGTAATTGTACAATAAGACGAAATTTGGCTTTGAAAAGGCCAGTGCCAATAAATAAAATAATGAAAAATAGTAAAGATTTCTCATAAAAATATTTGTAATAAATTGTGTAAATAAGTGAATGTATACTTAACGAAATAACTGTATTTATGTCATATATTTCTTTGAAAATAAATTTGAGTTTCGCAGGGATGAATTTTCTTTATTTTAAATAAAAAAAACCGATATATTTTAACAAGTTTAATAAAATCATCAAGATCGCTTAATATTGCCGCAAAGGACTCTTAGGAATAGATGTGAGGAAATCCCCGAGACCCTTGAATGACCACAGCTTTACCAGAATATCAAAATATGGTAATTTATTCCAAAGAGTTAGGGCCAAATAAAGTAACAAAATGTGTCTGGAAATCGTTCCATATAACCACTGCATAAAAAATACATAATCGCTGAATGTGAATTTGAAATAAATGTCGAAAGGTACCTCGAAGGGGCTGGGGTTGTCGCATTCCGAATAACAGAAGAATCTTTTCATTTAAAATTCTCCTACGCTCGAACTTAAATCGGTAGATGTACGATTGGTTAATTTGATAATTCCGAATTTTCCGGGTAATTGCGCTTCCTCAAAAGGCAACAGGTGTTCGAAACATCGACGCCTATTATAAATAATTTGTTACGCGAACTTTTTTCATGATTGATGGTTTTGGCATGTTTGAGCGATACCTCAACTTGCCAACATTATGTAGTATATTTCGTCGAGAGCGGTGTTTTTGATGGCTCATAATGCGAATCGTGAGGTACATTACAACCTCATTCTTGCATTATGAACCGAACATATTGATTTTTCGGTCTCGAAACTAAGAAAGAGTCTCTCACTGAAGATGGCCCGCGTTATTTTAGCTCTTTAATCAAGATGCAAACATCAAAATTCTCATCGTTTATTCTAAGAGAATGTGGCTCCTCGGATTCAGCGAAAGACTAAAACTTTATCTGCATATACCCTTTTGTTTAGTTGCTTTTGCACAACCAGCGGTGGATTGTGCGAAAGGGCGATAACTTAGAGACTCGTTTAAAATGAACAAAAATGAACCGTTCGGGATAAATATCCTCCTTCGAGGTACCTAATTTTCCAGTGAGCTTGTTCATTATTAAAATGGACCGGAACAGAAAGAGCGACAGAATTTCATTGCGGGATTAGTAGTGTCCGATGCAATAAGAGAAAGTAAAAAAAAGGGCGACCAAACTGGTGATTTATGGACCACAAAGTGTTTCCACTGAATTTATCAGGCCATTCAACTTCATGGGTGGCAGAATGTTCTATTACTAGACAGATTGCGAGTGGTTTCGAATATTCCTCTGTTTTGTACATACATATAAGTTATTTTAAATAAATTTAACATATCGTTTTCGACGTCCATCAGCTCGTTTTATCTAATTTGAATTAGACTACAAACAAATACATCAGATAATTGCTTGACTTAAAAATCTTGTAAGCTAAAATGAGTTTTGTAATTGGTGATTTCTTTTCAAAAAAGCCGCTAATATCGTTTGTTGCACCTCGGACAGCTTACGATTAATAGCTCTTCTGTTTTCAACCAGTGGCAGTGGTATGAACAACAGTTATTAATTCAACAGACACAAAAAAAATCCACTTTACTTTTGTATCAACTCGGTAAATATATGTATTGTGTGATTAATCGAGCTAGTATATTAATCTAATACGCAACCGAATGAGGAATATAATAATAGATATAATAATCTTCCCGCTTGAGTACATATAAGAAGATTCATTGTTGCTTTTGCAAGTGTAGAATTTCTAAATATGCAAAACTATTGATGTATATTAAAATATATGTAGGTATGTAGAAGGATATATTTTTTGACTTGGGGGGATTTCTATAGAGAAAAATTTAAATAAGTGGTTTCCGAAGGGTACGGCACTGATTACCCCGAAAGGGTATTTTAATGTTTAAGAAGGCGTATAAAAGCGCACTCAAAATGAGTGAATATCAGTTATTCTTGTTCTTGATAGCCATTATAGAGTAAGCATCTTCATAAATTGCAACAAATGCCAATTAGTTTCGAATAAATTTTCTCTAAATGACAAAATATTTTTATTATTGCACCGTCATAAATCGCGGTGAAGGGAAAAATATAAATTTTACGGTCTCTTTTTATATATTTACTTAAGGTACATCTGATTATGATCAATTCAAAGCACAATAATTAACGCCGGAAACAATCATAAATGAACTATAAAAAATTAATAACCGCTTCGATTAGATGTATTACCTACATATAAATTGGGATAAAACCGACAGTGCTTGTTATCGAACTCGTTAACGGTCAAGAACGAACGAGTTATACATTTTCTATTTGAGCAATTTCCACAGTAATAACCCGCTTGCATTTATTAGTGTACTAGAAAAAAAAATTCATTCCAGTCGGGTACTTAATGCTTAATTTATTAATTACCGTATAATAAATGATGACTACTAGCATCTTACTTATTTCATTAATAATCTAGTAATTAGCCGACCGTGCATGAACAACACATCCTTTAATCTAATAACGCCCCGAGTAACTTGCGTAAAATAAAAGGAGCTTTTTAATGGGGTTGTTAATTATTGCTAATTCACAGTTGGATAGTTGCATGGGAAAGAAATATTTAAACATGCCACATGCCCATCGAGCATCAGATTAATACGTGCAGTGCAGATATGTGAATTTATTTACTATATTCTAGTACATAGCAAAAAAAATTGTAATATATTTAGCGAACGGGCGTCCCTGTATTTATATGTATAGGTATATAAACGCGCCGCTACTTCGCCTTTTATGTGCCTCGATAATTACTTACCTTACTCCCTTTTCGCATACATTTCGAACAAAGTGCTTCGCGTCCTTCATTTCATTCCAGTCAGTTGATTATCCTGTCGAGAAAGAGGAATCCGTATCCGAGGATAAGGAAGGAGCGTCAGGCCCGACAGGAAGCGTGGGCGTATCTATTGACACTTTTCTAGTAGCCAATAGGAACAGGTCAACTGTTACCTTGGTAACCATCTTTGTCCTTAGTTCCTTGCTCCTTTTGCTCATATCCTTTATATATATATCTAAAGAAGGATCAGACGGATTCGCACAAAAAGCTGCCAAGACGTGGAGTTATTGACGGCTACGTCTAACGTTACGTTACGTTACGTTACGTTATACGTACGGTGGTTCGCTGATAAAAACGGTCTTAACGATACGATCTATCTATCAGCATTAAATTCAAATGGGATTTATTCCGCATTTACCTATCGCTATTCCTTATGGAACGCCAGCAAATTTTAAAACGATCATCTCTCTATCAGCAAGAAAAATTTTTACATTTCAATCCCTTTGTATTTGCTTAGGAAAGCGACAGTTGAGCATACAAAAGACAAACGCGTCGCATGCACGGATTGACTTTACATAAACACCATTCCTCTTTCACAAATTGAAACCAACACCACAGTTTAATTGATATATTTTTTTAGATCGCATATCTTCCAATACTATTGTGTGTAGGTTGCTGTCTAATTAGCGTGTAAGGGCTATTTATTGATCAATTAATAACACATGTTCATTGAGCTTCTCAGATAACCACAAACGCTAGGAACAGTTGGATGAGAAAAGTTCACGTTTGTAATTGATTATTGGATGCATTTCTCGAATATCGATTCGGCAGTAAACAAGCAATAAATAAACATATAATTGCTAAATTCATTTTGGATGTAGCGATTAAATAAAATATTAGTATATTATGCAATCAGTTTAAAATCTCATTATACGAGAGTATAGAATTGATTATTTGTTTACCTAACAAATCACCATAAATTTCAATATTTTTGTGCTATATATTTGTTATTAGGTATATCAATAAGACCAACAAGTATACTAGTTATCTTTATTACATCACTAAAAAGATTAATTTTTTTTATCCAGCACCTACCAGGGAGGAATAGAAATTGAGAAATGAGAGCATAAATATAAATGGGTCTAATAAAAACTAATCAAATACCCAGAAAAGACAATTGTAGCGAATTGTAAACAATCTAGCTGATGGAATTTCGTGCGGTTTTATCGGGATTTAATAGTTCTATAAAAGCGGTCGAAACTGTTAATGTCCGGCAGTAGCGGCCAAGAGTCACTCCCATTATAGTCAATTAAAGAAAACCGCAGAGAAAAGGGAGAGGCGCCAGGCTTATTGATGAAATGATTCAACAAGGTGCAGATGAATATGATGGTGAATTAAATACGGAGAGATAAAAATTCTGTAGGTACTATTTGACTCGATAATAATTAATTTGGGAAATTACAGAACGATCCGTCTATCGATTTATTTTTTCTTTTTAATTCTCCTTCCTTTATGTATTATTGCATGCTCGTCTAGGGACTATCAGATGAAAATAACTGTCACGTTGTGTTATTTCTAGTTCAAGGACAAAATTGAGTTGTGTAGAACAATGTCCCACAGGAATCAAATGATATTGGATATCGAAGATTTGTGCATTTATTGATATATTGCAAAGCGGTTTAGAAAACACAGAAATAATACTTATTATATTACTTCTAAGTTTTGTTCTAACAAAACACCAAAACAATAGAGGTGTTAATGATTTTAATTATTCCTTAGGATCACATGGTAAAGCAGTAAATATCGTTTCGCGTAGTTTATGTCCCATAGAATTCGCAAAACACATTGTGAAAATAATATTGCGTGTCAAAATGTTCTCAATTATGGCATGCTACAAAGAACCTTTTCAAGATGCCAGCATAGTTATCCGTGTGCATTATAAGCGCAACACAATATTTCAAATTTATCACTTCTTTCGACACATGGAATCGCTCAATTGAATGAAACTATGTAACAGTGTCTGCGGAAGCGGATTTCGCCTAAAAGGGCCAATAAAAATAAAAGCACCAAACGTAAATTGAAAACTTTCCGATTTGCGCTACCTACTAGAATATATATATTTTTTTTTGATGTATTTAATTTTCAGACGTATATGTACATTTATTATCGAGGCTCGCATTCTCGACGAACCATTTAAGTTGTGCGTCAAGTTATTGTTTCTTATTTCAACAATATAATTGGTGTCAATTAAAGGTCAATGTATGTAAAAGATTGGGAGCAGGATAGCAGAATGATTACGTCATTTCATTACGGTAGTCTCAGATTTGTTTGATTAGGATCGAACAAGTTTGCTCTATACGAATATACTTGACGTGGTAAACAATACTATAATACAGGGCTTACAAACGCTATCTATACATAATTAAGCTTCGATTGATTCGGATGATTCGAGCTGGTGCAGCTTCGAAAACTCCGAGACGGGACGCTCAAAGCAATTAGGCGCCGAAACACTTCTCCCCTCGGGTCTCCGAATGATCTCATAATTTTTAATTACGATCGGGGTGTTAATTACAGCCCCGCGAAGTTACACCGTATATGCAGCTGGGGCACGTTCTTTAGGCTTTCAGCAATATCTGCCTCCGGTTCGATTTTTGCCGGCGTGACCGCGACCGCGAACGCCGCCCCCTCGGGGACTCCGCCGCCCTGACTTTACGCTCTATAACCGCAACGAGCGCTAGGCTTGCACCTGAGCAACTCAATTATAATCAACGCGAAATTAGCCGCAACGTCGATGTAGGTATAATAATTTCGGTATACACTGTGGGAGAAAAACATACCTTATATGTATATTTGAATTCTTCTATGGGTTGTATTATTTTCAATACTCTGTATATATACGTATAAGGAGTCGATAAACGTTTATCGCGCGCGCTCGTTGATTGGCGAAATAATAGGAGAAAATATAAAAGGTGTAGGAGATATGATCGGAAGTGAAAAAGAATGCCATCGGGCCGCATCCGCTTTAATTTTAAAACGCTGCCAGACATCGACATTTTTTTTTCCAATCGCGATGAATTTAAATAGAAAACAGGACAAAATGAAAAGTGTCAATCAAACCAACCAATATTCTTTGTATGGCGTGCCAGAGGTTATTCAGATAAAAAGTTCATTTCCTTTTTAGAAGCGCGTTTGTTATTCCGGCGACTTCTAGTCGAGGTGTATTTTTTTTGGCTAAGATATTTCAATTTTTTCGCCATCGCGAAATTACCGGATCGTTTTAACAATGCTGAAAGTATCAAGGAAATCGCTGGAATTGTCCCCGAACGAAGCAATTTTCGAAATATATAGACTGTTTCCGCGGTCGAAATGACTAATCTCTCTAATTGTTATTCAGAAAAAAAATGGTCTTTTTGTATGTAAGATAGCCGGAATAGGCAGTAAAACGGTAAAACTGTAAAGATACGGCTCCACGAATTTCTTATGCAGACTGGTATAAATTATGTCTCCCCTCTGGTTTTGTGACCCTAATAAGCATTTAAGTTCCAGCATATTTTGTTCTCAAAGTGGAAGGGACTCACTTTCTTCCGAATATATCAAAAGCCGTAATAAATGTTTCCAACGAAAACTATTTTTTATTGGATTGTTTTCGGTCCGTTCATTTTATCGAACGCGAAATTGCTCGAATTTTCGAAGAATTATAAACACACCGAAATGTTCTTATATTTGGAATTTTAGGAAAATAACATCCGTTTGGATAATGAATGTAAATTGAAAATTTTTCGACATAACGTTTCCAATCGATATTTTAAATCTGACGCATCATTAATAAAACCAGTCAACTAGTTCCTATACGACCATTCGACCATTTAACTGTAAACATGCGTTTAACTATTTACCTTTTAGACACCTTTGTAGAATTTTACAAATTGTTATAATTCCGTAGTCCGACCAGTTAGCCACTAATGGTTTCTCTTTGTGTTAATACAGGATAAGGAGTAACAGTTGTGCAAATCTGACACGAGGGAATTAATGAATTTTCACCAAATTTTGGATTCCCATGGTAAAGTATTATAATAACCAGTGAATTCAAACAAAAATGCAGTGCACTGAAACAAATTCGGTTTTACGATGTTAATAATATCGTAATTCTTGTTAGTAGAAAATAAATAAAATCGTTTCTCGCGAGAGGAGTTAAATAAATTAAAAAATTTTAACATTGTATTGAGCGTAGTTTGAACGTAAACTTAAAATTTATGGCGATAAACTTCAATAGACTTTAGCTATAATGTTGAACCACTGAAATTGCTTCGGCAAAAGTTTTTATTGCCCATCGTATATTACAGAGCCATGTAAGCTGACAAAGATAAGATACATTATAAAGGTAAGGTATAATTGGAATTATTATTATCCGCGATAGCCCCGTTTTGCAAAGACAAAAAGAAATAACACTTTAAATCGAGATCCATAAAAAAGTGCCTCTCCTATTATCAGAACTAAATGCACTGTAACGAATTTATGTTAAAAGGGCAAATAGTCGGGAATAAGTCGAGGGTGATTCTTGGCCATCTAACACCAAAAACCGCAGGGGTGCGTAAAAAAATACACATTTCTTCAATTCAAATAAATTTGCGGAACGAAAGCTCTTTGGTAGATAGTGACATGTGACAATTTGGCGGGTGTCGGGCTTCTTAAGTGCCTGTCACTTTTAATTCAGATTGTCTCGATAAAAAAAAAGAAAGAAAATAAACAGAAAATAAACATTTCCCTTGCTTTGATTTTTCTCGAGTCTCTAAAGAACGGAGGGTAAATGCTTCTTTAAGGACTCTTGACTTTTTAATTATAGAATAATAAAATAAAATAGAAATAAAATTTAAGTAGGTACAATACATTATAGGAATTATTATTTTTGATTAAATAGTTACGAAAATACGCTGCACGCAACAGACATAATTTAATATCCCTTTCAATTATAATCTCCCTATATCAGACTCTTTTCATCAACTTTATCCTTACGTTAATATCCTGGTAAATCTCTATAAAAAGGTAACCTTTGACTTTTCCAGAAAAAAAGCCTCGTGCCTTTGGCTAAAATCAAGTACCAACCACAAAGGTTTATTAAGCATTTGAATGGCGGAATACCAGGACCGTACTGAGAATCCCATAAATTTTTTTAACTAATCCTTTACTAATGCACATGCATGTAGTCATAAAAATAACCACGTAAATTGAAATAATTTATAAAACGGAGCTTGATAGAAAAAATGATAGGAGTTTTTGTTTTACGGAAAATAGTAGATTGGAAATAAGTGCGGTGCTGGAGGAGCTTCGGCAAGTAGTGTTGTGCAAATGGGTCGAAATCTTTAATTAAAACTCCAGCACCAAGTCAATGGAAGTTTTTGAATCGACCCCTCGATCCGGCGTGTTATGCGGACATATGAATACGTTTGTGTTCAGACCGCGTATTCTACGCAAACAAACCGACAAACCCCCACAGCATATATACTATAGCATACGAGCATCCACTAATCCATCACTAATCTATTGCTATTGTCATTCATTCACGGGCCACCAAGTTACTTGACTATTTCGAATTTCCCCCCTTTTTTTTTCTCATCGTTTGCTTTTCGGCTTTCTTTTTTTAATTATATGCGAACGAAAAAATTGCAAAGCAAATACGACGACGAACGGAGTAATCGGAGTAATCTCGTCGGGAAAATTCAAATCGCCGAGCTGCATCGGAGAGTTTATACCCAAAAACGTTCACCTAGCAAATCCTTCGGGTTCAGATAAACGCCTATCGGACCTATCGCTAATTCTATAAATGATAAATTAACACGACCGGGCCCGCCTCGTATAAAAAGAAAGAAACCTCCGCAAGAACGTTAGGGGTTAAGGGGATGCGTCACTTCTTGTCCAATATCAGACGGAACGCAAATTACACCAGTGGTAGCGACATACTTATCGAAAAATCCAAACGAACCAAAAATTAACAATTTAACACTTTCCACATTTCGTAATATAAGTATAAATATTTTTTCAATAGTGGTTGGGATAAACTCGAAGTTTAATAAAAAAAAAGCGTGAACGAAAAAGTTTAATCCCACTCGTGACGAGCAACCGCTGAGCCCCGTAACTCCCCAACTAACGAATCAATCCCATCTATCATCTGGTTCACCCTCTCCTATGATTTTTATTGTTGAAGGCCCTTAGCCGACGTAGACGCAGACGGGCAGATAGAAGAGTAATAATTTCAATGTCATTACACTCGTATGGTTAATTAAATTGTAACTCCACACTTTGCATCCATCACGGATCTCTCCGGAGCGACGCGGAAATGTTGCGGGGAGGAATATATGTATGTCTAAAAAGCGGACATATCAATTGGTGGGAATGGTTGACGAATTTTTGAGGTAGAACAACAGCCAAACCGGATTAGTTTCGTGCATGAAGTTCCGAGACCCGCGTGGAGCATCGGGAGATTAAAAATGTAAATTACGATGAATGAAGTTTCGCTAAACCTTCCCCCCGATTTGTTTTTCGCCGTTGATTCGTAAATTAGATAGTATAATCTTACGTTGGCGACGACAACCTGTAGACACCCATTTAAAATTCATGAAATATGCAAATCCTGCAATATATCAATATCTTTATAATTAATTACCCAACAAATCTCTCACACCGGAGAATTCACTTATTATATACAATACTGGTGATGCTGGCACACTTTAATTGCTCTCAGACGATTATTTTTATCAGCGGCGACCAGGCCAGGCCCATCTGAAGTTTATTCCAGAAAGCGGTCTTGTGTTGTGATCGACCGTAATTTTAGACTCTTCCACGGTAAATTATTCACGCAACTTTTTAGTTAATAACAAATTTTACATAACGGGGCTCTAATTAAAAATTTACCGTTCTCTTGATGTATGAAAGAGCGCGCCGTGACCACACCACAAAGGGTTTGATGACATATCATTTTTGGATCAATTAAAAACTTTACGGACATCATATTTAATTCCATTTGTTCCTAACAAAAGCTGCTTTTAAAATTTTAATAATTAATAACTCTACTTCCCACTCTTGCTAAACTCCCCAATAGATCACTAAGTAGTTGAAAGGGTATTCGAAATCTTTGAACTTTGCTATATTTAATATTCATTCGATTGTGCTCGTGCTTAAGTATTTAAAAAAAAAATAATGCAATTTTTTGACAAAGTCCAAATCATTGAGGAAATATTGATAAATAATTTATAACAGTTTGACCAGTAGATAATGAAGTATTTAATGAGTGCATAATAAAAAAAAACTAATAAAGGAATCGTCTATAATCGAATTAACGCCGACTCTGTCTATATCAATACACAATTTGCAATAATTTGTCTTGGGAACGCGTTCTAATATCCGGAGTGTTTACTTATCTTAGGGCGTTCGCTCAGAATGCAGCATACTCTTTGGGTACCGAGCATTCGGAATAGCGAATGGCTTGTTTACTTTGATCAATGTTTGTGTACGCGCTCAGTTTCCTACTTTTCAAACCAGACCGAACAAAGTAAAAAAAAGCAATTGTCGCTTCAACCGTTTAAATTGTTATTGCTTTTTCTTCCCTTTGATTCTTTCGTACTTTTTTTTTAAATGAACTCATTGTCAACGGTGTTTTTTTGTACTTGCTATAATGGTATTGGTTATTCAATATTTCGAGGAATATTCGTTTATGTTTAAGTAGTAAAAAAAATTCATAAGTAATTAGATAAATTTAGTTTAAGGTTTGTAATAATTGAGTACGTCCTATAGAAGTATAGAAGAATTTATTCGGCGCGATAAAAACCATCTGTCAGAAGAGTAGGTATATATATATTCAAAAGAATTTGTAACATAAAGCGCACAGAGCAGGGCATCAGCGTAGGATTTAAACTACGTCGGGATGATCAACTTTTCAAACGGAATCAGTTTTATGCTCTTTTGTATTTGTCTCATATCGCTATCACTGGTCTTAGAATTCTTCGTAGCTGATTTTATCAAATGATGGTTTTAGGTTGCAGGGGTTCTCTTTCACCACATTAAGCGTATGCAAGAGGACTCTCATGGGCGTAGAGTTAGCGAATTTTTAGCGCACGCCGAATACCGGGAATCTCGTATGTCACGCTTATTAAACTCGGGGAGTATCTCTCGTTTAAAGTCCTTTTTCGCGGTATAATTTGAGGCTCTTATCTGTAGTCCTTTAGATCCCGTATCAGATGTTGGCTTGTCTGAATAGAATAATAAATTAAACACCTAATCTAGCCGACCATAAAGTCAAAGATTGGCAAAACATCGGCACAATGTGGTGCCGAGCAGAGCCTTCGAGATCGGCATAGAGATGGGAACGACAATTTTTTGTTACCAGCAAATATTCAATGTTTTTTTTATTAATAATTTTCCTGTATTAATTTGTATTCAATAAACGATACAACCACTAAACTCACTACTATTTTTTTTTAATTTAATCGATAATAATATTAAATTTTAAAATAAACTAATCTAGTACTACTATACGAATAAAATAATTCAGTTAATCATCAATGAAATAAATAATTTTCTAATATAATTTATAACTATTCGATATTTATACAAGCGCACCCACCTCTACATAGTGATATAAGTGTAGGGTGGCAAGCCGCAAAAGGGTTATGGGTCTAAAGCCATGAAATCCGGCCTTTGTATCTTGGTCACCTGATACATTAGGAGAATGTAATAATCCTTTTGTCATTAAAATCCACAAACAAATTACTGAGGGTTACTCCTAGTTGAATTATCGTCAGCTTGCCTTACCGCGATACATAATAATGTAGATATAAATTGTCTTATCTCGAATAGGCGGTCGCTTTCTCCGATCTTGAAAGCACACTGCATCATCATATTGGAATAAAATATAATAAAACATCGCAAAGGTGTTATACATATATATTTTTTTTATTTATCATCAGACTGTATATCCCCTACGAATTAATACCCGACTAAGACCAAAGTTCGAAGTAACTGTAGAACTTGTTTACAAGTGAAAACTGTCACCTAACAAAGTGACTGAGTGGACCTCAGGGACAATACCGTATTTCACAGAGGAGATGGCAAGGATATGAAATTTAGTTCGACTAAAATTTCAATATTAGAAGAGGAGCCCGAAACAAAAGAGGGTTACATTACGTCGGGGAAAAGGGGGAACGGGCGAATTTGAAAAGCTGCAACCCTTTGTATGGAGCGCGGCTGGGGAAAAATTTTAAAAGATAAAAATGGCATTAAGTAAGTTTAATGAAATCAGCGTTTATCTTTGAAGAACTAAAAAGTAGTCGAACAATAAAATTACTAACTTCTAAAACATCCTGTACAAGATCCCGTATCGTTTTTAATTCGTATTGTTATAGTTAGGTTGTATTTAGGTAAGGAACAAAACCAGGAAACAGGACTTGCAGGATGTCTAAATGTCTGAATGTTTACATTCACTTAATATAAATTGCCCATTTAATTGCGAACAAGCGACTTGGAGACACCACCGTCTTGTTTAATTAGGTACAAATTATAAATCATTATGGTTGTCAACACATCCAAAAGGGAGATCTCAGCTACCAACTTCTTTGCAGCAAACTCGTTATACACCTAATTATTCAAATTTATCTCTTTACCGAAATTTGAAATATCTACTACTCCTTTTAATTATCTCGTCTTGCCGGAGCGTCCCCATAATTTGCTTGTTTTTGCTCGTTCTGACACAACTTTCTGTTCACGGACTCCTGGCCGATGCCACAGGGAAAACGAGCCAGATCGATCAAAAAAAAAAATTTACAGGACAGGATTCTGTATAAATAGATATATTTTTTTATTGCTGGTTTTACGCTAATTTAAATTGATCATTAATGTAAGATGCATCATATTCCGCATCTACCTTGATATTATGGAGTATCTCTCTAAAATTCAATCGACCGTAAACGCATCAAGATAAATTGTAAATAAAATCACAAAGAATAATAAAAACCCATCCGGCATCTTCGTTTTATGGGGCAAATCCAAAATAATAGCCTTCCAGTGACATTTTCTAAAAACACAGGAATACATTTAGCCAAACCGCATTCGTTTCGTATCATTTACTTTACAAAATTGCTCTAAAAAATGAAATTGTGGATTTTTATAACCCCGGTTAGTGTTTTAAAAACATGTGTGTCTGCGGCAAGAGGGAAATATACATAAACGTCCTGCTGAGTGGAAGTCCTCTTCAAAAGGAAGACATTCACATTCACATCGAAATTATTGCGAAAAAATAGACATTTACATAATTGAATTGGAACTATTTTTTTAGTTGCGCTCGTAAAGGAAAAATAACTCGGATTATTCCACATCAAAAGGGGGAGCTCCAGCATCAGTTTTCTTTATCCCTCTCGGCATTACACCGAGTCGGATTTTTTTTTTTAACTTTAACTCATTTTTGTATTCACTTATATGCATATGTGGCAACTAATTTTCCGTGTTCCCTTTTCGAATGGAATTCGCCTGACCATTATATTATGCAACGTTATTTTGTGCTCATCGCACAAGACCCAGGTAATACGAGAAGATTGATTATGTTATCTTAGTTAACGAGAGACTGGTGGGACGTTATTCAAATATCGCGTTGCCAAGACATATGCCTCCTTGTAAGCAAGCCATATCCTGAGTGAAAGGGGTTGAGGGCGTTTAGAAATCATTTGGGAGTAACTGGAATTTGCACAGAATGGGGGGCGGTTTGTTTGCATTGTAAACTTTCTAACCGAATTAAGACGGAACATTAGAAAATGAGAAAATCTCCGCCACAGCGGATTGTAAATACGTGTTAATTAAAATTGTTATACTTAAGTGGAACAAAAAAAAAATCGGCGTAAAAATCGAATAGCTCACGAAATTGTATAATGTAATAAATATGCGAGAGGCACTTCGAATGCTTTATTTTGGTTATTAAATTTCGAAGCAGGGGTTTGCGTAACCCTCAAGGAAGTAGTTAAGAGCACGTGTTCAATAAACTTGTTTTAATGGATCACCAAATTACCTTTCGAACACTCAACGCCTAATTTTCCTCAAAACCAAACGCGCATATTTCCGAAATCACGTAGACACTTGAACAATTAAAAATCGCATTAACTACATTTCTACACACCCTTCTACCTACATATATATTATACGGAATAATTTCAGCATAATAATCCGAAAATGAAACGAAATTTGATTAGTACACAATTTCTGATCGCAATATACAAAAAAAAAAAAAAATCTCCACAACAACCGAGTATTAAAATGGCAAAAAACTCAATAAAAGAGTCCGACAATTTCTGTAGGGTCTTAAAATGCATTTACCCATCCGTTTCAATATTGAAGTTAATCGTTGGGGATCTATTTAGGGGCATTCCCGCCAGAAAATGCGATTGAAGGAGTTTGCTTATAAATGTCGGATTATGGCATCAACACTGTTGAACAAGTTCAATGACGGAACGCGTGCGTGATTTTGTATATTAGCCACTCTTGGATATTCACTATGTGAGCCTGTTGTGTTGTTACCAGTGACGTGTAACCGACATTAAATTTTTCACTAATAAATTACCGAATGGATATTTAATTTATAATCGATGTTGCGTGTGTATTCGCAAATGAATTATATAGGCGAATTAAAATTAAATAATTACATCAAATTAGAGCACCTGCGAGGTGAGTATGGAGTTCGAAATATAGTTTTTATGCTACTGTTAATGTTAAAAATCTTTTGGGAGTTGTAAGAGGGCGGTTGATGTGCACGCCACTGGAGGATCTGCCGCTTATATCGCTTTATCATGGGCTTGTTTTATGTTAAAGCGCCATTCCGTAACAATTACTTATGCGCTTCAATTATTTGAGGATGATGATGAAGTATTAAATGTAATCCGGACCTCGATGTTTAAATACTCGCTCATTCTTAACACGTACCTATGTTCATAAGTACTTTAGGTAAATAGGTACATTATTTTATTCATTTACCAAAATATTATCATTAGATTAATAATTACCAATAAGTACAAAAGATTGATATTTATATCCTTATTCGTTCTCAACCGTTTGGAAGAGAGGAGGACGAAGAGCAGGAATACGGCGAGTTAAGAATACCAATAAATCATAAAATTTGTAGCATTTGACAGGATGGGCTGGAATTTTATTTTACTCCAGCGGAATGCAAAACCACATGCGGTAGTTTGTAAGGCCACCAAAACGCCACGCCGTATGGACACTTGTGATCCCAGCGACCCAGGGCGTTATATGAAGGGAATTCCGGAAGTCCTGAATGTAACCCAGACGTGTCTAGGTCGTTTCCTTAAACACAACATTCCCACGGATATTTTTTTTAGAAGAAATCGCATTGGTGTGGTTCAAATTTATCTGTATATCGATTTATAATAATTCCAAATATCTTTTTTACCGAAGATGAGATGAATTCATATTATAGAAAATAGAAGATAATCTATGTTGAGAGTTTAAAGACCAATAATAGATATTGTTGCATGAAATAGAAATATGTATATAGTAAAATTATCAAAATATAATATGGCAAATTTAAGGATTAATTTCCACCCGCCCCTGATGCAATTCGTAAACACAACCAATCATCTATATGGAAGTTGCATTTCGAAAGACACGTTCGAAATTCCTGCGAAGATCGGCACATTATCCGCTTCCCAATTCTCACGGTCTATTTTCCACCAAATCTCTAACATTTCCTATTTCCTACTTACGGGAATCACGTGTGTATGCCTTTCAGACGGGGTCACGACATTCGAAAAAAATCGACATCCTCAAATGGTTCATATGGAGGCAATTTTGCCACCTGTTCGTTAGGAAACCGAATAAACCGCAACTTAACATTATTGATTAAAATCTCATGCTAAAACTAAGACTTGGTAAGTAATAGAAAATGTTTATAAAACAATCCATAGGTACACTTGTATAAAAAATGTTATGGTGGATAAGTTTTCATATATATTATAGAATGAGGATAAAATAGTCGGTACAACACTGTATATGGGATATAATTTGTGGTGGTGAATGACCAACGACCAACTCTTAACGTTGACAGAAGGCCATCTGCGTCCATAGATCGCCCAATAAATTATTAAGTTATTAGGGATGGCGGATTTGGGTGCGCGTCAAACCCTTTTCTTTGTGTGCCCGTTGCAATTCAAACGTTTTATTAATTTTCACCGAATAATTGGGGTTTTGCGGCTGTTTTGTTTAACGATGAGCTTTTGAAAATAATTTAATGTTGTTAAACAAACAAGAATGTGGTAACTTATTTAAAAAATCATTCAAAAAACCTAATTGTTTCGATTCGAAAATTAATCAATGACAACAATTTACTATACGGTAGTAAAATAGTACGCACGTTTTTTTGTTTAATGAAATTCCATTGAATTCCCTCCAAAGTCAATTAATAAAAAATTACAAGTCGGGACACTTTTTATTGAATAAAAAATTACTTCTCTCTTATTTTGAGTTCTCGCTGTGTGCAAATTAAAAAACGACATTTCTAAAATAATAAATTCCGCAAAAATATAAAGGAAAGGTAGTTTTTTAATTCAAAAAAACACACCTATACCGCCATCTATACACGATAACTAAAACTAATACTACAGATATCTATTTACCATTTGAACGATCATCACGCCAACATAATAAACAAAAAGTGACTATGAATTTGATTGGCCCATTCGAAAAATCAATAACAATAAACAAATACTTTTGTATTGGCAACCTGTTCTGTCACATTGCCGCAAAAGTGACAGCAGCTGTTTCACGATTGTGTTTAGAAAAGTAAATTTATATTTTGTTTGTATTCGAACCAGCACAAGATGAGTTTGGACAGTTTATGCACCGAATTAATCGTGAAAATATGCTCTTACTTAAATATAAACGATTTGTGCAGTTTAAAGCAAACATCCAAAAGATATTACGACGTTATATCGTCTTGGGCCGAAGTGCTCTGCAAAAAGGATCCCCTCACAGTGGTAACGAATCAAAACAACGATAAATTCGTCTCGAATTGCTACCGCAAACTGCACCAGTGGGACAAATACAGGGTATCCAGAAATTGGGTTAAAGGCAAGTACACCGTTAAATGTTTCCCAATAAGCAAAAAGCGTCTGCTTCCCGATCTCAAAATGACCGATAAGTATTTGTGGATAAGCCGAGGAGAGCACATATTTTGCTACAAGCGAAACACCGAAGGTGTCGACATTCGCAACCCCGAAGCCGTACTATTAGGCAAACGCGGAAACGACGTGATTAATTTCCAAATAAAGAACGACATGTTGGTAAGCGCATATGGAAATGGTAGCATTGCTCTGTGCGATAACCCCACCGAAGGTACAACGCTCAACTGCGAGCTGTGCCACGATTCCGACATAAATTCCATAGATGTTAACGAAGCCGGTACGATGGTGGTGTCCGGATGCAGAGAAGGCAAACTGAAGATATGGAGCATCGTTAAAGAGAACGAACTGATGTTGGATCTGAACAATTTGGCGAACGTCCAGGAATTGACCAGAAAAGTATCCATATCCGATTTTAACAACAACGAGATTGCCGTATCGACAAGACTGGCGTTAAGTTTGTACGATTTGAATAAATTAAGATCGCCGCTCACTCTAACGGATCTAAACAAAAATATTGTTGGCGTAAACGATATAAAATGGGACGGGCTGTACACGTTTTGGACGTGCGGTCATGATTCTTTAGTCAGACATTGGGATTTGAGATTGGGACGATGTGTTAAGAGATTTTTGGACCCTTGCGATGCGGCTTTGTATTGTTTGGAACTCGATCAATGTAATACCATTCTAGCTGGGGCTCAATCTCACGGTAGAGTCACGTTATGGGACAGCCGTCTGCGCGAGGCTTTGCAAATCTATTTTACTACAAGTAATCAAACCGTTCACAAAAGCTCGCCCGTTTACAGCTTGGCGTTCGACGCCGATTATTTGTACACAGCTACGGATTGCAATTTGAATTTTTTAAATTTCGCCGGATACACCGACAATATTTTGGACCACAGATTCTTTTTGCAGCGCAGTTACAAGGTGTCTCTGGAAAGATGACAGTTAACCCTTTGTACTGCTACTAACATATGTTCTCGTTGTCCTTATCATTAAACAAATGTTGTATCTAATTGCATGATAAATGAATTTATGAAATGAAATTATTTATCTGAATGTTATTTGAATATTTGTCTATATGTAAAGCCAGGTGTATAACACTATACAGTCTGGTCAACGTAATAATCAATTGTTTAACGTTGGTCTATTATCTAAATGGATTATCCAGTTACATAAATGAGATGCTGGTAAATTTCAAGAAATAGTAACATACAGAAAGTGGTGGTACATAGCATATTTAAGACCAAAGATTTTTTTTGTTTTCTTTCCAACATATCTCTCTAGAAAGATGATAGTTAACCCTCTGTACTGATATTAACGTATGTTCTCGTTGTCTTTATCATTAAACAAATACTCTACATATACTATATGTAAACGGATTATGAATATCTATATGTGAATTAAATTATTTATCTGAATGTTAATGAAATATTTGTCTATATGTATAACCAGGTGTATAGTTAAAATACTATGCACTGTGGTCGATAAAATACTCAATTGTTAAACGTTGGTGTATTATTTGGAATCCAGTAAAAAAAATGAAACGCTTATTAACATATTTATATTAAATTATTTATCTAAATGTATATCAAATATTTGTCTATATGTAAATCCAAGTGTAAAACAATGCATTTTGGTCAATAAAATACTCAATTGTTACAGGTTTACTGTATTATTTGGATCCCTCGAAAAGAAAAGACACTTATAAATTTCATACATTTATTTTTCAACAAATAGTAACATGCAGAAAGTGACAAAGTACACATTACAGTATGTTTAAATAAAAAAAAATGAAAGGGTGCTGAAATTTTTATAAATAATGCTACTTATTAAGAAACCAAATATCACTTATATAATTGGAACTAGTAATAAAATAACATGTAATCTCCATCATCCATAAAAAGCACGTTTAGTGAGATGAGGAGTTCAAGCTTTGGTTAAAATTATTCACTTACAATAAATAAATATACAAAAAAACTATTAAAAGATTTAAAATCTATATTTCATACAGGCATAAATTCAAGATTATGATTACATTTATACAACTAGATAGATTTTAATCTGAACGAACAGAAACGCAAAATCCAAGTAAGTCATTGTAAAACAAAGTTTGGGTTTAAAATATGAAAAAATTGCCATATTATTTTGAATTTTTATATACGGAGTTTACGAACAACAAAAAATTTCAAATATTAATATACCCTGTATTACTTTAAAATCAATAGATATTACACATACCAAACATTTGATTTTTTTCTTAATGAAATTATGTCTTATTTGGATTTTTGATCTATATACAACAGGAGAAATATCAGTCAAATAGAGAAAAAAATTAGTCGTTAGTTACACAGATATTTTATACCATATATACGATTCTTCGAATACACTCATAGTTATTTTACCCGTAGTTAGCGCTGATTATTACTTGGGAATAATGTTAATGCACATTTTAGTGTTCAAAAAAGCGCTAAATACGAGCTGAATATTAATATAAAATATTGAACACTTATTTCATGTTATCTAATCGCCTAGATTTCTAATTATCTTATCCTTCCTTGAATATTCAAAGCGTAAATTTAAGAGTTATTCGTAGTAATTGAGATGCCTTACATAAAACTTGTTCAAGTTCATTCTAACTGGAAACAAGAATATTCAAGGTGTTCAGTAAAACATAAACAGTACCATTGAGCATTTTTTATATATATGCTTTTTAGTCTTTAATTCCTAAAATTTGTGTCAAATTTTCTGAATTGAAAGAATCTGAGTAAATTATTTCTGTTATTAGTTTTAAGCGTAATATAAATTTAATATATTAGTTCGTATCGAACGAAATTTTAGAATATCTAATTATTTTATTACAACACTAAATTAAGACCGAGCACAATGGCTCCTAATCTTAACGTTTTTAGTCCTTGTACCTCAATTTGAAATTTTTTTTCATAATTCGGAAATTAAATGTAATTGTAAATAAAATACACTTATACATGCTTCGATATAAGCTTCTATATTCCAAAGGGGCAGGGCCATTAATATATTTAATACACACATTTTTATTACATTTAAAAAATTAATGAAAATTCTATTACTTGCATATGTACATGTAAAAAAAATTTAAAAGTTCAAAAAAAGCCCTGATTATTAAATATCTATTAATTTCGTTTAAAAAATCTTTGCAAGATTTATATTTTTGTCATGTTTACGTTTAATATCCCTTAATGAAAATTAATGCCAATGTCTAAATACCGCAAAAATAAACTAAAATATTTTCTTAAACTATATCCCAAATAGGTCAAAAGTAATAGCTGTATAAAATATTCCGTTTCAATATAAAGAAGCAACTACAAAGGCATACTATTTAAAATTGAGAATATAAATTACCTCAAAAGAGGTATAAAGTCCATAATGCTTTCAAAGCGCAATACACAAAATTACAATATGAGTTTTCTAAAAAGTATCTAAAAACTATGCACTTATATAGCTAGTCTAGTCATTATAAATGATATATCCTTATTAACTGCACCTACAATATGACTGAATACAAGAGAGAAAAATACATCATTTAAAATTATCTACATTATATACAACTTTATATGATAGCACCGAAAATAAATAAAATATAATAGGGGTGTCCAAGGATAGCTGCCAAGTTACAGTAGCTGTCTATAATTCAATTAAAACATAATCGAGGAATGATTTATGTTTATGGGAATGTTTATAATTCTATCAGAACCAGAAATTTTGTAATGAGTATGTAGTTCTGTCACTATATTTTAAATGCGTTTATCACAGAAATAATATTATAGAGTGTAGGTGTATAAATAAAATGAAGCAGCTTCCTTTACCCCTAATACTAAAAATAATTTCCGATAATTCCATGGTCTGGATGAAAAATCAACGAATGATGATATCATAAATAATATAAAATGAACTAAATCGATTTCTAATAAATTATAATAAGAAGTAGTTCTATAGAAAATATTCCACTTACAAGTAAATCTTGTTATTCAAAACATTCATTGGTACAAGTGGGGTTTCTGTAAATTAAATAAATAAATATAAGAATCAATAAATTATTGACAATACATATTAGGATATATCTCGTGGAGTACGTAAATGTAATTCTCTTAGCACAACAATTTCCATTAATATTATGTATAGACATAGTAGTTTGAAACATAAAGCACACATATGTTATCCTATTTATTTTAAACCACATACTAAGTTACACAAAAAACTAGATGCAAACCCTTTGAAAGGAATGTACAGTAATTCCAAAAACTTCAATAGAACCATTTCGTAATAGTTTGAACTTGTAAAACAAACCTCTACTGCTCGAAAAGTGTTAAAAAAAAAAGACTGTTAGCGATACAATAGTTTCGAGACGAAATTAATTCCAGCCTAACAACATTGAAATAGTTAAAAAAAAAACAACGTAACATCAAGTTTTACAATTAGACGACACACGATTAATTAAAAGCCATTTAAACAGCGGCAGAAGAATCAATTTCCATACCTTCGGGAGGTACGCAGATGCAATCTTTCGACGATCCACCGTTATCGATGTCAGCGACATTCTCGATACATTCGTTGTTCTCTAAGACGTTTCCGACGGTGCCGTTGGCGACGACGTGCAAATCGACGGTAACCTCCTGCATCATCGGCTCCGGCGGATTGCACAACGACTGCAAGCACAGGTGGAGCTTCATGTAATCTTCGGGGGAATTCCAAATGCCCGGCCGTTTGTTGTGGTACAGCTTCGCGTACATGTAAACGTCCACGTTGTTATCGTAGATCAAATGCTTCTTTAGAGTCGATAACATGCAAAAGGTCGCCGCTTCGGTTCCACCGTATCTACGGTATAAAATAAATAGTTAAGAAATTTTAACGATCTGGATAAATCTTACTTGTCGACGATTACGACGGGTCCGGCGGGAAGTTCCATGTCGAGCACGCAACTCGGCAGGTGGTAGACATCGTTGAGAGAAGTAGCCTGATTGGGCCAATTCAAGCATTCTATGAATTTAACGGGTATTTCGAAATCGTCTTGTACGCTCTTCAATACGAACTCTCTGAGCGTGAAAGTCGACAGAGGTTTCTCTTCGATCAGTTTCACGGTGAAATTATTGGTGGTTATAATCTCATCGCCGACCGGCCAAAATACATCGTAATCGATACCATCGATGACGCTGATCATAACAACGAGAGGTGAACTGTGATCCCAGACCATTTGCCAAAAATCGTTCGCGGTGCTTTTGAACGGATGCTGCGTGATGATGAATTCGCGCAGATTGTGGAAACCCTGCAACCAGCTGGCGTTTATGTAATCGGATCCATCTTCGCCGGGCTTGGGCGTCAAGTGAACTCTCGAACTTTCCACCGGTATTATCGTCGGGCACCTGTTTTTAGGTTGATTCACCGTTTTGTTGGCCGACACGACTTGAAAATCCTTACAAACGAAGCTCGTAACCAACTACAAAACGAATTCCTAATACACAAAAACCCAAAAAGCGCTTTTAACTCGACTTACTCTATATTGATGATCCAACGGTTTCCACAGCTCGTCGCCCTCGTCGATCCGTTTGTTCTGCAGGCTCGAAACGTACCTGGGGAAGTTCTCTCGACATATGTTCGTCTCACCGCATTCGATGGCTTCGACCAAAGCGTCGTGGATGAAGATGTACTGCTCCTCGGTTTGGACCAGGAAGTTCCTTTGGGCTCTGATGTGCTTCAGGAATCCGAAGATGTTCACCTCGCCTCTGCTCCTTATCTGCCTCAGCATGGCGTCCAAAACGATGTAAGTGCCGGTTCGACCGACGCCGGCGCTGTGGAATAGATTTAGAATTAAAAAAATGTGGTTTTTATAAGATGATTGTGTGGAGGTAATTACCTGCAATGCACTACGATCGGTCCGCTGTCGGGAGGATTAGCTAGAGATGACTTTCGAACGAAGTGAAGCACGGGAAGAGGATGATCGGGGGTGCCGTGGTCGGGCCAGCTGGTGTAGTGGTATTGGTATACGATTTTTTCCGGTATTGGATTCTTTTTAGTTTTAATCTGCAATTATTTTATTAATTCATAGCTTCTTCGCGTCGATTTCTTCACTTACCGAAACGCGAAGATGTCTAATCGACAAAGTTCTCACTGTATAAGTAGCCATAATATCTTCCTTGACTAGTGTCACTTGGATTACACCGTAGGTTTCCGATCCTTCTTTAGGCCAATACATATCACATTTCCTCTAAACGAACAAGAAACGTTAAGTAAATATATAAGAGATCGTACTGTTGGGTTCGCTTACTCTTCCTCTTTCGACCAAATTGGTAATCATTACGATCGTGGTAACCCTTTGTTCCCAAACCATTCTCCAAAAACAATCAAAAGTCGACGGCAACGGTCCTTGGGTGCCAATGTAAGCCCGGCTCATTTGAAACCCATCAATGTAGTTAGCGTTTATGTATGTAGACAGTTTCTCACCCTTCATGGTCAATAAATGCACGCGAGAATGATCGTCTACAAACGAAAAATTACCACCGAGTCATTATTACAATCTAAACGAAAAACCCGACACTTACAAGCAATGATGTTGAGGTATCTGTTTTTGGGTTTGTTGTCGGGATGCTGTGAATGTTCCGAACTGTTAATTTCATTAGCCGCATCGTTTTGTATAGCTTCGTATTCCTTGCTGAAGCCGATGTCCCCGTCTGCGTGCAGTTCTTGCACGTGCCTCGTGAACTGGCTCACGGGAATTGGTCCGGTGTATTCGGCTGCTTCGGCAGGCTCGGGGGTGATGTTCCAGTCCAAAGCGGCAGCCGAACATTGTGGGTTATCCAGATAGTAGTAAGGCGCTCGGAAGCATTTCCTACGGAACATTTGTTATATTAACTGTTTAGGACGTTTGGTGAGCGATGTACCTCCAAATTAAATAGGCTAATCCCGCCGCTATAATAGCTAGTGTAACGGAAAGTACACCAGCAATAACGCCGGCTCCGAGTTCGTTGTTAGAACTGGACATGTAATCAACAACCTTATCACAGTCTTTTGAAATGTATACTCGAGATGGTGCTGAGAATTCTCCTAAGATCAGTCGATGGGTGTGATTGCTTTTCGTTGAAGCTCTGATTTGGACTTTATATTCGTTATTAGGTTCGACGCGTGAATAATTATACTATAAAAGATATAAATTCATTCGGTATACTGTTAATGAATACAACAAATAAATCTTACTGTAGTTTCTAAATGGTCCTTGTTTGTTGTAATGGTGATATTATCATAAATAGTATTTCCTTTATTTATATACACGTAATAGTAGTCGATAGAATAGTAAAAGCTAGAAGGTTTTTGCCAGTGAATGTGAATGGTATCATTAGCTTGACAAGATAATTTCAAAATTTTCGGTGCACTGGGACCATTGATGTCTGTTGTTATTATAACAGGATCTGATGGATATCCTTCTTGTTGTTTCTGATTAATAGCTTTTACAAAGATTCTATATTCAGTCAAGGGTTCTAAAAAAAAACGAATGGAAGAAATAATTCTAATGTGTATATTAACAACTCTACAACCGCACGCTACACAACATCCATTGTCTTTTAATTAAGGTATATTGGGATCAATTATTAAAAGAGGTTATTGCTTTCAAAAGCAACGAGCTACGAGGTGAGACTCATGCAAAAATGTTGTATTCAGTACTTACTCAGTCTAGTTAAATTGAAGATATTGAAGGAATCATTGTAAAATATTTTCTCTGGCCACTTTTCAGTTAAATTATTATGAATGTAATACAGTAAATATCCATCGATAATTCCCTTTTTCTCTGGATTAGTCCATTTCAAACGAATGCTGTTAGAACTGTAGTCCAATACAGTCAGATCTCGAGGTTTTGATGGAACTTCTGAGGTAGTATTTTTAGTTGTACGTCCTAAACTTTGAAGTTGAAATTCCACATTATTAATCGGTGCTACGGTCGTTGTTTCTTGTGCCACTATACCGCAAATAGCAAAAACAAAATAAACAAAGGTAAAGCCCATCCCTGTTGCAAAAGGATTATTCACGGGCACCGGGATCATTAAAATGAGGATTGGGAAAATATTACATTTTGCACTAAGCTTTACGAATGATTAAACACAATTACACACTCTAGTCTGTTTACGGATTCATTTAACCACATTATTAAGTTATTAATAAAAGTAATAAAACAACACAGGAAACCACAGTGCTGTTTATTATGTGGAACACCACCCAACCCCGACAGCATCCGTGACTGTGACTCATAGAACAACAACTCAGAATTTTTTTTATTGACAAATATGACAATGACAGTAATGACAGCAATTTATCGAACTTTGATAGAGTTGAATTCCATAATTATATGTTACTATTTATCATATCTAATGCAATATCGTCATTATTTTATCGAGTTAATTGATCGTTATTAATTGATCGTCTCTGTTTATTCTAATTTCTTCTTTTTTAATAAGTTGTCATTGGCTGCACGGTTTGTTCGGCTACTCTAATCTACTTTGATGTTCCGTGCGCAGTGCCATCTAACGAATAATTGTGATTTTACAGTACTATAAATTACAGTTTCCTATAATTTATAATTTACAGTTTCCTATAATTAACAATTTACAGTTTCCTATAATTAACAATTTACAGTTTCCTATAATTAACAATTTACAGTTTCCTATAATTAACACTTTACAGTTTACTTTAGTTCTTATGATAGAAATAGTTTCTTTTTTGACATCTAGATGGCCGATTTAAGTAATTTTTAAAGAAATGTACAAAAGGGTTTTATGAAAAAAATATTTATTTTCATAGTTTATTGTAAATACTTTTTATGATCAATCCGTTAATTAGATTAAATTAAAAAAAAAACTAACTCTAAATTTCTTGTTCATAACTAAAAAGTTAATATTATTTCTTTTGAGATATTATCGCTTATTTTCGTGTCGTCAAGACATTGAGATTCTGTTTTCCCTGGAATTTTTAATAAAATCTGGTATTACCTAAGTTTACTGAAACTTTGTTAAGTAAAAGGACTCTTAACTCATAAAAGGATTCATGGGAAAAGATAAATTATAATAAATTGAAATATTACAAATAGTGCAAAATCGTTTGAAAATTATTATTAAAATGATTGTTGGTAAATTGACTAAGCTGCATGTATAATTAAAACTGAAGATATATACCAATACTTTGCAATTATTTTTAAAAGCTAAAAAGCTGTGCACTTATCTCAAAAACTTGTACTTTCAAAAATCGTAATTTAATTTAATTAAACACAAATGCTTTGAAGCTTCCCATGTATAGTTACCTCCTTTTTAATATCCATCCAATTATACCAAAAATGCGTTCACTATGTGCATTACGTTCGTGCTTCAGGAATATTAATTTCACTTATTTCATTACCGTGTCTCGATATTCTAGAATCTCTAGTAATTCTACTTGCAATAGAGCCGGTATGAACCGTTGGTGACAACAGGTATTTGTGGGCAGCCTATTAATTGGTGTTATGTATATCAAAATAGCAGAGAATTTTTCAGTGGGTTGAGTATTTACCCACACAAACATACATCAATACTTTAGGTAATACATTCTCTATTGTGAATAATAAAAAAAAAAACGTATAGCGGGTATTCAATTGGGTACGTCCGGCTCGTGATTCACAAATCTTTTGACAATTAAACGAATCGCAGACAATACGTTATGCGGATCGATATGCGCGTGGTAGGGACTTAATAGCATCTTTTATTACGCTAAATTGATTTAAAACGGTACCGTTCGAAAACAACAATTCAAGTGTATTGTAATGACTGATAAATTTATTAATTTGCTCCCAGAAACATTAATCAATTTTAGCTAATTTATTTGAACTGTACTACAAACGAATAAGAAACAGTCGAAATTTTTTTAGATCGGCTTGAATTTAGAACAAAGGCCAAGCAATTGACTGATCAGCTGCATTCGCTGTTGTGGATATTAAATTATTAAAAAACTAAATAGTTAAAGTTTTCATAACCTCTTTAAACAACCTGTGAGTAAATGATGGTTAATAGAACATTTTCTAATGGTTTTTTCAAACATTCGTTTCGGTTCATTCCTAATGAAATGCATTTAATAAGCTAAAGGCATATAAATAAATTAGGCAAATGCTACAAAAGACTCATCTACATAAGTAATGAATAATATTAGATGACACCTATGAAACTAACCCTAACAAAACGTACCCCATTTGTAATTTAAATATACATGAAACCCTTGAGCGGTTACTAATTTACCGGCTATAAGGGGAAGTACTAGTTGTTTTCAAAATAGATTTCTCTGGAGCCCCTTATTTCTATCAATCACTCGATTTTAGACCCTTTCTAGAATCGGCATCTGGATGACATTCGAATGAAAAATATGCAAGAAAGATTCCATTTACCGAATATAATAAATATCGTATGTATTACAAAGCAATATTTAATTCCGATATGTATTTATAAATCTGTTTACAAACCAACACAAGCTTAATTACAGTTTATTGTTTTCATAGACCGAATTTACGCACTGCTAAGTTATGATTAAATAATTGATCAGGCTCGTATCATCGAAAGTCTTTCTAAAATTTGAAAATTCACAACACAATCATTATTGTAAGAGTCTTATCGTTAATGCGCATTGGTTTGTTTGTGGCTGTTGGAAATAGAAACAATTTATTACAACCGCACAGTTGAAAAAAAATCTGTGACATTCATGATTGCGGTCCTGGAATAAAGTTTCCTAGAAAATTGCATAGCAGCTAATCGAAAATCAAGAAATAATATTTTGTCCGATATCTTCTGATCGTTAGCCAATGGCAGTTAGTGACCTTTTGAACCGCTTATCACTATTGTCGATTTTAAGAGACCTTTGGCGCGGAGAGACCAATTGATCAATTAGTATTAGGGAGCCACTATAACTTGTAGTGTCAGTTTATGTACACATATTTCTGGCCGAGTTCGACAACCATATTTTATTCCTAAATGGTGCGACGATGAATTTTTTCTATCAGTTCGCGGGGTTCATTTTTCTCGCGATATTAGTCTCTGCTGATTATAATAGTAAGTAGATTGAATTTTTGATTGTTTTGTTCTTATAATTTATTCGATTATTTGCCGTGAGTTGTCGTTATCTTAAACGAGCATGAAATGTTTCAAATTTCATGTAAAATTATTTATCGTAGTATTTCATAGTAGATCACGTGAATTCGTTCGACTTGAATGTAATAATTATTGGAATTCGTTTTCGAATTGAATGGTTTCTTTGATATTAGAAAACGCTGGCGGTATATTTTGTACCAAAGGTATTGAATTTATTCGCATGCACCTACGGGTATGCAGATCAGTATTAATAAAACTTAATTTGGTAGCAAATTTTGAAGTTGCAGTGTTTACTACTTGAAAACCATTTCTCTGATGCATAATTTAATAGGGAAATTATAGTGAACTTTGTAGATTAAATTAATTAATCTGAATACCTATTGAGTAGATTGAAATAAATATACTTGTATACACGAATATAGTTATCCAAAAATAAACGTAAAAAATAAATCATCCTGAATTTTGATTAACAGATTTGATTGAACTTGTTCAAATTCACATTGCATTCTTCCGGTAACGTTTTATATTGTTTAGATAAAATACTTTACATGAATGTTAAATTGGTTTTATTCAATGTGAATATATATAACTTGCCAATAATTTAATACATTCCCTGTTGGTGCTAACATAGTTTTAAAAAATTTGAATAAAATAATAATGGCAATTTTTAATACCTTCTGGCTGTTTTTCTCGGTGAAAATTTATGGAGGTAATATACATATTTAAACAACAAAATGCTCCTGTATTCTAAATTATATTATTCTAATTAAATTAAATTACCGATAATATTGAATTTTTTCCATACATTACAAATTGAATTATGGTTGATATTATAACTATCCAATTACTGCTCTATGAAGGGTAAATGTAACGAAAATATAATAGCATATTGACCCTAAAGAGATAATTTTATAAAAAAATTATTTATCAAAATTTCTCAGTAATGTTAAAGTGTTTGAATATTGTGTAATTATATGTACAACATTTTTGTAGTTTCATATTTTAATTGAAAATTTGACATGCAAACTATTGCAACAAAATACTTACAATACCTAGATAATAATATCCAAAAATACAGTGATGATAATTTCATAAAATTGTAAATATACATCAGTGGAAAAAGTAAAGAAAAATATACCAAGAACGCGTTTATAATTACTTAAGATAAGAGTATAACAATTTGTGATAGCGAAGGTCATCAAGAATAAATAAAAACTCAAGATTCGCCTTAATAGCAAAATTAAAGAAAAGCTGATAATTACACAACAAACAGTAAATTTTCGAATTATTAGCGATTAACAACGAAATTGAATGCATATTACATTGAGTTTTAGTTTTATTAAAAATTCGAACGATCGATATTTTACCTCGTGCAATCACCACTAGGTAGGTAGGTAGGTATAAACCAAACTCATGGCATCTCTGTATGTGCAGCCACACAGAGCTCATTTGACCCTTTGACAATGGATTTAGGGGTTCACGTGTGTGACGGTGACGTGACATTTTAATTGCAATTTCCTTTAATTAACTGCTATTAAAAAATGGCTGACACGAAGTTAGTTCTTTTAGTCCTCAAAACAGTCGCTTTGAAATGTAATGTTAATTGCAAAAAGGGCACCGAGTATTACAATTATGGCCACTGTACTGTACACTATGTTTCGTTATTTATTTTGGTTAACTTTTGTATATGCCACGTAAAATAGGAAAATTTTATAGTTATTATTCATGAATAATTTATAAAAAGTACGTTGGTTATAGTAGTAAAATGGTTTCTTAAAGTACCTATAGAGAAAACTTGAAATATAATAACATATTATAATGAAAAATTTAGTATGTAGGTAATTTATTCCGGATTGTACTTGGAAAATTTGCTTTATAGTGGAAAATCCACTTTCCTCGTCCATGTCGTTATAGCAATACAACTTTATTTGATTGTAAAGAGCATTAACTTACAGAGATTTTCAGTAACAGGTAATCATTTTAAATTTATTCCTTATTTAGGAATCGCTACATGGTTTGGCGGCTAATTTATTAGTATTTTTCCGTTTGGAGATAAATAAACTGCTAGTTCACTACGATGTTTGCTCGTATTTCATTTCAATTCCGCGAACGCCGATAAAAGATTTATTATTTCGATTTTGGCCGATTCATTTATCTAATAACTACGACCCGGCAAAATAAAATGGGGAAATTAAGCGGATACAAATGAGCGACTTAATTACGACAATTTTTTTGATGGCATTTGCGTAAAGTTGGTTGAGGATTGATCAATATGCTGTGGGGCTCGGCCTGATTTGATCCGGTCCATTTAGTTGAAAAACACTTTGGTACTTATAAGCGTTTTCGAGGGAACTTACAAAGTTAGCTGTGATTAATGTCGATTAACGTTGTTTCTATCAATTAGTGACGTCAACAAATATTCGCAAGAAAACTGAAACTGTGCTTAACTTTGTTAAAAACAACAGAGAAAATGGAATTGGGAAAGCTCGGAATTAAACAATCGATTGAGTTTTTTTTTCTTACCCAAATAATGTAACTAATTTATTAAATAATTTTTGTGAAATATGTTCTAACAGTGTATTATTTTCAGATCCATTAGAAAATCCAAATGTTTGCGGCGCGCCTGTATGTAAACGTAAGTAACTGCAGTTCGATCAGAATCAGAGAATTTCCAATCCGATAAATGTTATTAGTATATAGCATTGTTTAAAATGTTAATTTCACCACAGTATTCCATGTTCCATTTTGATCTTCCCCAATAAATAAGCTCGCGGTTTCCGCCTATTTCGCCGTTAATTTGTTTTCGGTAAATTAAATCTCTGCATTGAAGCCTATAAGCTTTCCATAATTTAATAATCAAACGTACATTTTCGTGAAATATTTCCATGGTCAATCAAATCAAAGTAATCGTAATAATTCGAATCGGCAATAACCGAGTCGGAAATTTATACATACAATGTATATATGTACTTCCTACGTTGGCGTTTATTGACGACGGAATTATTAATTAACTGTTTCCATAACTAATTAAAAATTGGCTTCATTTTAATATTTATTAAAAATAAGTTGCTTAATACCATTTTGTAATCTGTTAATTACGTTTTGATACCGCTTTCTGACAATATGGAATATTGGTATTCTCTGCGTCCATTCTAAGATTTATGAAGTAATTTTGATGCTTTAATGAGAAAATTCCAACCAAAAAAGGCAGAGAAATCCAGCTTTAAGCTTTTACACAACTTCGTGTTATTATTATTATTAAATATTTTCTATGTGGCTTTGAATTTCACCAAAGCGATACAATGTATATTACGTTTTCAATAACGCTACATTGATGTATCTATCTACCTTTAAGGGTTATATTAAATGTAGCATTGAGACAAACGTACAGTATTTTAATAAAGTATGGATTTGGCCAAACGTACGAGGGGAAATAACGAGATTTCACGCATTATTGGGCAATAAGTATTTCCCCTGCAGCACCGCGCGAGCTTCCACCCTATATCAACATTTCATAGCAAAAACTGAACACGTTATATCCTCGGCTCGTCATTCTCCGTTTATAACAAGTTTGAAGTCGTGCAAAAGAAACTGTAGATAATTAAAATATCTTGTTTGCGTTTGATATTACATGACATTCTATATCTGCAATGTATTGCGGGCGAATAGAAAAATCGTACAAATATTAATGGAATTTCCTGCGCATAATTCAAACAACGAGATGCGCTATAATTTCTTCTGCAGTAGGTCTTAGCCGAGGATTATAAATTTAAAGGAAACAGCGGGGTGTTTGCCGTAAAGTGACAAAGTGTCTGCTGATAAGATCACGTTTGAGATATACAATATCATCTTTGTGGTTGTGTTATCTTTCCTCACACATTTGCCGCGCCTCTCGCCCCCTTTTTCCAACCCACTTTTTCACAATACACACTCACCGGCATTAATAATATGCTCTCGACGACTACGCTAACCCACTAACTCCCGCATACTGCGCAGGAAGACGCTTTAATAAAACTCCTGTATTAACCCGGAAAGGCTTCCGTTTATCCTGCACCATCCCCAACCTCATAACTTAGTATTATAATTTGCACCGTTCGCTTTTCTTCCAGTTCCCGATGATGTTAAATTCAAGTACGGCCCGGGAACGGCCCAAACGTACCGGTATTCGGTCGAGGTAACGTCGCTTTTTAACGGCACGAGCAAGAACGAATCGAATCTGTACATAGAAGGCGAAGCGAATTTGGCATTTCTGACACCTTGCGATGGCGTATTGACCTTATCGGATGTTAAACTAAGCGAAAACATTCCTCCAGAAGGGTCTGAGACTTTCGAGCACTCTAATAGCCAAGCGTTCGCCGACGCCATAACCGCTTACACCTTGAGGTTCTCCTTTGTGGATGGAATCATAGCCGAAGTGTGTCCGAAGGACGAGGAGATCGATTGGGTGCTGAATTTTAAAAAAGGCAAATACGTTTTCTCGCACTTTGATGGATTTAATTGGAAAGTTGAATGTACAGTAAACGATTTAAGTGGATAATGACGGTTTCTTTGATGTATAATTGCTTAAAATTAGCAGTAATTGTAGTTAGTAATAATACTCGTACAGCAAATTTTCATTAAATCCAAGTGTTATGGTTTTATATAAATAAATAAATTGTTTGGAAAACAAGCGAAAGGATCGAATTAAATTTTCGTAATAATAACGGAAGAACTAAATATTATTTAACGGATTTATTTCCGCTAAATAAAACTTTCGTTCTGTTTAGCTTTACCGAGAACAAGGTAAGTAATTAAATGAAACTGCTCCTGGCCACTTGATTATGCGTTCTTTTTTTTTTTCGGGAGTATTTAGATTCTGCAGCTTAATCAAAACTCAGCTGGAACGTCTAATTAGTCGGTGTAAATTACAGGTATTCTCAGCATGATTCAAAACTCCATGAAAAGATTCGATTTAGACGAGATAGTCGAAGAGGAGGACGTCAGAGGGAAATGTCGTACTGTTTACAAAGTTTCCGGAGTGGAAGAGGCGACTTTGCTCATAGAAAAGACAAAGGATTTGGAAAATTGCGAGGGCAGATCAAAGATCCATTCGGCTATACAATCCCAAGCCGTCCCTATTTTTCAAAAGGTACCCGTTATACATTCCCTATAATTATCGGAATCGATCGAATAGCTCGTTAAATTTTTCCAACAGAACCTACGCAAAGATCACATTCTAAAATCGACCAGCCGGTGCGTGTTATCGATCGATCATCGGATCTACAAAGAAATCAAATGCGAGGAAAACTACCTGCTGCAACCTTTCTCCAATTACAATCAAGGCGCCAGAACGAGCGTTGTGCAAAAATTACAACTAAAAAGCGAACTCCCTGCTTTGGTGTCCGACGAAACAGAAATTACCAGAAGGGTGCCATTGACTTTCCACAATATCATAACCGCTAAACCAACGCACGAGGATTTAACGGCATCAAAGGAATCAATCAGTTCACTGTGCAAACTGGATAAAATGCCCGATAGGATGGAGCTAGCCGATTTGTTTAGCAAATTCATTCATAGTTTACGGTCCCTGTCATATCCTGCTTTAACGGAACTTCACAGCCAAGCGGGATATGTTTGTCCAACAGGAAAGTATGTGTTGTTTTGCATATTATACAGGGTAGTAAATCCCCTATAAAATATAATGGAAACATTATACCACTAAAAATATTATTTATAATCCGGTTTTATGTATTACAATTTTTTGCTCTTACGTTATATTATCGGATTATAACTGAAACGCGATCATAATAATTATAATATGCTTTAATTAAACCGAGGGAATAACAATTAAACGTAATTCACTCCGTTATATACAAAGCCGTCTAAATCATTAATTAGATACACCCTGTTTTGAGATTATTCCAGTTCATCCGGGAATTATTTTAATTGAATTCACATGCTCAAATATACACAACGTACGGGGTGTTTATGTAAAAAAATTTCAACAACACCATCGTTAATTTTTCAGGCGATTCCTGTCGCAAGCCCTCCCGTTCGTTTCGACGATCGGTTCGGTCTCTCTGATGAGAGACATCATCCTGAACGAAAAACCATCGGAAGGCGTCGCGAAAGATTACATATTCTCGATAGGGCTCCTGCCGAACCCCGACAGCGAGACGATGGAAGTCGCGCTAAATCTGCTCGAAGAAAAAGAATTTTCCGCCGATGCTGCCCTCAGCATCGCCTCACTGACGCACACGTATTGTTCTCAAACTTCTGTCAGCGATTGTCGCAACGATATAGCGGTTTCCGGCATTGTGGAATATTACGAGAAACATCTCAGACAGTTGCTGGAGACGAATATCGACAGGAAAACGCACGACGAAGTAAGCCGTTGTACTTTGTTTACTCTCGCTTCGAATGAAACCCCTCGAAGAAAAAAAAACCAAACTCTGAAAGATGAATCGCTTTAATTTTACGTCGACTTCTGTATGCATTATGCCCGCGAAAACTAAACCTAAACTATTTCCCCCATAGATCATGGTGACGCTGAAGGCATTGTCTAACATCGGCGTGATATCTGAGGATTTCGACCGGGA
The DNA here is from genome assembly GCA_918026865.1 of Phyllotreta striolata. Classification (NCBI taxonomy): domain Eukaryota; kingdom Metazoa; phylum Arthropoda; class Insecta; order Coleoptera; family Chrysomelidae; genus Phyllotreta; species Phyllotreta striolata. The sequence goes on along the minus strand of OU900103.1, from coordinate 6,635,214 downwards.
ACTTTTTAAAGTTATCGAGAATTCGGAAGTCGACGTGGCCATACGAGTGGCGGCAGTCGAAAGTTTCCGAAGGACCCCTTGCGAGGACACCAGAAGTTATTTCGAAGATGTATTCAGGAATCAGGAGGCGGACGCCGAGGTGAGGATAGCGTCCTACTTGCAAATTATGAGATGTCCGGATTATTTGATGATGAGAACCGTGAGACATGCTCTGCTCGACGAGGAGGTTAATCAAGGTTTGCGAAATGGGGGTTTCCACGGCGAATCGATGTTTTCTAATGAATTATATTGCGTTTTTAGTTGGTTCGTTTATTTGGACGCACTTGAAGAACCTGTTGAAATCAGCCAGGCCGAGTAAAATCGAAGTGCAAACCTTGTTAACCGACAAAGACTTGTCGAAAAAATTCGACACCGATATAAGGAAATTTTCGAGGAATTTCGAAGGATCCTTGTACCTCGAGGAATTCAATGTCGGTAAGAAGCCATTTTAAAATTTCTATTTCGAGTGTAGGTACATTAAAATTTGAAAGGTTTAATCAACTATGAAATTTTGGATGCCTACCGCTGTTTAATGTATCGAATTACACAGCCTGCATAATTGTACAGTACACACAAACCCACGCATATACGCGTCCATCAAACTCTTGTTGATTTTACAGGTGGAAATTACGAGAGCAACGTTATATTTTCGACGAATTCATACGTCCCCAAAACCGCCATGCTGAACTTGACCATTGATTTGTTCGGAGAATCCTTTAACATCCTGGAGGTGGGCGTGGAGCGAATAAATCCAGCGATTAACATCCTAACGAATTCTAATCTAATTTTTAGATTTACGGCCGAGTGGACGGATTCGAGCAATATTTGGAATCCTTTTTCGGACCGAAAGGATCGTCGAATGCGCTGAAGGAAGAAGTCATGGAAACGCTGAGGTGGCCAAGAGACGCGAAAACCAATGCATTAATTAACAGTCAAATTAAAGAGCTGCCAAATGTTGTCGACAATTACGCCAAAGAACCCAAAGTAAAATAAAAAAAAAATAGACAATTAAACGAAAATTTCATTCTAAAATTCACGTTTTAGGTGGCTTTGGGTTACAAAATATTCGGAAACGAGGCTAATTACGTTACGTTCGCGGGCAAACAAGAAATCGAAGATGGCGTCAAAAACCTCGATCCTATTCATCATTTAAAGAATTTATTATCAGGAAAGGTAAAAAAGAACTGTTCTATTTTTCACGTGGCATGTTTCGGTCGCTTCGTATTGGTTTCATAGCACGGCTATAATGAATATCGGTATCTGTGATTCGAATCTGGTTAATCTAGCTTTAATATACAACCTCTGACGGTGAAATTAGGGATTATTAACAAACATCAACATCTGGAATAGACCAGGACGTTGAATACCAATATCAGAAGGAACTTCTGCCGAAGTTTGCATTAATTAATCTATTTATTAACACTAATAAGTACAGTAGATATCCGTCGTGGATAATTTTCGTTGTTACATCTAAGCAATTTCATAAAATTCTCCAATTACACTTATAGAGTTCAATAATTCGTAGATCGTCGGTTTCTCGAAACATTTTAAACGTTCAAATTATAAATTAATCGGATCATACTGGGGAAAAAATCCGGATAAACCTAAAATCAATCGGTTATTATACAGCTTTGCTAACCAATCATCGGTATAGCTTATGTTACCAGCGTATTGATTAAGTATACAGACGATTGTTTGTGTAATAAATATCTGCTTATTGGGAAATTGTCTTGTATATTCTGTTAGTTGATAGTATCTTGATATTCAGAGTTTCCATTTAATCACGATGTAACTCCCTATTTATTTCTTTCGGTTGATAGGTAAACAAATACAGAAGAAACCTATCACTGTAAAATTTACATTTCAACTGTTAGATAAAACATTCACAAATTTAGATTTTGTTTTAACCAATAACGGCATCGAAAACAAATAATATATTATTCAGTATTTTGATTCATCTAATTAATTATGATCACAGGAAATCAATTACAACAAAGCTGCCATGTTTTTGGATGGAAAATACGTCGTGCCCTGCGGAGCTGGGTTACCTCTTTCTCTTATAGCAACAGGAACAACAACAATAAACATAAAATTATACGGATCTTTAGGTGAGATGGCGGAAGCGACACACGAACTTACAAGCTACTGTATCTTTGGAATATTGTTTCAGGTTCCATTGGAATCGGCGATAAAAATAGAAAACTCGAAGTTGATTTGACGGCTGATATACAACCGACTGTTTCGGTGGATTTTACAGGAGAGATATCAGTGGATGCATTCTATGCAAGTACCGGCATCAAACTGAAAACCAACTTGTACAGTGACACGGCTGTTAAAGGCGAGATTAAAATTAGGGATACCAAACTAGCGAGCGTGAAGTTCAGCTTGCCCAGGGAAAAGAATGAAATTTTCGTAGCTAAGTAAGCGTGTACCACTTTAAATTGTTCGTATCTATAAAAAAAATAATACTTTTCTCAGGTCCGAGTTATTAGTCAAAAAGAACGGAGTCGAAGAAACCCAACGGGGATTGCATTCGAATAGAACTGAAAATTCGATGTGTTCTTGGCCGGCCGTAGACCAAACTATTGGTTTGAAACTTTGTACAGAATACGGTTTTGTACATATGAACAAATTCGCAAATATCGCTGATTTCATCATCGCTGGTCCGGCGAATTTCCGATTGTTTATAGAAAAAGCAGACCCCACGGCGACGGTTTATTTATTCGAATACAAGTGGGACAAACATCCCCATTCTAGTATAATATCCGTGGTTTTTGATACGCCTGGGTCAGCTGTAAAAAGGCTCATTTCCGCTAATGTAACATTAGACAGCGCTTCAAACAACATCACTATCCTGATACAGTCTCCTGCTGGGAAGGTTCTCGCCCATGGAAGATTCAAAGATACTCAAAACGAAAAATCTGTACAAATCGAGCTGAATATTAACAACATGAAGCACCTCGAAGCCGGAGCTTCCATCAAAATGAGCCACACTAAACATGTATACAAATATGTTCCTAATTTGTATTTGATAGTTAATGGAGATAAAATCGTTACGTTTACAGGTAAGAAGTATTCTTATTTATTAGATACATCCGAAATCGAGTTTATTACTGGAAAATCCATACACTATAATGTAAGCTGAGATAATATATGAGATAATATTTCATATGGAAAGTTTAGTAAAAGGACTTAAGATTCGAGAAACGCGTTTAAACCAATTTACATACTGAATACATTTACATTTTCGTGGTATCACATTGTAATAGATCAAATTTGACTACACCGAGAGTTTGCAAAATATTTTCATCAAAATCTTAGTCCTTCATTTTAGTTAGTCAGTTTGAATTTTCCACTAATTATTGCACAAACCTTGTACTAAATCTAATACGGGTATTTGTTTGTTGCGATGGGAATTGATTAAAAACGAGTACAATGTGTAGCGAGTTTGTCTCGACAAAAGTTTTTAAGGAGCATCTCTTTTTCTTTTGTATCGCCTTTTTCGTGTTTTAACTTTGTTTTTACATAATGATCAGTCGAATTTTATCGACTTCTGTCGGTTATTCGACGTCGACGTCAAACGCTGTTATCAATTCCCTTTTCCTTCGGCTCCCAATTTGTGCGTTTCAGCATCTCCTCAAATCACATTATCCCGTTTTCCTAATAAATGCAATTATTTCCAATTAGGCACTTTTAAATAGTTTAAATAATAATTCGAGTGCGGTTGATGCGCCGCCCGGAAATTTATCGATTAAATCTCTATATATATACTTATTCAACGATAATAAAAAGCAATAAACCCTGCACACGATAATTCCCGAACCACTCGAGTGCGCTTAACAGACGTCAAATGTTATGTTTCAGGTTCTGTGGAGACATTAAGCAAGAAAGGCATTTCTCAATATTCAGTGAAACGTCTAAAATTCAAGACGAAGCGCTTCACGTCGGAGTTGTACGGGTACATAATGAAGGGCGAGAATTCGATTCAAGGCAGCCTCACCAACGATTATCAGTTTTTGAACACCAAGAAACACAGGGTCTCCTTCAGATTCGGAGCCGGCGATAAATCCCAGAAGAAAAATATCAAAATATACGGAGCGTTTCTCAATCTACTTTCGACCGCCTATCCGAATGTGAATTTAGACGCGAACGTTACATTCCACGTAAGCTAATCCATCGATATAATTTCTATATATATATATATATATTTGTGTTTTTTTAGAGGAGCGACAACCACTTGGATCTCGTGTTCAAGCTGCACCAAAATCCATTCCCTCACGAGACATCGGGCTCCGATTACAACACGTTCAAATTCGAAACAACAGCATCGCACGTTATTTTAATAGACGGCAAACGAACGTTCACCGTCGAAACTTCGATAGCGCGAAAATCCAGCAACTTAAATCTGAAGGGCAAATTTATTTACGAAGTTTACAGATCGCAAATGAACGGCGCGCTCATCGTGAATTACGGCGATAATAAAGAGGTGTCCGCGACAGTTTATTGGTTCCACCCCAGAAAGGCTCTAGCCGAGATTAGCACGCATATAAACGTAACGATACCGGCCTTTACGCCGATGATTGTGAGGCTGGACATCCTGGAAAAGCGCTACCGAGATTACTCCGTTAGTATATACCGACAAACTCGCAATATTTTTTTTTTTTAATCCGATCGCGAATTTTCCAGATAAACTTCAAAGGCACCTGGTTCAGCGGGCACACGATGAACGCCGCTGTTTTCTATCAAGACAAGAGCCGGCCCCTATCGTCCGATCACCATGTAAAGCTCCTCCTGATGTCTCCCCATTTTAAAGATATCACCATTGACCTGCAATTTTATCGTGACAATGACGTATTGAAGTTTGAGCTCAAGGTAGGTAGAGCTAACTTCTCCGAAGAGCCGGGCAATCAACCGTCACGTGTTGGTTGCCAATGGCGTGACCGCAAGGTGAATTAAAACCGTTGGTTTCATATCGTAAAATCCTTCGAGCAACTCTTTATTCATTAGGTGCAAGCGGTGGTGATTGGTTTGTTTTATATTATAAGAGTTATTTCATTTGGGGTTGTACATTTATTATGTGTGGTTGTTGCGGATAAATCGAATTTGCGGTTCGTAATTAATCGAGTGGTAATTAGAAAAAAAAAAAAGTATAAATATTTCGTTGAGTGCGATATGTTCGTAGAGACCTACCTCTGGCGTTGCAGGGTATTAATTACAACCGACATTTTCTCATTATTTGGCTGTCTGAGCTGTGACAGCGGTCCGTTGCTTGTGAGAAGCGTTTGCCGCTTTCAAACGCCATTTACTTCCAAGATCCTCCTTTTTCGATTCCTTTGATTTGTTGCCTAATTTAACTCCCCTTACCTTTTTTACTTTTTATTAAATTCCCGAAAATAGTCTCACTATAAATTCGTTATAAAACGTTTTCAATACAACCATACAAACGATTCGCTGGAAATATGAAAATAATATCAATTACAATTCTCCAGATTGTCTATTTGAAAGTTTGAATAATATTTTTACAGGGGGACATCGATAAAAATTACACGCAAGATTACGGAATATCGTATTCATCGAAACTCCAATCGACGAATTATACAGAAAGACAAGTTAAACTTAAATACACAACAAAATTATATTCCTACGAAGATCGTGTATACGATGGGGATTATAAAAAAATCGACGCCCAAATCCACATAGACGAGTAACTAATTAGTACATATATATACATTGATTTAAACCTATTGATTAATTTCTTCCAGAATAAGAGATATTATATTTTCCCTCCTGTTGTATAATATGCCCGATAACAAATCCATAGAGTTCGATATTAATTGGGACGCTAACAGACAAGCGAATCAGAAATTGCTGTTGACTGCTAAATATAAAAAAAGCGCACCTTTCGATTACATAGCCAATTTTATCGTCACTTACCCAGGTCACGGCATAAAAGGAGACTATAAATTTTTAATAGATGGTAAGTGAATTTTTCTCGAATCGAATTCACCTGACGAGCGGAATAATTCGCCGGGGCCGTAACGTGTTCGACAATCTTTTCAAAGGAATCTATCTCATCGCCCAAGAGCGACGAATAATTGAACATTTTTTTTTTTTAGGAAAACGACTAAAAACTCTCGTGAGTGTCTCGCGGGATATTGAAAAAACGTTCGCCATCGATTTGGATATCGTCCATGATTACGATAAACAAATTTTCTTAGAAATGGCATCCGAATTGAAAACGCCGTTCGACAACTGGAAGATAACGCGACTGAACGGGAGGTAATTAGAATATAAATAATTAAATGGAAATGCTTCAGCGAAAGGGCTTTTCTCAGGTTCCAACACGATAAGAATAAATACGATTTGCGCGGCCTTTTGTCTTGGGAGCGACGCCAAAAAATCGAACTCAGTTTCTTCGGTGATTACAACTACACGGCTCCCGATAATAATTTCACTTGCTTCTACAGTTGCTCAGTGTTTAGCACCATTGATAAAATACCTAACATCGATACGAAATTCAGTCATTTGCAAAACGATAATACCTTCAACACAAACATACACATGATGGTAGGTATATCGATAGAGAAATTAGCGAACATTTTTCTATATAAAAAAATTTTTTTATAGTACAATCCTGATTTCGTAATCGTATTGGACAGCCAATGGGGCATAGAAAAAGACAAAGATTGCACGAGTTTAACCGGAATCGTAAATTCGAAGACCCCGTTTAAAGGATTCAACAGCGGCTTCCTAGTCAGTAAAATAATGATTAAAAACAAAAATTACATCAGAGGAGCGGCGCATCTGAACTTGGATCATAAAATGATAGATTTCGACATGGAAGGAAAATTCCTGAGGCTCTCGAACTGCATGTTGGTTATTAACGCTACAACGTTAACGGATAAGTATCAGCTGAGATTTATTATATCAGCCGCTAAGAGACATGTAGTCGCTATGATTACATATCCAACAGGTGGTCTCGGTACTGAATTATTAGTCGGCGTAAATAGCATCATTGATTTTGATATCAAACTACACGTCGCTACTCCCAAGGAATTCCTGCAAGAGTTGCTCCTCGTTGCTAAATTGCAGCCGCAAGGGGTAAGTAAGTTCTTCGAATAGGATTCTTAGAATATTCCGTCTAGAGTCTAGAGTATGTTAGATTAATTATATATCATATTATTGGACGTTGTGATTGCAATTTCGCAATATCAAATGAACGAAACACACACTTTTCAGGCGGATTTTCGCGTCGGATGGAACTTTCTATTGCTGGGATTCTCCGGAGTCTGGCATTATGCTAATTTTACAGACTTTGAATACAGCTACAAGATTTACACTCCTATCGATGGGTTTGAAGAAAATGGTATCGTCGGCAAACTCATATTCAAAGAAGGCTTAGACTTTGAAGTTTCTATCAAGTTTTCCTACTATAAGGTATGTACAACTATACATGTAGGTATTGCTCTAAGTGCAACGAGAGGATTTCAAATAATCTAACAATATTAGTGGAGGTTTTTGCGTGTACCTACACCTATTAATATCGAATCGAAAATTAATTGGTGTCACTTTTAAGTATTAAATTAATTAACTGTGTAGTAAGCGAATTATATTCCATCATCTAATCTCGCGGTGAAATCATGCGAGAGATTTCGATTAATATAGCGTGTTACGAGAAAACCATATGTAGACCCTCCGATTTTCAATTTGATTCCCTTTAGATATAAATCGTTTCAATATTTACATCAACTATTAATTTTCTTTAATGGGAATAATTTGTTTACCTTTCATATTATTTGTTTTTATGAATATTTGTTTTGTAAATCTAACACAATAACAAGAAGTGTTCCACCGTCCATCTACTAAATTATTCACCAATAAACTGGATATTTGACCACTGACATAACAAGTTACAAACCCGCAACCCAACTATACCCTCGTTTTAAATTTTTAATCAACCTATGAGCTTGAATCGACTTGTTCGTTTTCTGCTCTATTACCTTGTAATTCTAGCGCTCGGAGAAAATAGGAAATCTTAAAATTATATCTCGAGAAATTTTATATTATAAATTCGACCGCAAAAAAATACTCTCTGGAGATTGAATACAAATTTTTAATTCCTCCGAATGTTATTACGAAATTTACTTATTCTTTTTGCCGGTTTTATTATTGGCTCGACAAACTTTAGAGAGTAGAGTGTTTTTTTTTTCGGAAATAGTTTCGGAAAAACTCTTGCAGATCAGAATTGTTGGTTTGTCTAATATTCTACAGTGCAAATAGTGATTATTGAAGTGCTGATGCTGAGATACCGGTCGAGTTAGGAGGGAATTTGCGAGAACTGAGAACTGAATTCAGATTTCCGTGCACGGTTGAAAGTACACGGCAATGTTGGCGATCGATATTGTATAGATAGAGTTGGTTACAGTGAATGTATTCGAAAACGCAGGGGTCTTTTTTACTCACTTAATCCCATATGGAAACTTCTGACCTAGATTGCTAATTCTTCCAAATTCCCAAAAGAAGCGAGCTATGTTTATCTTTAAAATAAAAATAAAAAAAGACGGGAGTTTATAATGCCATGATGTGTACTACTATATACATATATCCTTTGGGATAATAAAGGACATATATACAGTAAATTTTCTTGACTGATTTTATAGCTGGAAAAATTTACTGAACGATTTAGCCCGAATGACTTTCTCTTTCCACTGTCTGTTTAAGTATATCAGAAGAATTCCATAAAATAAAATATGTACCACAGTACGTTGGCGGCGAACATTCATTTTTTTATTGTCAGAAGGCAGTAGCTTGAAAACATATCTGGCAAAAGATGGACCTAAATGCAATCGGTAGAGCCGTAAAACGGGGTAAAATACGCGCTGCCTCGCAAAAAGTGATTTCATAATCCCAATTTACACCCCTGTACAAGCGTATATGCGAGCATTATTGATCATTAGATAGGGGATGCTAAACAAAATCGCGAAATGACTACATTTTCTGTTCCTTCCGCTATTTTCAAATTCAACTAAACCTGTTTTATTACATATTTCACACGCATGCACAAACAACAAATATGCTTTCTCTAAAACGGAGCTCAAGTGACTATATACACAATTAAATTATTATTAGGAGTTAATTGACCGGAAAGCAAGATCCACTCAATCGAGTGATCGTATCATCAAATTTAATGTATCGGAGAAGTCTTTAAAATCGGATACGACTCTAATGACACAAAAAAAAAATTCCCAACAAACGTAAGAAGAACTTGTTATCATCGACTTGACTGCAGTCGCGATTGAACAATCCGAAGCGTTATTCTTCTAATTCCTTTTCTCCTCGATTGCACATCGATTCGTTGTAATTATTGAAAGCAAAATTGCACGTTCTCGATTTTCGCAAACTTCGCCCATTAAAAATGCCCTGCTTGGATAACATTTGAAGTGCACACGCCACACGTGATGAAGTGATTAAATAGTTATTTTAAATACGATTGTAATTAAAATTAGGGTTTTTTTTAGGCGTATTTAATCGAGGATATATTTCCTGTTGGGCGTACCCAAAAAGGGTTTTACTCTCGATGGAGTTTATTCGTTAAAATTTTCAAAAACAAATTGCTGCGCCGGAAACATTTCGTTGATGTGAGGTTTAGTAATGTAGACTGAGTATTTTGTAGCAAATTAATGCAGTACATTAAGCAATATAGTGTTTGAGATTAGGGGAAGACTGTGGAACGTGTATTGGCATAAGCCAGAAAGATAATGGACGTAAAGTTGAGTGAGAAGTGACTCTAACTCTTTCTAGAATATTCTTCGCCCTTTTATCGTTAGGTGGGAGTTTTTTTTTAGATTAAAATTTCGTAGCAATTATATGTCGAAATTGGTTTCTTTGTACGAGTATTATTCCCGAAAAATATCCTCATTTACAAAAAAGACCAGAAAGGTGTACTTTACTCGAAAAACTCCTGTGTAAACAAGAAAACAATATTTTCTCCCTTATGGTATACATTTACATGAGCAAGCGTCGATAAAAAAACAGATTAATATTTTCTCATATCGTCTCTTCTTTGCGAGTCTAACAGTAGCATCACTTATTAAAATATTCTTTTTGATCCGAAAATGTATTGTTCTTGTAAATACACTTTTTTAGGGGAGAAAGAACCCATCTTATATCGCATTATAGACCGTGATTGAAATAGTAAAAAAGTAGAAGGGTGTGATAATGACGTTTAAAACAATTTCGAGGATATATCAGGGATTGTTTCCGATTTTCCGGATACGACGTAATAATACGAAACTAGATTTCTTTTTTTCTCCTCACTTTCTCCAAACGATATATATTTTTTTTTCTTATTTGTTCTTTTAAATTATAGTTTAAAGTTTAATTGTATGATTTTAATGATGATTTCGGTAACGCCACTGAGAATAGACTCCCCGAGGATGCTTCAAAATGTTAAACGAATTAGTCGGTTCTACACTACTAGCTAACTCGATCATTATTATTCTTCTTCACCTCCACTGCTAACTCCTCAGTACAAGTAAAATCAAGGAATTTATCCTCGTTTTAATTCGAAACGGAAAATTATTTGCCTTGAATCCCCACATAATTCTGCCGATGTTATCAGTTTTATGACGAGATTTAATTTAAGTTAATCGAATTTTCGCCTTATTTATTCCGCTTTTTCCTCCGCTAAATAATATCTACTACATTTTCGGAAATCCCGCCGTAATAATTCGGACTGTATTTTTTTTCCTTCTCTTCCAGCTCGGAGTGAAACTTCTGGGACAACCAAAGCCAAAACCTCTTAAGGAATTGGGCGTCAAATTGAAAAATGTCTACACGAGATCCAAACAGACGCAGCTCCGGCAAACAGAAGAGAAAGATTACGATGATCCACTTAGTTGGGAAGGCTTAATAGAATTGGATGTCATAATTTATCCTACAATGAAAGGTGAATTGGAAATTGACCAGAAAGGAACGTCGTATATTTTACAATCGAAATTGACAATGCCCCACGGAGTGGCCGAAATCTTCGATGAATTCGATTACGTTGTGAGTATTTACAATGTTATAGATCTACCTATCAAAACAGGTGAAAACTTGCACCCAGACGACGAATAATAATCTATTTACGACCTAATTTAACAATGGTTGATTTGAGTGCAGAAGCGGGGTTTAAAATATTTATAGATTCATAAATCGCCAAAGAACCGAATGTTAAAATAGCCATTTGAGGAGCCATAGCGACACTTGATAGCAGCTTAAATTTTTAGATAGACCGCCGATGAATCTAAAATAAACATTGTTGGCTAAACTACGGTATATAAACTGGATATTTTTGAGAAATAGTCGGGATACATCTAGAATTAACCGTAATCGTTGCAAGCTTTTTTGAAAATTTCGAAAAAAAATATGTTTACAATAACAACGATTTAGTTTTCCATTCGAAATAATATATTACGCAACAACAAAAAAAAACCACAGCCGTTTCGTTTTCATCAGTGATATATGGCATTGACAAATCGAATCAATTTGGCAAACTGGAAATATTACTCGAGATTTTCTACATTTTATGTTATTAGAACTTATTTATATAGAAAAGTGACAAGTTTATTTTATTACTTTATTTTTTGCCGATTGAGCTCCAAACGGGATCCCGTTGAAATACGAGCATGCTTATGCAAAATGGTTTAAATACGAAAAAAAAAATCACAGTGTGTTAAAATAATTCAACCCCTTTAAATACGAATATATGTTTATCCTAATCAAGATTTTGACGAGTAGGAACCGAGGGAAAAGTATGCTCATCCGCAAAAAAAAAAATAAATTGTGATTAAATGATCTACTTTGTAAGGATTGGTCATGATTATAAAAAAATTCTCCTTACAGTGTACCAATTTGTCAGTTTTCTATCTCGAACCGTCATTCCTATGGGAATTACTCTGAAAATATTGTCTTCCGACCTCGTATAGTTAGGCCATTAAGGCACACGTTTCGGGAAATGAAGAAGTACAAAAATGAAAGTAATACATCACTTCTATCAGACGTAGTTATCTCCGCAGTTTGAGGAGAGTCGTAAAATCCTGTGAAACGAATTTAAGATCGACACAGAACAAGTTTTCAAAACTTTCCGGGCGAATGCCGGGCGCTTTATTTCATTGCTATATGTACACTGTGCAGATAGTGAATACAGTATCCCTAACAAATAAATTCAATTTCACAAACTACTTGAATTTTACGAAAAAAAAAACGAAGGAGATTTGTAATTGAAATGTGTATAAAATTGTTTCGTTTTATAGGATATATTAAATATTAAAAACAATCTGGAAATAATCACACCTTACAACAACACGAAGAAGATATATTCCGATTTCGAAATAAACGTCGAGTCAGGACGCAATTACGTATTTGGCATAACATTTGATTATCTGAAACAAACAACATTAATAAAGGTAAGCGATAATATTAGGTAAATCCGTTAAAAGTTTGCATCAGCATGAAATTGTTCAGCGAGAACTTGCATCACACATGTTTAACTTTATGGAGTTAATAATGCTTTAAATGCAAAAGGTTTCCATTACGTTTATTGGACGCATTCGTTTTACTTTTAAAATTTTTCGCAGACCGGCCTCTACGCCAAGTATATAGTGGAAAAAAGGACCGACAAAGAAAGGACGTACAACGTAACTCTAAAAGTTAATACCCCATTTAAAGCTTTGCCGAAGTTGAATTTGTTTGGTGCTTTGGAGACTGAGGAGAATTTTTATCACACAACGCTATTATTCAACACAAATAGAAGTGATATATCAGTGGACGCTACTACCGAGGTAAATATGTTTAGTTTCGCAGGAGGTATGTTTTTCAATTTCGACTTGGACACTCCAATTTTAGGCGGAACACTTGCGACTTCGGCTCAGGAGCGCATCAGCCCTCTCACTTTATATCGCTTTAATTTATTTAATTTTTTCGATATTAGCTCATTTTCGTTGGTTGTATTTCTACGTTAAATTTTATTTTATTGACTATACAGTGAATTATACGCCTCTGACGCCAATTCCAAGGTCCCATATATTATTAGTTTCGACTGCAGCTAGTTATCAGGAAAGGAGGTTGAGCGTTACAATGTGTCCCTTAGGGTCAGTTGGACCACAAGCTTTCCCTCAATTTGGTACTTATCTCATATACTCTCCGAACAATCCATTTCCATTTCTCGTGTACATCTTTTATACGTTTTAAGACGTTTATCACTATTCTCTTGTTATTTGGCCGAATCGAAAAGTTTTTGTTCCATCGCGCATCGTAAAACCGATAACGCAACCACCTATAATGTCGTTCTATAAAAATTATTTACGACGTTTTCAATGGTATAAAAGGTGGGAGAGATAAATGTATAAGAAACATTATGCGCGAAGGAGAGCCAAAACTTCAAATCATTTTAACTTTGGTTACGCCCTATAAATCGCCAAAAGACCTAATGCGACGTAAGAATCGAAGCCACTTTGGATGCATATGCCAAAAATGCCGATATTTATGTTAAGTGATCGAGTTTAGACGCGGATTCCTCGCAACAACTGCTAATGTAATTTAACATTTTCCGAAAAAAAAAATAATAAAGTAGGTATCGCTTTTCCGCGGGGTAATTTTTTGTAGTTGACGGTTAGACGTAAACATGTTGCAGAGATGGAGAGATTTCCAGGCCATTTGAATCAATTACTTTCGACAGTACGCGGGGATAACGTAACATTTATTTACATTAATATTAATGTTTAAATGTCAATTAATGGCTTGCAACACGGTATCTAATCTATGTTTCATGTTAATTTCCAGATTGACAACGGTCTTCTCGAGCTTACATCCCTTTTCCATGTCACCACGCCAATCATCCGTATACCTCCCGGCGAATTAAGAGTAAAGAAATTATTCTCACTAGCTAATAATTACGTCGAAGTGATCCTCAAGATGTCGGAGAAACTTAAAACTCCCGTAAGTAAACTTGTCCGATTTTATACAGTGTATTAATTAATTAATTTTTAATTAAATTACCTATAAAAGGTTTCTTCTATATAAAGCGTACAATAAAATTTAAATAGACTTTTTAAGTTGGCTGTCGATGGCCGATTTTTTTTTTTTTTTCGTATACTTGCGAGAAACTTTCCTTCGAGTTTTAAGATGCTGGCTAATAGATTAGTTTACAAGATATTTATTGTTTTAATACAAAGTAGATAGTATTTTTTATTTATTTAAGAAAATTCCATCTAGATCAATACTTTCTCGAAGGAAATCTTATTTAAAAGTGTTTTCGGTATAAAGGGAACTTTCACCAGAGATTTGTGTAAGATGTCTGGCGCTTTAGCTGTAGTTTTAAACTTTAATGTAAATCGCCTGAATATTCAGGGAAATTGCCAATAAAAGGGATTACCTCACATAGCGAATTTTTCTTTCTCTTAGATATACTCAAAAGTATCATGGTTGATACGATCTAGCAGCGATTTTCGCGGTTTGCTCCAATTGGAAACACCGTTTTCCGGTTTAGAAAATACAACAGCAGGCTTGGAAATGTACATTTCGGATGCAAGATCATCGGTGGAGCTTTTGCTTCTGGTTAATCCAATAGAAGCACGCGTAAATGGTACTCTAACCGATCGCAGTTTTAAGACAAACTCAGATTTATCATTCGACGGTTACAAGTAAGTAATAATAATAAATTTTTTCACTTTTCACAAAATTCCATCTCCTTCACAATTTAAGGTATAAATTACAGGGGGGATTTAAAGAGAACGTAATTAGAGAACGTCGGTTAAGTGACGCGTAATATCTAAATACTTTTACAGTGCAAATTGTCGCAGTAATTTGCCCTTTTACATAATTAGCCCACCCAAAAGACTTAACGATTTCGAAAACTTTCTAACACTCCTGCTCCTAAATAAATAGATTAACAAAAAGTTATGCGAACGGCAATTTCACGGGGAATCAAAAATGGATTAGATCATTTATTTACATCTAATTTGTTTTCAGTAATTACGAGAGACATTTTTTATTTCAATTTTGTTTCTAATTGCTTTCCAGGATACCGGTTGTCGTCGATTGCGATATTGCGAAGCCTTCCAAAGACCGAAGAGACTTTAAAGGCACGCTCAAGTTAAGGGACAAACTGTTCAAAATAACAGGAAACGCCGCTTTAATGGGCGCCATACCTGGAGCAGTTTCCGTTAAATTTACTCCAGAGGACAATAGCCCTTCCGTAACTTTTGAATACCAAATTAACTCAACAACACCCGATAGATACGAACTATTAGGGAGCATACGACATTCGGATAGATTCACCAGTTTTAATGCCAATTTAACTACTACAGGCGATCATCATTGGCAAGCTGATTTTAAGGTACAGTTACATACATACATGTCTTTCATTGAGGGGTAATTAAAAGCACCGTCATATTTTCCCGACAATTACCTATGTATTTTCACTGGAAATATCCAGAGCACTGGCCTGGCCTATACTCCAAACAACAAAGAGTAATTATAATCTCCCATATACACCGGCTATGAAATGAGTTTCCAATAGTTTCCCGATCCGGCATTGAAACTCCATAACGTTTATTGTGATGCCTCTGTACACCAGTGAAATAAATACACTAGTTTTAATGTCAATTTAACCGGACCGCGTCTACCGTGGATTCAGAAGCAGAGATATCAAAAGGATTGCCGTTCGATCGATTGGCGAATATCGAGCACCGAAAAAAAAAATCCTGCGCTTTGCACCAGGATACCTGCGTTTAAATTTCGCTTTATTTTTTTGTTGTTTTTTTTTTCCCAGAGTTTCACGTGTTTAATTAAACAAATTGCTGCTGGAATTCCTGGAGCCGAAACATCATTCGCTGTAAACGGTTTATTGTGATATTTCGTTATTTTCGCTGCGAATTAATAATAACGAAATTAACAAGATTTGTCACAGTTCGTGTCGAAATTCGGCTATTTTTTACCTCATTCAGAATATCGATAATCATCTCGAAATGCTAATTAACATTTTTTTTTGTTTGTAATTAAAGGTTCGAACATCTAATAATGATACATTCATGGCGTACACGTCGGCGTATTTAAGCAAAACGCACGCTAGAATTGGCATAAATGCAATAACGCCGATTCCGAAACTGGAAAATCCAAAATTAGGAGCAACATACGAGTAAGTATTATAGAGCTTATCTACTAATAAAACATCATTAAATTTACGAAAGGCCTCCTCGTCGTGTCGATTTATTTTCGGAAAATTAAAACGACAGTCTCATCGTCTGCCAAAATAAAAAGGAGACGGGCCCCTCCACCTTTACAACAGCACGTATATCCCGCTGTTCTTTTAAAAACTAACTTCTCTCGTTATTAAATGAAAAAATCTGAAAGAGTTTTTTTTTTTTCCGTCGGTTGAGAATGTCTACATAAATTCCCGCGGGGATTACACACAAAAAAAGGGACAGAAATAATGACCTTTACAATCAATCCCCGAAGTGTTAAGAAGGAAATACGCTAACAGCAGAATTTCGAAAAAGGGGAAAAGCTAGCGAGTTGTGCGATTTCGCTCCGGGGTGGGCGAATGTTCATTGAACCTATCATATGTACCAGTAGAGGTTTTAATTTATTCAAGCAAATTACATATAGGCTAACCTCCATCGAACCTAGTTGAAGAAGTCCCTTTAGTTTCGCGCATCATGTTGTATATAATATACTCTCGCGAGGAAAATGGACCGACGATCCGTTTTATTAGAGATAAACATTGTGTTTACTCAGAAAAGTTGCCGGGCTAGAGTTCCGCGAACAACTTCCGGTTTACGGTTGACGGAACTTCCAATTGTAACACATAACCCGACAATTTGTCGTTCGCCCGGTAAAAACTCGATCGATTTAAACAATCCGTTATGCCCGAAAGGCCTTAAACTGCAGACGCTCATCGAGTGTTTCTTGTTTAAGTTGCGCTAAAACATTTTTCTTTATACGAAAAATATAATACCTACGTACGAGTATCTTCGTTATTTCGAAGATTGGTTCGATCGCAAACATCCGGAACGGATGGGTTTAATTTCTATATATATATATATATATAACTTTTCCATATCTATTTGAATAGCGGGGGGTTAGTACTGTAGCAAGTTCGAGCGGCGAAAACACAAGCAGCAAGACACATCGTTGAAAATTTTATCAATTAAAATTTTCCGCTTTAATATTCCGAATTGACAAACACGAAAGATAAACTTAAAGTGAAATTAAAATGAATTACAATGTGAGAATTCAGTTTGCTGAATGTACATAAAACGAGAGGAGATTTATGCCGGCAATTTAAGTTTTAACAAAATACCATTAAATTCTGGCTTCGCTCCGAGTAATGCATGATAATGACGTGTGCCGAGGAAAATGCGGGACAATGATATTAATTAAGTTTTTTTTTTGTTTTTTTATTTTCGCTTAGGATTAACGGATTAAGAACCGATGCGTATGGATTTTTCGAATTGACCGAATCTAGAGGACAAATTAATGCAAGTTACATTTTCGTTTACATGGAAAACATGATGATCAAAGCTGTGGGAAAATTCCATAACATAGATTACGAGAGCCAGTCTTCATTAGAAGGATTTTATGAAAATCCCCAATTAGCCTTCCACAAATTTAAAGCTGGAGGAGATATCAAAATAGACAGATTATGGGAGTACGTATAATGAAAGATTTTTTATCGTTCGCCATCCGAATTAAATTAAAATCCAATATTCCGACTTAACGTTCATAAAATTTACAGGGCATCCTCAAATATTACTTTGGAAAATCCTCCGGAATTGCACAAAGCTCTGGAAACACATGTTAAATTCCCTGACGAACACCGAGAAACTTACAGTTTATTCGCTAATATGGATTACATTAAGTCTATGAGGAATATAGATTACCTAGTTAAATATAGGACTAGTTACACGATGAAAAAATACGGTACTTGGGGAAAGGTAAGTTATTATTTTATTATTTTATTTATTCATCAACTCCATTTATTTACGTACCTACTTATGTTTCTACAGGTACATTTCTCGTTTTTTTTTTTAATTTATTTTCACGTTTTCCGCGAAGAAAACGTTTTTAAAACACATTTGCTTTGACGCTTTTCAAAACCATTTACCTCTAAAAGAGCCACGACAAAAGGCTTACAAAACAAAATATCTTTTTTCCAGATTTCCACCGAAGACAAACAGAATTTATTGGGCGATATCGAAGTTGAGTGGAACGGTGATCGCTTCAATAACTTCGCGAATTTAAAAAGATCTGAGGAAACATTAGACTTAATTTACAAATTAAAAACCCCCAAGTTCGCCGATAAAAGATATTTGGTTACGGAAATTAAATATAAAGCGTTGGGCGATCGCCACAATTTTACGTGAGTATTACCTTTGCTCGATTTCTTCGATTGTATCGCATCGCTTTTATTGTATTGTAATTACTCGATAATTAATCAATGAACGGAGGGGGGTTGATGTTGCATAAAATCACGGGGTAAATTCTCGTCGAACCGTTAAAAATTTAACGAATTGTGCATTGTATTTTCCATTTGTATTTTCATCCGCAAATAAAGAAAACATCCCATTCGGTAAGTACGTGTTGAAAAACTTCCAAGTTTCCACACAACAAAAACGTGAATATTATACCGCATCGTTGAAATATTCAACCATACCCAGAATTCATACTGTTCATCAGTGGCGTGTTTGTTCATAAACGAAAATATTGTAAATAAATGATTCGATTTTCTACCGAATTTTACATCACTCTATACGATTTACAATCTATACCGTAAGTAATGTAATGTAGATGTCTATAAACTTTTTTCAATGTAAATGTATTTTATGGTTGGTCTATTCAAAGCGAGCAATAAAACGCCACTGTACCTTTCTCCATTTTATCGGAAAATAATGTTGCGACCTGTATTCCAGATGTGAAGCATTTTCCCCCGAAGATCGATCAATTGCATATGCTACAGTAGATTATAAAGAATTGGCTAATATGAATGGAATGTTCAATATTTCCGTTCCACCGAAAATTTCTGGCTATAGCGGAGCGCACTTCAAGACCGAGACCAACGCGTAAGTATTTTGGATTTCGTTGATTTTTATTCCCTCCGCGTTGTTAAATATGCAACGATGATCGAAAAAAAAATGTCGGATTTCAAAACAACTAATGCTAATGGTGTTTCTTTGTTCCATTGCATTTTGGGGTTTCTGCTGAACGAAGAAATTACAGATGATAGTTACGTTCCGTAAATCTTCTTATTTTATTGGTTTGCTGATTATACACATGAGTTTCCTTCTTTGAGTTGGGTTTGAAGTAGTAAAACTTTTACTACTGATGGGTCAATGTTTGGTTAAAATATTGCCTACTTGGTGGAAAATGGTTAGGCTTAAATTCGGCATCAATGAGGGTCGAGATTTTATCGTTGATAGATTTTATGTTAGAAAATGCAGGTCGGTGCTGTTAGGACTGCTCTAAAAGCCCCAGGACACTTCCTAAAATCGGATCGGTCTGCATTTGCATTTTTTGTTTTATTTTTTTTTGTGGTCAACCAACTTTTTCTCTATCTACTGTTAGAGAATAGTTTGTAATTGAAACAAATTCCATTTCCGATTTTCCATTTAAATATAATGCAAATCTGCGACCGGTTAAGGAAGGAAACTAAAACGGATTAAATACTTTTATTCAAACGACAACACTAAAAGCGTTATACCGGAACATAATCTTTCCATTTGTGTGTTACAATTTTTACCTAAAAAATTGAAAAAAAATGTTAATTAACTTTTCCGTCGAGTCGATGAATATTAATGACTTTTGGTAGTTGTTTTTTTTTTTTTTCGAAATCCCAATAAATTACACTTTACTTTTCGAAATACATTTTCCAGATAAAATCTGAAAATTGATTATGTCGTCAGTTATTGTTGGTCATTAATTATATCGCTTTACATGAATACGTTTACACAGTTGATCCAGAACGATATCTCCTCTAAAATCAGTTGTAAATTTCGTTCAACAACAAGATATTAATCCCTCAAGACCCTTTTATCACGGATAATTTTTTTTGTTGTTCATCGGCGATATTCAATATCGACCTATTAATATTTTTTGATTTAACGCAAGTGTGAATAGCGTGCGCTTTTACTGGCTAATAGTAAATGTGAACTGTAAAAAGGGCGTAATGCAATCATTTTTTTCGCGCATTTGACAGCGGAACTTTTGAAAAGCCTCGAACATGAAACGCTGTATCATTTTTTACAATCTATATGGTCTTTCATCGATAGTCGCCTTTGAAGTTTTCAATTTTGCGATAGATGTGCAGGAATACACCGGAAAATCAAATATGATTTTAAATTCACAGAACCTAATGTGCCTCTATATCTCAACGCAGACAATTCAAAAAAGTTTTGGCAAAAAGTAGAAATTTCACCGACGGAAACTCCAGCAGGAATTTCGTTGCAATGTTGCTACAAAACTGCAGATGGTAAAATATTGAATGAATTGTTACACAATTGTGAGAAAAGATACCAGTTTTGAAGCTCTATATGTTAACATACTCGACGAAATTCCGCTTCTTTATGTAAATCTCGATAATATTCTATTTTTTTTTTCAGTCAAGTATACAATCGCTACATCAAGGTATT
The DNA here is from genome assembly GCA_918026865.1 of Phyllotreta striolata. NCBI lineage: Eukaryota > Metazoa > Arthropoda > Insecta > Coleoptera > Chrysomelidae > Phyllotreta > Phyllotreta striolata. Next base: position 6,614,506 of record OU900103.1, on the reverse strand, counting down.
TTGGGATAAGGACAATGCACTTTTAGATAATAAATGTAACATGAAAATCGGGCCTTCTGTGCTGGATCGTAACACGAAGGGTAAATTAATTATTGAATTACCCCTGACTACCAGACATATTGCCTTGGTTGACTATGATTATGATGTAAGTACCTCTATATCGAATTCGGATTTACTCTGCAAATTTTCCTGCTAAGATGTAGCGGAACGGGGAATAGATTGACATGCGGTTTATACTTTAATCAATTTCCATTTAGTCGGTTTAGTCCGGGTGGTATTACTAAATTCATATTTTTAAACTACCTAAACATTTTAACCTAATTTGTATATGAAACGATTTTTGTTTCGTAAAAAAAACATTAGTTATTTTATTGCTTTATATTTCGTATTTGTTAAATTTAAATTAAACAATTTCTTATCTTTCCTCTATAAGTCTTATTCGAATCCTTTGGTAAATACTGCTTCAGATTTGTATAGGAGTTGGTGAAATCAAAGCAGAAATTACGTGGAAAATCTGCGCACTTTTCATCGTTTTAGAAACAGCTGTTATCAGATTTCGAATTTGTACAGCATTAGTTTAAATCCGAATGATGTTATAATTTGCATATTAGGTAATATTTTGCACTATTCATTCGGTAAAGGATACCTATAATATAAATGCATTCGATTGGTTAATGGGGTTTATATTTTCAAAGCAAATGTTAGTAATCCATAGGATTCTAATTACACAAAGGAATTCTGTAAATTATTTAGTACACTCTAGTAACTATCAGACAGCTGCATGCATATTTAAGTCAGTAGATGATAAATTATTAAGAGTATCAACATTATTTATAAAATTAATAATTTGTGTTAATTCCAATCGGTTTTTCTCTAAGTATATTATTAAATAAAAATAGCTAGTACTACGTAATTGTGGATTGAACAAAATTTCCGGTTTAAATTAAAGTTAAAAGTTAAGTGAACTTTTCTGTATTAGCGGAATAGGCCCGAGGGATTTGCAGTTTAAAATAAACATGAAAAATCGACCAATCATTTCCAATATAACAAATTGGTTAGTAATTACATCTCTAGAGTATAGAATATCCGACTCAATTAAAGTTAATTTTTCTTTAACAAACCTACCATATAACGATTCGAATATAAACTTTTTGAATTTAGTTGAAAGCAAAAAATAACAGCAAACGGCCGGCGCGGCGCGCCGTTTCGTATTTAACTCTTATCTTACAAAACTTCCGTTACAGTTCTGCAAAAGTTTTAACTATAATTATATCGATAGTATCTATATATAAGCGCAACACCGAACAGAAACAACCTCTTCTCCATTTCTGATCTTTTTTCTGTTTGTGCTACTCTATATAGGAAAAAGAGAAATTGAGCGTAGGCCAGGCCACGGTCAATTACAATGGTGACAGCGTCCTGGAGGGGAAATATAACCGGCTGTCTGAATCCCAAGCGGGCAAGGATACTGATACGGTCCACGTAGAACTCCATAATGAACTGGTGCCCGTTGGAGCGGATTACATTTACAAACATGAGTACGGAATGCCAGAAGACGCAACAACGGTAAGTTTAAATTCTTGTTTTTTTTTTTCTTTCCTTGCAGCTTAGTCTGATATCTACGCATTTTTCACTCCAAGTCCAAAAGTTAATTTGAGTAGGTAATTCAACAAACTTGGAACGAAGTTTCCTATATATATTTATGTATGCGATATACAAGTATTATATTTTCCCTAATATATAAAGTTTCCGAGAATTTTAGTAAGCATTTCAATTTTACCATCAACACTTTCAAAGGCAAGCAAAGTAAAATATTGGTTCTTATTTCTATTTCCTTATTAAACCGCCACATGGCTGGTTCTCATGTTAAATATTTAACTTTATACAAATTAATTATAAAATCTTGACTGTGGCGTTTTCTTTTTTATCGAGTCGATGCTTTGGGAAACTGTGTTGTTAACATTATAAATAATTAATTTTGTAAAGCTTACTAGTACTTCCCTTTTTGTGTAATTGAGTCAGTCGAAAGCATCACTAAAACCTTGTCGGGAGTAACGAAAGCTTTTACTATTAAGATTTCAAATTTCAAAGTATTTCCAATATTGCTCTAAGGTTTCCCGGAATTAATTTAGTATCTTAGAGAAACTTATAGAATGATTTTTTTTTTCTATTAGTTAATATTCTTCCTTTGTATAATATTTGCTCCGAGGCGTATATGCTTCATCCCTTCTTATTATTTAAGGTAAACATTGCTAGTAGGGTTAAAATATAATTTAACACACTCAAAGGGTTTTCCTAATAAAAATAGGGAAATTCAAACGGAAGCATAGCTTTGTTAATAATTATTTTATTAAAATAAAACACCCGAAAGGGTAATTAGGTTATACTTTGCGCATGGATCACCACACCTACAACTTTTCCCATTGGCTAGATATTTCTCGGAAAAATCACTCTAACTACTGCGCAATCCAAAATAAATTGCGTAGGATGTGCACATTTAATTTTCCTCTATAGGTTTCCTTACTTTCTTTCACGTAAAATCATAAACACGCGAAACAGCCTAGCGTCGTCTTGTGTAATATTCCGGCGGAATTGAGATTTTCATTCGAAATTATTTTTTTGCAATATTCGTCTCGTATAAAACATTTGTAAGACATTTAAATCTTTTTTCCAAACAAAGAAGATACGCCCGTAAATCCACAGGATAATGGAATTCCAGAGGCGAAATTTTCTGGTTGGAAACAAAAAGATAAATAATTCGTTTTCTATTTCACTAAAAAGGTATTTTTTCCGGAACACGAGACTGCCGATGTCGATAAGAGCAAAAGGTCGGTACGGATGCATTACCTTTATCTGTGCTCTCTAAAACCTAAAGACAAAATGATAGAGAAACGGAGAACAAAATAATAGAAAATTAAAAGCACTCTTCGAAGTTTCGAGTATAGAGGAAGGTTGTAACTTCGAAGGAAAGAACCGATGTGGCTTAGCCAGTGGCGTCAATATATCGAATTTCAATTATACAAATTTTATTCTTAAACATTTTCCATCGCTTTTATCGTAATCTAATCGTCGTTATTTACGATTACCGAGCGTTGGAATATATCTACATAATATAAACCACTCGTATATACGGTTAAAAAAAACATCTTATTTGTTCTGTCGAGTTTGAATTTTGTATAAAGTAAAATAAATTTTTGATAAGCGGACGCGGGGGCGCCTTTTTCCCCAAAAGATGCACCCCTCTGCGAAGCCATAGATTACGCCGGATTCATGGGGGATGCTGATTTATCGGCCTTCTATGCTGTCACGTGACTTCTCTTCTTTTTTTTCTCCTAGCTAGAACTATCAACGGTCACGTAACAACTTTTTTCTAAGAGTGATGCATGTGTACGAGTCGGTCAAGAATATCAATGGTAAATTTAGCGCGTTGCACCATCCGGAGTGGAAATCGAGAGTACATCGCCTGATGCGAAGCATTTTTTTCCCCGCCATTCTCCGATTCAACGAACTGCCGGATAAACAAATTAAAATTCCGCCCGGGCCGGGTTAGCGCGAATTATTTTTAGTGATACGATTTTAATTCTGAAATTCAGCTCGAACGGAACTCTCACTTTTTCGCTAAACAGTTTACGCGAAAAAGTCATTATCCCAAATTACGCTTTCTCTTTCTGTTCCACTAATTTCCCTCGAATGCACCGGCAAATATGGCTGGATTCTTTTCGCGCTTTCCTCGCCCGCCTCGAGACCGCCGTTAATGCTTTCATAATAGTTTTGCAACGAGGAAACCATTAAACTATAGGACCTCTACATCACACAGTAAGCTCGTCATTTAAAAGGTATACCGCAAACGTTGACACTTCGCTCTGATGCTAGAAACATTAAATTAATTCATAGACAGGCATTAATTCGACCTATTTCTATGATACAGGACGACAATCATCTATAGATTTTTCATGCAGACGAAACACCGTGCGTTTTACGGCGGGGTAAAATAAAATCGCGGCGGTAAATCAAAACAACAGCAAGTTTAAAGAATGTAAAGAGGTAATATCTTCACCTTTCGAGGGGGTGGGTAAAAGGCCTATACTCACTAAAATCCTTAGGTGTATAGGTGCCTTGACGAAAGCGCCGGAAGCGGCATAAAGAATGAATGCAATGTGCGGAACGATGGCGAATAAATTCGACTGAAGTATACAGTTCATTTCGGTAAAAAGTTGCCGCCGTAGGAAAGTTTGAATTGGCGATAATTTATTTTGTCGAAGGATTAGTAAAGGAATCGGTTGTGCGAGCTTATGAGTTGTGTCCATTCCTCCATTTTACGCCTCGATATTTCGAACAAAACGAATGGATTTTTCACACGTTCATCACGCCGAATTGCATCGTTCACTCCTCGAACACTCCTCTAAGCGATACCCTAATTTGGGCGGATTTTTTTTTAATAATCGCCGCGCAGGAATTAAGTAGTAAAAAGATATTTGATGTGCAAAGTTAGACGAAGTTATCCGAGGAAGTTTCATTGTATGAACGGCAACAAATTTAACTCAACAAAACATAGCGTGCTCGGTTGATTCTTTGTAAAGTGAAAAGTGGGCCACCCTTACAGCCAACTAAAGTTTAAATCAATAGCGGTTCGTGCATGTTCTGAGGTAGATGTATCATTAAATTGAGATGTTGAGATAAAATTATCAAAGTTGTCAGCGCTGGTGAAATCACTTAGAAATTAACGCGAAGGAAAACAAATATAAACCCAACCAGAAAATGAATTTGCGGGATAATGATGGATTAGTCTTTCAGGGACGCTTGAGTTCCTGCTAATTTGTATCGGTTTGATACAACAATAGCTGAGCGAAAATCGGTCATGTTTCTGATAATCTGTCCAAACTGATGACAGATAAAATCCGGTGATTAATTTATACCGTTGTGACAATTAAATTATCGATTCGCACTCGACTAAAACACGGCTCCTTATTTACCTACAAATCTTAATCTATACCAGACTAACTATAGGAAATGTTTTTGTTCCAGGATAAGCGCCACGTCCATTTATACAATTTGAAAAATCAATCGAAATTCAACGTTTCCGGGGATCTGGATATATTAACAAAGTGGAGTGGCCGTGAATATAAGCTAACTGCCGTCCACTCAAATAGGATTGTTAAATTCTGGACAGACTATGACATTCTGGATAAAGGGTACAAGCAGCGTTCGAGGTTAGAGTTGAGCCCCTCCAATTGGATTGAATACGACCTCAATCTCTTTAACAAGAGCCGGGTAATAAAATGTTTCTTTCATGTTTTGGCTTTTCAGATGTTCCATGGCCGAAACTCGATGAATTTTAAATCTCTTTTTACCTCTCGAATATTTTTTCGATCGTAAACTCTTTCGCTTAATTGTTCCGGACGATTCCTTCGATATTTAATGCTGGAGATGTTTCTATTTTTAGGATGACACGATCGATGCCCAGGAAGTTACTATTAATGTGATCTATCCTCGAAGAAGTTTCCTCGTTAAAGGTTTCTATAACATAAGTGATTCAATTGTGTCTACTGATGTATCACTGGTGTATGACAAAGATAATAAGAGTGTTCAAGCGGGCTTAGATTGGCGACGTGTTTCACTTCAACGTAAGCAATTATCGCTCCGTTTGAAACATCCTACATTCGAAAGGGTAAGTACAATTATATAAATTTAATTTTGCATGTTACGTTTAATAATAGAAAAGTAAAAAAAAAAGATATATTATATGATAACCTGTTCTTCTCAAAGTTTCGGATGTACCTAGCTGTAAGAACGTTTAAGTCTGCAGGAATGTTTAGAATTTCCAGCCGGAAAACGCAGATGGAGGGTTAAATGTAAATTCGAATAATCCGAATTCCAGCATGTTCTACAGGTTATAATAATAGGCTAATGAACTTCAAAATAACAAACACTTAAAAACATGAGAATTGGATTTTCGACTTAAATGAAATTCCTTAAAACTACATTTTACCCGCTTGATGAGGTTATTACTTCAATGAAGAACCGAAATTATAAAGCTACAAGCATTAAGTGGTGTTGTTGAAACAGAAATTCGTAATGTTTTACTTCTTCTATAATAACCTACATTTGAATTTATAGCTATTTTAATTACTGGACCTATTTAGCTTTATCGGCTGTTCACGTACGTTTCATAAATTAAATAAACTCAATAGACTACTAAATTATACAATTTTGAATAAATTTCGTTCGACTTTGCTCGGTATTATTTCGTTAAAAAACAATGAATTGCTGTTATAAACGAACAAATTCATGCAAACATTATCCACCGATTAACTCGTAACCTTTTTCGATAGTAATTGAATTAACCGAAACAATTTATTCTCACAAAAAAAATTTACACCATTCTTTCATCCTAATTACATTTTACGCTGATTAATTTGCATTTAGCTCTTACACAATGGCGCTACTGATTGAAATATTACTTAATTATCTATAACCGAAAGTTCTAAATTCAGTTTCGAGATCATTATTGCTTGTTAAATGGATTAAACTTGAGGTAAATCATACAGATAGTGTAGGAATTGTTTGCAAGCTTATTAATTCGATGTTTCACACCATTATGGATATCGGAGAAAACGAACTAATTTATATAGAAATGGGAGACTTCCTGATATTAAACATCTATACATAAATGCACATCTATATCGAAGTTTCGGCGTGTTTCTGCAAAACAATGCCTAATCATGTATAAATTAATAACGAGCAAATAAAAGTGATCTAACCCAAATTATTCATGAAATTCACTGGAAACAAGCAACTATGGTAGAAATTTTGATTATACATCTGTATACCTTTTGATGTAATCAACACACAGAAAACTACATACATAAATGTATCGTTAATTACAACAAATTAAATTAATATTAGCTCGCATGAACAACTTTTAAATGCTTCAATTATTCTTTACCGACACTAAACTATCAACTAAAATTTTACCCAAACATTTAATCACGGATTTTAGCTTTTCAATTGGAATTCTCATTTATTGGATTCAACGAATTACACGTGCGAAATTAGCCCTAATAAATAGCGCATAGAAGAATTTCTTTGCGACGCAAGGGGACAACGAATCGGGCCACATTAATTTCCAATTTCGCTTCTCCCGAAATCGTCCACACCTAAATCGATCGCGGTGAAAATATTAAAACCAATTTAGGAAAATCCCCAACAAAAATTGGTTCCTCAGAATTGTATAAACGCAAACAAGACGACGCGACGTGGACATTCATCCGACTAATTAAAAATTTTATATTCCTTTACCTATCGCCGACACTTTTCCGCCACCGAATGTTACAATCTCGCGGTTTGGAAATTTTGTTTTTCCCCTTTACATTTTCCCGCATTTAAAAAAAAAAGCCACGGATGAAAGCGATGAGAGATGGGCATTTTTGAAGGTTGGATGCTTCCTTTTTCAACGGACAGCCGGCTCGGGGGTAATTCATTCATTGTCCGAAAGAAGGCATTTATATATTGTATGAAGAAGATGAAAATTATTTGAATTACTAGCTGGAAATAACGATGATTGAATTAATAATCGGTTAAGTAATTGTTGGGGTTTTATTACGATTTGTTTGGAGGTTTTTTTTTTTAATTATTATCGTGATAAAAAAAACTAAAATGTTTTAGACATTTTACTAGTTAAAATTACAGAATTGACATATTCCTGTTGCCGGCATGTAATTTGATCCATTAGCTTCAGTATAATTGGATTCTTGGATATAATAAGCTAGTACATATTGTAAAAAGCACGCAAACCACTTCCATTCGCTTTTAATTAAGGTCTTTGGAACAAATCTTGTTGCATATTTGCTGTGTTGATTAATCCTGTGATATCCCCATTTAAAATTAACTATTACTAGCGTTCAAATTTCACGTCAAGAAATTAATAGAATGCAAGCAAGTAGCTTTTAAGTAATTGCGAAATAAATTGGTAGGCGGTAAGAACTTATATTAAATCGCTGAGCAATTAATGGTTCGATAGGTTGAATGTGCAAAAGAAAATTTATAACGTTTCCCGCGATTCTCTTTCAAATAACCGCGCGACAGAGAACACAGGCTGTTGCTCGTTCCCCCTAAAAGCTCATCGGGCTGTATAGGTAAATTTTATTTTATTTTATTTTTTTTCCACAGGATGTAACGTTCGACAGCGAATACGGTTACGATAAATCTTCTATAGACGGGCAACTGCTGGTGAAATATTCATTAGATCCGAATCGAGCGCTAACGTTGCGAGGCAAAGTAAATGATAACTCAAATTCATTGACCTACAACTACTCATACAATATATGGGCCGAGCACGTTGCAACCAGTTTGAGTTTAAGTTCGAACGGAGATTTTTATTGGAACCCCAGCGCTTTCGGCACTGAACACATCACGGATTATCATCGCTCCTATTTGCCCTTTTCCAAATCAGAAGCATTGGCTAAAATCAATTTCGACAACAACGAAATTGAGTTAAAGGTAAACGTATTTATTTTATACATCGACTATTTGGTCATTAACTTCTTTACTCCTATTCAATAAATTATTTATGAAAGAAATAATTAGTATTTTCGGCGTCTCTGCTGATGTTTGAGAGTTGCCATCGAGGCAGAATATGTTGAAGAAAGCCCTGAGCTATTTTCGCTCTTGCATTTGACGTAGAGAAGTGGTTTCGAAGCAAAATTTTTAATAAAGAAAACCGAAAATAGCTACAAAGATGTCGAGGTTCGAGTCAACCTCAACGTTTTGATACCTTCACGTGAGATAAGTCTTTGATTGTATAATCTACACCTTGAAAAAATCTTTAGGAAAAAAGTTGCCGAGATAATTCAACGGTATCCTGGATCTGGCAGGCTTTATTGTAATTAATTTTTTTATGTTGGTGTTAACAGAAATCTTTCCTTTGTATCGAGTTCGCCTTTAGCGCGTTGTTTTAAAAAAGCGTATAACAAAACGTAATTGAAATCAAATATGATTTGTTTCGGGTCAGTTGTTTACAACTTTGCTTTACGAGAAACAAAAAACAAACATTTTTTTTTTCTACCTAATTATAACTTTTGTCAATTTCGAGAAGAGAATCGTTTGTGTTCGGTTCTCTTATAAATCAACATACATCTTCTTCATACGCCGCAATCTAATCTCCCCCATACGTACTTTCATAAACTCGAATCGAAAGTTAAATTAATTTTTGTTTTTAAAAAAAAGTTTCCGGCCATAAAGAAATTTGTTAACGCCTACGTGTCGATGATAAAACAAGAAAGGAAGGAAATATTATAAAAAAAAACATCATTATGTACTTATTTTAAGCTTATATAATGTGTTCGTTATATCGTTCATCGATTTCTTTCGATATCAAAAGATGTATGTCAAGCCATCGATATACCGTCATTTATAATTTTAAAATTGCAAATCATAGTAGTAATTACAGGAGTTCGCTCAGCAGGATGCTCGAATAATTAAGCGAACCGATAAATTTGCCATTGTGGCTCTTTACCTCTCTATGTTCTAAAAATAAACGGGGCCCATCAAGAAAGTAAAGGCTCTTCTCTTTCAGATGTTAAAATTCGACGGAGACTCAATCTTGCAGGATCAATTTCCTGCCAAATAATAAGTTTGTTTGTTCACAATACGTCAAGCCATAATAGCACTGTCTATAGAAATAAGGGATAAACTGAAATATATATATATATTATTCGTTACAGGTAGACAATGTTGCAAGCGGAAAATCTTATTTCTGGGGAAAATATGGCGGGGAATTTCCCGTTTACACGGCAAACATGTCAGCCATCTACGATACTAATAACACCGAAGGGGAGTTTTACGTTAATTTGAAGAACAAGTTGCTTTACCTGAACCTCAACATGACAGAAGGTAAAACTACGATGAATATTATTAGGTATCATCTCTCATCAACAACGTTTTGTTATTTTCGCTTTGCGACGTTTTAGATTTTTTTTTTCTCCGAGGGAAATCCGAGCTTTCCCTGTCAAAACAAACCCGTTCCTAACAAGACACATTAATCATATCTTAAATAAAACCAGACGTGTTATTAAAAATATAAAAAGCGCGGTAGTTTCAATTTAACTTCACAAGAACGGACAACGTTGGAGCATTTTCAAGCGTTAAATCAACTCGAAACACTTCTTATACGAACGAATCATTTATCTTTTATCAAAAACAAATAGATTTCTCGGATTTCGCAGTACCATTAAGAAAATATCAAAATTTGCGTCTTTCAAGAGACGCAACATCAAAGTTTCCCTGACTTTCCAATCTACTTACCTACCAACATTAACGAAATGCATTTACAAACCGAAGTAATAAAAATAGCATCGCAATGCTCAATCCAATTTGCGTGTGCAGAAAATCCGAATTCCGTGCTGTTTAAATATTAAATATTTGAAATCAATCAGAGTGAATTTAATGGAACTTAGCTCAAGAAACTGCAAATATGCTTTGCAACGGAGCTTCTATCTAGCGACTATACGAGCATATAGAACTTCGAAATACTTTCGCGCGTTCATTTATTATCAAAAAAAAAGGAAAATGTACTTTTAAACATTCAATTATTCATATTAGTTCATTTCCATTTTTCTACCGAAACAGATTAATAACGGATGTTTAATTTAATCTCTCGATGTGCAAATTCTATATTTCGTATAGCTAACAAAAGTGCCCTAAAAGTAACATTTCAATCTGAATGTATTCTACGGTGAACTTTTCTGTAGGTATATATCCACAGCTTTAATGTATCGATTTTTCCATTTCTCAAATAACAAAATGTCACGGAACACTTTATATCTCTAATAGCTTTAAAATGTTCAGATATTTCCAACTTTCTTCTCCTCCACGCCACAATTTCGCACCACACTTTATACAAGTTTCTGAAGAGAGCAGTTTGAAATGCTGGTGGGTGCAAACGATTCCTCCGCCATATATTTTTATAATTGACCCACCCTCTAAACTTTTTTTATCGTTAATTTCGCTCGAATTTATTTAGTATAACGATTTTCCTCCAGAATTATCACGCAAATTAGTAACAACACACCATTGTCGAGCGATACGCTTTATTTTTACCATTAAATATACAATACTAATGAAGCAATTTATGAGATTTTGAGTAGGTGCAGCACAATCCAGTTTGTTGCTGTAAATCTCGAGATGGAATCTAATTAAGTTTTACAAATGGCTGGTTCCAAATTAACTTCGTTAATTCTCTTTTTATTATTTCAGATGGATCTCAAAGTCTTCACATGTACGGCATTATCCCAGATGCTCGTAGTGCTCACTTTGACATTTGGAGGGATTACGATGACAAAAGGATATCCGACGTAGCTTATTTCCTGCGATTAAATCATTCTCGTCTGATAATGTCCACCTTAAAATGGAGACCTGATCTAATTAGCGATGTAACGGTGAGTTTGTTTAATTCGTTTTATAATTAGTTACTGCTCTGTTTACTGAAAATATTTAATTGTTAATTGGAATCATCGCAGCGAAAAATTAATTGTTTATATATTCATTAAAATAAATTACTTGCAATTTAATTAATTAAGTATTCACGCAACGATGACAAAATGTTTTCATTTTTTTTTTTTAACCAAATAAACATTATTGCAATTAACACTAATAATAAACAAACGTAAATATTCTCGTAAGTATCGCATATAGTTTGTGTATAAATTAAAATCAACAACGCAGTCAATTTTATAATTGAATCAATTTCATTTTAGACTGGTTTCCGTAATAATATTAAAGAAATGTACCAAAATATTCTTGAGGCGATTAATAATAATAAACAATACATTAGAATGGAAACCGTAGAAGCGATAAATGGCACTCTCGAAGACGCTCTACCGTATTTATCCCATTTCTCTCAAGATCTTAGACACATAACAATCATCGAGCAAGATTTCAACGATTTCAAAATATTCCTAAACGAATCGTACGAAGCTAACGAATTTTACATCAAAGACATCACGAACATAATCATAACGCTTTTCGACGATCTAGCGATTAAATCCCAACTGCAAACTCTACCGAAAATAGTCCAAGAAATTTGGAGCGTAATGGGCGATTCCGGGAAGAAAATCAAAGAGAGCATTTTGTGGGTCAAGGACAAGGTAAATCGAGAATCTTCAATCAATTCGCTCATTAACCGTTCCGATCTCTAGCTCGTTACTTACTATCAAAAAGCCACGCAATTCATTCACGACTTACTAAACGACGATCCGATGGTGCACCTGAGCATGGGGCTCGACAAACTCGTGGAAAAATACGATGAATTCATTAAAAATTTGCACGTCGCTATTATTCAATACATGGAGAATTTGTGGGCGCAAATGTCCGCTGTGGTCGTCGAGCAATGGCACAAAATGCTGGCTAGCATAGAACCAACATTTTTGAAATTCATCCACTACTTGGAATCGATTGCTTGGCATACCGGAAAGGAATTTTTAGGTAACAATTTGAATTTAAAAAAAAAACGTAGTTAAACGTAAATTCCGTTGCAGATTTCTTGTACATTAGAAAAAACGAAATAATCGAATCGCCCTATTTCCTGAGATTCACCAAGTTCTCGCAGGACCTGGACAAGTTCTACAGAGACATTAGAGGCAGTAACACAATAGCGAGCCTTTATAAATACACGCAAATAGCTTGGAATTTCCTGAAAGAAAAATACTTGACGATAATTCCTTTCGGTAAAGAAACGATCGACGTTGTGAACGAAATCGCGGAGGAGCTGATGCAAATCGGCGAAATACCGTCCGTGAAGTTTTTGATAAACAAATGGCGGGAGGCATTCGATCGTTTTAAATACTATTACGACTATTTCGATGTGGAGACCAAAATCCATAAACTGTTTCAAATAATTTATGATAAAATTTCGGATATGTCACTCACAGCGCTGGAAATTGAAAATAGGTGAGTGTAATATTCTGATGCATCGAATTACCACTGTGTCAGTTTTCTATTTTGAAAGCAAATTGTGGTTTATGAAGTTCGGATAACATTAAGCGTTAGTGTATAAAAACTATTTGATTTATCTATTTAAATTCTAATTTAATTTATACGATTTAAACGCAATTATTGGCTCTATTATTAGTTCCTTCCGGTTTAAAATAGAGTTATTAATTCGATTCTACATTTCGATTTTAATTTATAGGCAAAGAGAAGCTAAAACTAAATTTTATTTCGAACCCGACGATGGGATTATGCTCCTTGAACAAAAATTGCCGATGCCTTGGCATGCTTTTAACGAAACACCCAAATTTAAGGTATTTTATTAACAAAACATATACTCATTTTGTTCAACTAAACGTAATTATTTATTTAGGAAATTCCCGAAATAAAAAAAATATTCGATCTCCAAAGCTTCTTCGAAGAAACCGAGTTGTCGTTCTGGAATTTGTATTACGATTACAAACCGTGGCTGAACCCTAGCGAAATATTGCCACCATTTAAAGGTATTTATTATAACGATCGATAAAATTCGAAAATATTTCATTGATTTTTTTTTCTTTAGGACATGCTATGATAGTAGGATCGAAATTCTACGCGACGTTCGATCGCAAATTCTACCAATTCCGCGGAAAGTGTACTTACTTATTAGCCCAAGATTTCGTCGACAGAAATTTCACAATTCTCGCTTCGTACGATCAAACGGGCACCACCAACGAATTGTTACTGATCGTTAAAAAGGAAATTGTCCGAATCGATTTCTTCAACGACGTTAGTATATTTAATTAAATTCGACCCGAAAGTCCGGCGACTCATCCATTATTTCATATTTCCAGAGAGTCCTGGCCGGAGATTCGAAAGTAGAAAGGCTTCCCATGCAAATTGGAGAAACATATCTTTATAAAGATTCGGGGTTATTCAAAGCGGAAAGTCAGCTAGGATTTATCTTGGAGTGTAATATGAAGTTCCATACCTGCATGTTTGAAATGTCTGGTAAGAAAATTTCGCAGAATATCTCAAATGAAGTTCGCGTTTAAGACATTTTACAAGGATGCTCGTTTTTCATAAAAAACATAAATTTGCTAAATTAGCATGTCATATACAGCACGAGTAGCTAGCTACTACTGGATTTTATTTATTTTTTCAATTTAAACATCATTTAATTTTTCCCATTCCATCACAATCGTTCCATTGAAATCTCCCGTTTCCACCTAACGGATTATTCAACGTTTTCCTATTCGCGAATCCGTCGAGCACCCTGTAGAAAGGATTTAAATGAGCTGCAAAACGGAGCCGGGACCAAGGAGTGATTAATTTGAGAAATTTCCCAGTATTAATTATTTCCAAGAGAGCGATGCTTCGGAAATGAAAATTTATTTTAAAGAATGAGAACCTGTAGCGGATCACGATCGTTTAATCACTTTTTGATAACCGAAATACGAATTCAACGTGCGTGGGCGGTTGTTTTCAAACGTTTAAGAATCTAATTTATTTATTTTATATGAGCTTAGAGTTTATTTGCACATAATAATAAAACACTCCATACACTATTACATGTTATTTTTGTTTAGGATGGTATTACGGTAAAACAGCAGGTTTATGGGGTACTTACAATAATGAGCCTACCGATGATTTCTTAAGTTCCAATAAAACTAGGGTTAGCGAAAGGGGAATTAAGGAATTCGGAGACAGCTGGGCTTTGGATAAAAAATGCAAGAACGGCGAAGCGGAAAAGTACAAAACGCTAAATCGCTCCGAAGTACCCAAAGACATATGGCTAATGTGCGCAGATTTCTTCAGCAATACCGTAAGTAATAATAAACCGAGTGGTTTGCTTAGGCATTGTTTGCTTTTTTTGTGTTGATAAGGTATCGCAGCTGAGCACGTGCTTCCCGCGGGTCCCTAAAGAGAGCTTCCTGGATATGTGTTTGAACAGCAAAACGCAAGAGGAAGCCTGCATGTCCGCCGTTTCGTACATCAACCTTTGTTCGTACGCAAACACCCCGCTGAGGATTCCCGATACTTGCGTCAAGTAAGCGAATGTTAAATTCATTACGTCTTATTAAAATGAGATATTTTTCTTTGCGACTTGTTATGGTTTATGTAAGTTTTTTTAACGTTAAACTCCGAGTAACAGTTCTATTAAGTAACAAGCAATTCGTATACATATTTCATAAGCCCTTCGGGGCGCCTGAATGTATCGGATCGTTTAGAAAAAAAAAGAAACGGCAGGTTGAAGGTGAGGTGTCGTCGATCGAAATAAATTTCACGTATTGTGGAACATCAATTCGGAATCTGATCGAACGAAAAATTGGCGGTTGTAGTTTCATTAATTTTATATGAAATATTTATCCGTTTTCGTGGACGTGGCGTTGTCTCGTTTTGAATACAGAATTTAGGCGAGTTTTCTGCCATTCAAAAAAATATAAAATAAAATAAAAAATCGCGTGAACGGTAAGACGAGAGCGACGTGGACTCGCTGGAAAGTGACAACTTAATGTAATAACTGCCTCTCGTTGACCGAGATTTGGTGCCTTTCGTAATCCCCTTTTTTATATCAGGTGTAATTTACTAAATGGCTCCGAGTACCGGGAAGGTGACTTCATTCGATTACAAGGAAGCCATGTTCCGCAAACTGCGGATATCGTTTTTATAGTGGAAGCGAAGGACTGTAATAAAGACCTAAGAAAATCCAGAAGTTTCGATAGCGTTGTCGAATCGTTGGAAAAGGCGCTCGAAGAACAGAACATTAAAAACAACAGGTAAATTTTTATCAATTTTCGTTTGTTCGTAAATAATTTGTTTCTATGCAGATACGCGGTGGTTATGTTTGGAGGTTTCGGTGTGTACGATGAACCTAGAAGTATCGTCATTAATGGACAAACTTTTACTGATGCTAAAAACGTTCATCAATATTTCGACAGCATTTCGATAGGTAAGTACTCAAATTAATTAATAAATAATAGTTTTTTTTTTATGGAATTAATTTACCAAGAGTGCTATTGGATAGGTTTAATATACATACATTATTACCATTTCAATATCAGAGTAAATTAATCATTTGAAGTTTCTCCTGCATAACGCAATATCAGTAAAAGGATTATGACAGATCGTGTAGTACGATATGGTATAATGTATATATATATATATATATTTTTTTTTTTTCCTGTTTTAGGACAAGGCAACAGTGATATATTCAACGGTATCATGTTTGCATATAATCTTCTATTCCGGCCGGGAGTTTCAAGAAATTTCGTTTTGGTACCTTGTTCGGAATGTAACAGGAACAATATGCTTGTAAGTGTACTTAATTAATTCATGTAAAGCTTTCATTAGGGCCCCGCATTTTCACAATAAGGATTTGTGAAATATGTATATTTAAATTTTGCTTGCACTTCAACACGAAGATTAGCGAAACTTTTAATGAATCGCGAAAGATTTTCTGTTTAACAACGCTTTAGTAACACGGTATTTTAATTTAATTATTTATTCCCTCCGACTCGAATAAAGCAAACCAATGGAAATATTTACATTGCATCAGGTAGATGTATTCAAGTTAAAAATATTTCAATAGTAATGTCGCGAAAAGGTTAGTTGGTTTGTTATTTATCTCCCGTCTCCCGGAAATGCCTTTAAAAAAAAGCTCAAAACTTTCGTTGCGTTTTTAAGTAAAACACTCCTTCTTTTTTGCATTGAAAACATTCGAATGTAAACTCCTTCTTGTGGGATCTCCTGGCACATTAATAGTGTAATATATCAAGACATCGGGGGTTGTGTAGCTGCAAAAGGCCTCTCTGAAAAGTTTCTAAAGAACCCACCCCTGCAAAAGAGCGGAGGGTAGCGAGACCGGCGCGTGTATGGTGAATGATTAAACTAGGGAATTGATTACACAGATTGTTATAAGTAGAGGGTAGTGCCCCATTTATTTAACCTTTAATAATTTGTCTTTTGGCAATCGTGAGATATGAAGTTGGAGGGTGCTCGCGGATGGTTTAGCTGTCGACGTTTTAACTTTTAATTAGGATTTTCGACGAATTCATTATCGTCTACATTTTATTTTTTTTCAAATCGAATTGTACGCTGTGTGAAATTTCGAATCTCAGCTACCTAATGTTAATTCCAATAAATAATTAATTTTCTCACAGACTGACTGTCTATCTATCATCGATCGCTTGTCTGACCTTTTAAACGTTTATTGATTCACCCATCTATCAATATACTACGTTTGTGTGGTAACAGAATTATTAATCTTCACGTAGATAATTTTTATCGGATAAATTTATTCACTCGCAAATTGATTCAAATCAATTAATCCGTTACGAAAACTGAATATCGAAAACGATCCCGGCAATTTTTAAAGCTATTTAATGTTGATTTAAACTGATGTGACATCTAATTTACGAATCCAATATCCTGAGATATCCTTGCTGTTCGAGCGAAACTCGCAACTCAAAGTATAATGAACACGAAAATCTTATTCGAATTGTTTTCAGCACGACTATTCGACAATTCATCAGCTACTCTCGGAAAGTGCCATTTCTCTGCACATTTTAATGAACAATCACTTTGCAATGCAGAAAGAACGAGAAGTCAGGATTCCATTCGGTGAGTATTTTAATCAACGATTATTTTTTATTCTAATTACTTGCTAATTACAACAACTTGTCTTGAATCATACACTAAGAACACAACTCAACATCGATTAAAATTTTCTAATGAAAGAAGCGGGATTACTTATCAAATAACAACCTAATTAGCGAAATGTAGGTATACGAAGGAAATTAGTGTAATTTATATCTATTGCGTAATCGGTTGTCCCCTATATATATATATACAAAGCTGTAACTAACAAGTAACGTGACAGTCTCAACGCCAGAGGAAATTCCTCATAGAGTATTAGAGGTTACAAATTAGGTACATATCACTCAAGAATTCAACGAGACAAGTGTAAGTCTAACGAAATTTATTATTTTAAATACACAATTACGCACAACCCTAAATACAACCTCCTATTCGTCACCAACGATTCACTCATCCCTAATGCGTAGTTGTCGGTTTTCATTCAAATGCAAATTTAATCCAGATATTGACTTTTTGAAATGTACTACAATAATAAGTTAACACAAAAATAAAGTAAGGAAAGTATTAAATTCGGATCGAGTAGATTTTAAATGAGACATAGTAAAAGTTTCGGCTAAAACAAGGGGTAGTTTTGTCGTGGCAACGTCGAATTCTAAACGATAAAAGAGCTTTGTGAAGTCGCGTTACTCAAATCGTGACCCACCCCTGTAAATCTAATATCAAAGCCCAGACTCGCAAAGTTGGTATATTTAATATTGGATTAAGAGAATAAGGAGCTCAGATTTTACAATGTCTAATTGGAATCTCTAATGTGGAGGCATCTGATGATAACAGAAAGAGCAGGTTTTTTTTACCATTAAAGAGGCTGAAAGGGAGAGCGATGTTTCGTATAGAAATGGGTGGTGTAATTTAAACGAATGTGCTGTCAAAATTGAAATGAAATGGTCGTTAATTAGAAAAAGGGCGGTGTCGGTTTAAGAAACTTTTAATGAAATTTATAATTTGTTTTTTTTTTAACTCTACGTGGTAAAAACCGTTTTATGTTCACATCGTTAGATTGATTTTTCCAGTGTACATTCGTTGATAAAACATTTTATATTCCCGTAATTTTTCCCAGAAACTCAATTACTTTGTAGATTACGTATAGTCTTTTTGAAGAGATAAAATACATTTTTTTTTGTTAAACCGATTCATAAAAATGAAAATAAGTACTTATACCTATCAGATTAACCTTTTAGGTTTCCCTCTAGCATTTAAATTTAAATCCTCTCCGAAGTAGCTAAATTTTTTTTGGTAGATAATTTAATTATACGGATAAAATGTTGATTTTCCATCTCTTATCATTTTCTTTAGGGATGAGAATATTCGAAACAGGCAAACAAAAAGTAAATAAAAAAAAAAAACGTTATCGTTTCAAGCTCGGGCGGTTACGTGATTTGCATTTTCTTACTGTTTTAACCATCAACCGGAATCCGGAGCGATTTCTATGTGTCCTCCATTTCCAAAGAAATTAATCTGTCTTATAACTTATTATGTCATGTCCACTGACCCTCAGCAAAAAGCCATTCGTTCCGGATCCCGACAATCATAAAGAAAATTGTTCAACATAAATTACGCCACAATAAAAACTCTAATTTGCCAGTCCTCATGAGCAATAGTCGTGTTTTACTGCAATCAAATTTAACGTTTTTATTTATACCTTCGCCTATTCTACTCTGCGACTATCAACAAACGCTCTTTCTGACAAATTCATTTCGTAGGTACGAGGAAAAAAAAAATTCACTTCATTATGCAGGAGCGGTGACTTTAATAGCTGCTTTTAAATTTAAATCTCCCCAAGCACTAGTGTAAAATTCGCTGTAGTGTACCTCGAATTAGTATCGAAGTTATTTCATCTCTAATAATTAGCGGGGAAAAGTTCAATTTCACGGCAAAGCAACGAGTGGAATCCTCAAGGCCTCAGACATTATCGACCAGACAGTGGTCGGTCCCTGTTGGTTTTGTGGTGTCACTAAGCTCTTGGACATATAAACCGGTGTAGGTATCTGTTTCGGGACTCATAAATAAGAATGACCCATTAACACGCCGGTCTCATGTTTCTTTAATCCATTTTTTTGTGTACGTTTCGATTAAGGTTGTTGTTTTTACATAGCAAACGTACCACATTCTCCTTTTTACCAACCAACACGACCCGAACCGCAGAGCGTTTTAGCAAGTCGTCGACGTGTTAAAATTCATTGAATTTCGAACTCGTAATCGATATATAATTCTTATAATAAAAATAGATTCGAGGAACGGGAAGCGTATAAAATAAATCCTGCTGCTTTGAAGTCTACCTCAAGGCGCGATACGCCAATCTAGCATTTATGTAGGTAAAATGTTTCGTACAACAACCTCGCTTTAATGCAGCAAAAATCGAAAGGTAAATGTGTGTTACCGATCGTATATCGAACTAAGCTGTATAAAAACATGTTATTCAGCGGATACAGCGGAGAAGCACACAATGCATCCTGTTCTTTGCATTTTTCAATGCATTCCCGTCGAGGTATTCGCGCTATTATACAGATTACGACACATTTTCACAACTTTCACCTTTCTCACAGCATTTTTATTCGTTAATGTTTTTGATTTCGTAATAATTTTCTCAGGTATTGACAAGCGATTCGCGTACACGAGGCGCGATGCGAAAAGTCTAGCTGGAGATCAGTCGCTGAGGAAGTCGATTATTCTCCCTAAATCTACCTTAGGCATTTGCTTACCTTTAGCTTTTGAAACCAACGGTAAGTATTTAAAATATACTATCACAAAATCTTGATTGTTTCGAAATTTCACGAGGCTCAACAAATTCTAATCTATAAATATCCAGGAGAGCTTCGTGAATACAAGGATTACGTTCTAAGCATATATTGCGTATAGCCTTGCAATTTTCTTTGTAGAGAGATTTATTTTAAACCGATAAAAATCATGTCTATGAGGTACATAACAGGCATATTGAAGTTTAATAGCAAAATAGAAAAAAAATAATCACATGAAGGTACTTACAAAATGTTTATCATTCATTCATGCTGGAAGATTAATTTTTTTCACGTTCTTTATATAAAAAATAGTATTGTACGAAAAGATTTTATCCCGTGGGTTTGTAAATGCCGCCAGGAGTAGTCTCGTGTTAGAAAAAATGATAATCTCTTCAACGATCGGATTTTTTTCTGTTAGCCTAAACCACGCTTAAGGTGTATTCTAAAAACTGTAACACATTCAACAAAGGATCTCTAAAATTATTAAACTGTTTCAAAAGGGGATGTGTTCGAAATCCTCTTAAATTCTTTGCACTTTAGTAGATAAAAGAAAAGTTTTATATTTTCACATTATGTACGTCCGCAGACTATAAGCCCGTTGTTAAAAATAAACGCGAAGCTCGTACATTAATATCACCAATGATTTCAAATAAATGCAGATACTATTTCAAACGCAACGGTGCGTTTGATAAAATGCTATTAAATTATACATGCTCAACTAGATCGCGTCTCAAAGGTCGTTACCGGAATATTCACGCAAATTGATCTATCTCTATAAAGCACGAAAATATCTCTCTGTATATACACAGGTAGAAACATTTTCGATTGAATATACTGAAATAACTCGAAATATCTCGCAGGTACCGTCTTCAGCGCCAAGTGCTTGGAGGAGAAGAGAACCAGCAAAAAAGCCGCCGCCGTTTTCGGCAAAGCCGTCGCCCGGGTGGCGGCGCCCCGGCGATGCATCGATTGCGAATGCACCGCCCCCGACACGGGGGTGTCCTACATGGAATGCTTCATCTGCACCATGGCGAACGCCACCAGGAACAATTTCGAGGTAAGAACGATCGCGTTTTCGAATCCTAATCGGTTCCCGCGGATGGAACGAGCGATCTCTTCGGGAGCCGTCCATAAAAACGAACGCATATGATTCCTTTGCGTGGAAGAATCGGGAAATGGAAAGCAAGGTGTTCTCGCAACAAGCGGAGCGCCGGTCCGACGAAAGCGAGGAAAAAGAAACGGTGAATTGTGAGTGTATAAATTTTGCGGGATATAAATTTGGATTGAATCGGGAATGGGCGGGGGATATGAGAAGTAGCAACGGACAAGTTACTGGCAATCTAGTCGGAGAAGTACCATTTGTTAAACTGAAGGATTACTAAACGGAACGAGTGCGGTTGAAGCGGCCGAAGTAGACGGAAGATGGAGCGCTGTATTTGTCTAATAATACAAAAAACGTGTTTGGATAAAATATATCCGATAAGGAATGTGTGTGATACACAATTTTAAAACTATATACGATAATTTTTTTGATCGTTTTTGACACCTTCCACTTGCTCAAATAAAATTGTCTTTCTATTGAAATTGTAGTGTAAGGTGTCATATCAATTAAATAAAAATACCTCTCTCATGCACTCGCCTACATATTTCATCAGCAATTTATACTAATATAACATCCGGTTTTTGTGTAGTTCCATTTATTTCATTTTCTGCAATTAGAAGAGCATAAAACAATACATGCTGTGCGTATATAATGTCATTTGATGTTCGCTTTAAAAATGAACGACATATTTTTCCGCTGTTTGATACTTTGAAAATTTCATGGTTCGTTTCTTTTAATTATTTCTTTCATGTTTTGCGAGAAATTCGATACGCGACAAGTATAAAAATAACTATAAATAGAAAATAATGATCATCCATTGAATATGAAGAGAGGCAGGCGACGTCAGGCTCTATTTTCCTATAATTATGAAGGATGCGCAATTTACGTCCTCATTTTCAGTTCCCACGTATGTATTAAAGCGTGGGTTATATAGTAGAACAATTCCTGTCGCTAATTATTAATATTGAAGTGAAATCGGAGCGACTACGCCGGAATGAAGTGTTCCGAACATGTAATAATCCGCCGAATAAAATTCGAAATACAGACATTTGTACATCAAACATAGTTGTATTTACAAAATCGCGGACGGTGTAAAGGCATTACCTGGAGCTATTGATGTTCGTTGGTTGGACACCTGACGCCTATTACATATATAATCACTGAAAATCAGCCGGGGCTGAATCTACACCAGGCCGCATTTGCAACCAAGTAAAAGGCACGTGCCGGTTTTGCTGTGTTTCCTATTAATATCCTGTAATGTCCAATGCGCGGTTAAATATTACCTCTAATATTATTATAGGGGGTAGACTAGGCGATTTGTTTTATTTTTAATAGAAACAAAAACGCTCTAAAAAGATCGATCTTGATTTTTAAAACGCGAATCAAAATGGAGATCAGCCGGTAGATTTATTAAATCTGCTGACCCCTAATATATGACACCATAAAACCGTGATAAAATCATATTTTAGTAACTTTATTCTCTAAGATATGACACTTTTTCGCATTTTTATAGTTTATTACGGATACAGATATTCATCCCCCATGAAGTAGCTAAGAAACACTTTATGGAAGACTTACGAGAATAACAGTGAAGATTATCTCTAAGTTAATGTTCTTTACTCGTACTCTTTAATAATTAAATTTAAAGACTAATAGTCGCTCACTATATAAGCTGGTTAAATTATTGCTCCTTGTTGACAATCTACAAGAATTTCCCTCAACTTCACATACACGTCTAGCATATTTGCTTTATCTGCAGGTATGCTTAAAAGTACGTTATTTTAGGTATATAAAGGATTATTGGATATTATATTACCTCTGTCTAATTTTATGCATGGAGGAATTTATTCGTTTATTAATGGATAATAGATATAAACAAAAATGTTCATTACACCTAACAAGGTTTTGCAATTATGACGTGCCTAACGAAATTCCACATACCTATAGGTATATTTATTTGCACGATATACGAATAATCTCATTTAATTTAATTTAATTTCATGCGTAATTGAAATAATAAGCGGTTTAATAAGCTATTCAATTAATAATTAAGTTGAAAACAGAATTAATTAGTTTATATTGCCGAGCTTTTGTGTTTTGTTCAAATTATCAACGTACTTGCCTATTATTGTTAACAAGCATTTTTTTTTTCATTCAGATACCAGGTCTTGATGACGATGAATTATTTTCATTCGACGGAAACTTCTGGTGAGTAAATTATTTATTTAAAATTTTGGCGGCTGTATTTTAATTCCGCCATTTTCACAGGCCTTTATAATCGATACCAGGAACACAATGGAATAGAAAATAAGCATATTTTGTAAATATTTTCAGGAATTAAATATATTATAACAATGTCTACAAATGACGCAAGTATTTCGTTTAATACACAAAAACTGAACCTGTTTCCCATCGAACTCCTGTGGCAATTGCAGTTGTATAACTAAACAGTACAATTACACCACGTCCATTGTAATTTTTGCTTCAAATTGCTAGCTTCGACGCTTCTATTATGTCTTCTAGTATCCGATGAGATTCCATTATTTACTGGTGACCATCTCCTTTTAACGTTGGCGGTCAATTCTGATGAAATTGGATCGAACCGGCGTTGTTGTCGTTCGTATGTGTTTTCAAAATCGATTCAATGGTTCCTGCTTATTTGCAGCAGGATGGTAATAAAGTCCGCTGCAGGACTGCAAATGGTTAAATTATTCAATAAAACTACTACTAGCTTTGTGAAATGGTGCATTACTGTTTTACTTTTACGGGAAACACGGGCATTAGGACGAAACAAATGGGAAAAGCTGTAAAAAAAATTTCCAAGAGCGCCCGGTCAGAGAAGTATAGTGAGAGATTTCCTCTCGAAGTGATGTTTTAAACTGCATTAGATGATCGATTGAGTACTACTAGTTTTATATAATATATAAACACAACAAGTAAACTATCCGTGTACCTCAAACCGCGCACGAATAAACCTACCCTTAGTTAATATCCGAACTGACAACCTTTGTTATAAATTATGTTATATATCATCAGAATTATTTCCGTATATCATTGTCACATTCACAAATGTCTGGATGAGTTTGTCGACAACAAGACTCTAAGATACTTCCTATTTTGGATAACAATCAATCAGTATAGATATACAAATTAATTTTATGTGCCTTTCGGCGTGGTGTTTCATGGAAAATAAAAATGGTAGGATATATCGGACAAGAAAATGGCGGTAATTAGCCGAAAATGCGATTCTAATCCGTTAATTTGTTGGCTCGATTCATATCTGGTCTATTGTTCCATCATATACGCGGCAGAACAAAATTTAATTAGAAAAGGTGAGAATGGAAAAAGAATTTAATGAATGAACGCATGCAAATAGACCGTTTCCTTTCCAGGATGCGAGGCCCGTTTGGAAGCGTTTTACTTTTAACAGGTCCGTTGAACAAATACCAAGTAAATGAATAGGTTTCTTTCTTTCACTCACTTTCACATACACGCACATTTTCCGCTGATAATATAATTCGTTAGCGTATAACATTACTGAAGATAGAAAGGCATGGAGAACTCAGCGAGATTACATCTTAAATTTTAATGAGAGACTTTCTAGGGCTGCTTGCTAATGAAACGTTATTTCACTGATAGTTTTTGCATTAATAAACTCCAAATGAATTCATTTCGGGATCTTTGCAAAACCGAAGTCTTGCTTTCGAATGCTACATTCTCAAATTCCTGCCTAAATCTACTTCAATTATTTAAATATTAAACAGCACGTAATGTAGCACTTAAATAATTGAATATATTACATTTACTAAAAGTTATTTTTGTATATTAAATGAACCCAGTGTGTGTAATATAAAAATCGTTTTAAACAATTTTTAGAGGCATTTAAGATATTACTTTGCAGTAATTATGTCATCAACGAAGATGAGTAAGTACCTAAACTTTTTAACAGATTTTTAAAGACTTCGGTACGAGTTTATATGGCTTTATAACCCTGCAAAATTGAGGTAAAATTATACAATGTGGCGCAAATCGCACTTATATATATTTCCCTTCACATTTTACGAGTATTAAAATGGATAAAATACACTTAACAAGCAACCGCTATAGTATAACGAATAAATTAACTCGAAAATCATGTAGCATCTCTCGTTAATAATAAAAAAAAAAACGTCGAAAGAAAAATCGGATTCTCACACCCGCCTCTCCGTTTCTTCCGCCCTTCAATAAAAAGCGAGTCGATGTAATCAAAAAGATATAAGATAAATTAAATTTTCAGCTGCCATTTATCAATATCGACTTTTGTAATTCAGTTTCGCGTTTATCTTTTTTTTTTAATACTCGACCTAAATCACTGGTATACTTGATATGTGGTTCGCCCTACTCATAATTGTAAATTTCAATGGCCTGCCTTTTTCGACACCCTACAGGAAACGAGACAAACTGAGAAGAGCATACCCCTAGGGAACTTTCTATCAGACTGATATATACGTCTATGCTTTTATAGGCCAGTCGATAAAAATACAAAGAAAAAAACTTATTGTATCTACTACTTACTTATATGTTGTAGAAAAGAATGTCCGAGTGCATCATTATATCGGTAAACTATTTATTTATAAACTAATCTTAATTTCCTAGAGTTTGCTTAACTCTATACATTCATGTAATGTTTAAAAATAAAAATTATTGTTCAAGATATAATTATCTACAATATTGTAGTAAATATAATAAATCAAACACGAAAACAAGAATGGTTTTCATATCGCCCGAAGGAGTAATAGCGTTGTAGATATCATTTAACTCGATGTGAGTTAACTAGAAAAAGTATTGATGTAATCTGATGTAGAAGGTCACATCAATGAGAATTTAGCCCTTAAATAAATTTTTTATTTGTAATGCAGGTAAAATAATTGAAATTTTATACATCTAGAAGGAATGCATAACTACTCAAATTGCACTGATTTAATAAATATGAAGGTTATTAGAAATGAGAAAATATTATGCATATTTTATGCTACCAATTACGTTATCATTTTTTTAATCAATATATAGGTTATATTATTCTCTAATTTATATTTTATATCATCGATAAATAAAAAATATGCCTATTGAATTGTATATGAATAAAAAACGAGAAATACTTACCGATATCTATGTATAATAATGTTATTGGAAAGGATATATCTAATAAAGGTAAGTACACGCTATCGATAAATCACAAGAATGCTACACAAAAAAAACGAAATTTGGATTGTATTGTCACAATAATTTAAATAAAAAATTAATAAGTGCCTATCTAGACGCTATCTGGAAAAATAATCAACGGATATCATTCCTGTAAAAAAACGTTTCTGCAATGCACAGACAAAATAAAATATTAATTCTGGCATTCTTCCAAGAACGGTCTATTTGCTAATTGAAAATTAATAACAGTTACAAAACACTATATTATTAAATAGGGTATTGTAGCATTTAAGAACCCCTGTGTATGTAATTACTGGAATATCCCAATAGGGACTTTCCGGGAGTTAATTTGTTGTTTGTCGGAGTTCCTTAATGCCTTTGAACTAGATTGTAATTTAAGGTTTTTCAAACAAACACCTAATAAAATAAGAGAAATGAAAAACAAATCAGATATAGGAATACTTTTATTTTATTCAAAAAAAAAATGTTTCCTTCCTAGATTCAAATTACCAATCCAGCGTGGCAACTTTATATTTTTACTTCTTCTTGGAAAGTAGGTAATAAAAAAAAGTATTACATTGCAACTGGTAAAAAAAACACAGATCGAGAAAATGGAAAATATGCTTCAATAAAATATTCACGGAGATAAACAAAAAAATTACTCAAGGATTGATTACTTCAATTTAGTAAGTTCGGTTTCCGGAAACGACGCAATAAAATTCAAAACTTCCTGCAGTGACAACAAAGAAACGAAGTTTCGACTTGGAGTTTTGTACAACCATTCGGTTGTTGCATTTCATACACCCCGTTGTGAATTCATTCAGGATGCTATTAAACTAATTAAATTATCAATGGAATTTAAGTTTACCGTTTAATAAGTTTGAATGCCGCAAAAACTATACCTGGAACCACTGTTGAAATTATTTAATGCAAAACTTTAACAAGTTGTGCTAATCTGTTATGGATTATTATCAAATTTTTTTCAACTCATAAAGTGATATTTTTTTTATGATAGTTGTTATAGAAAAATGAACGTTTGAAAAGTTTTTTGTCCTTCATTTATCTAAATATATATCCTGAGTGATTCACCTTGGAACAAGGAAAAGGACCACGTTCATACAAAATCCGAGCTTGTTGCCATGCAAAAGATTGTTCCGTTTTCTCCCCGGGGAGTTGACTTTCAACCTCTCGCCGAGGTTTGTTCTCACTCCTCATGCTGAATACTAATATTCCAATTTTTAAATTGTTATCTAAGAAATACGCATTTTTTAACCGAGAGTTCGTTGTTGCAAAATCGATTCGTTTTCAATTTGGACGAGGATAAATATATTTTTCGAGGAAGTTAAATAGCGAAATAACATCGCACGGTATATACCTACACTATAGTGTAGATAAGTGTTTTCTTTTTAGGTTATTTCTGAAATTTATATGTTTAATTTCATCTTTATAGAGCAAAAGAAAAGAATCTCGGAGTGGTAAGGTGCGGTACATTTCTTTCCATTAGATATAATCACCGAAACTATTATTGTGCCGGATTTAGATGATCCCGAAGAAGTTTATTTTTGCTTACTTCCTTTCCAGGCGTTCTTATTATTGTTACGGACTTTGCGTTCTTTTTAGGATTTCCATTCTAGGGAGATTCAATTTGTAAATCTTCCCAAAATGAATTTACTGGCTACTTTTGTGACTTTTCTTTTTGAAATATTAGGAGTTGTTCATAAATTATTGCTGGAAAATTAAATTTACCATAGAAATTGTACTGCCTTTTTACAGTTGTTTACTCAATTTAAAGCTAACTCTAACGGTATTAATTTTATTAAAAAATTGTCTCTTTTTCTCGCTTGCCGCCGTGTTGTCAAACTCGAGCGAAGAATTATATTCCGCGCATTTTTGTTATTACCCAAGTTTGTTTAAATTATAGAGGCAACGAAAACTGTTAATAAATTTAAAAAGTGAAGCAACCGCTTCACGAAATTATGTATGAACTCGTTAGTACATGCTATGATATTAAGCTCTATTCTCCGCCGATAAAGATGGTGAATTTTTAATTTCCCTATTTGTATCGGAATCGACGAGACATGATGGAGCCAACGCGGGAGTGCAGGTGTTTTAATACCGCCATTTATCAAACTGGCAAAGGCTTAACAACGCTATGACCACATATTGTAATGTACGAGGCGCGTCCATGTCAAAACATCAAAGTAGAAAATAATCTCTTATTAAATTCATATTCCCTTTCACTCAGCTGACCTCGGAGTACGTTTAACAGATGTTTTCGCATAAAAGAAAAATCAGTCACACTCCGCGAGACACCCCTCTTTACTATCAAACCGGAATATCAAATTACCAATTCTCCCAGTGCGATTCGATTTAAAAGCGTCACCTACGTTAAAGTACTCGAGAAAAACTATTTGAATTGTTCTTGAATCTTTTATGTTTCTCAACGAGAGATGTTTTCGAAACGCGCCATTTCCGCCGGCGAAATAAAAGGACGCGGCGATTTTTTTTTTGTTACATCATACAGTTATGAATAATTTTACGGGCGGTATATATTTGCTTGGAGACTGATAATTTGTTTGGTGGGTTGGCGTTCGATTCAAGCGCGGACAATACCGTTAAACAAACCCATAAAGGAGCCGACTTAACTAGCAAAAATGTATTTCGCTGTCCTATATAGAAAACGATCCCGGAATCCAAATGAGCGCGTTTTCAATGAGCTTCTAGCGAAACAAAGGTGTCTAGGAAACGCACATACGCCTCGTCCAGGTCCTAATAAACGTATCCTGAATACAATTATTACCTCAATGCGTGGAATTAATCATGCAAATTCCGAGTGGCATGCAGCACATCGCAAATATACCACCACCTTTGCGAACCGATAGCGTTTTTCTTCCGGTTTTTTTTTTTAATAAATTAAATACTCCCCTTTCCCTGAAGATCGTTTATGAGGCGAACGTGATAGCCTTTAGGGTGCGATTGGAGTTTGAACCGAGACAAGAATTGAGTCGGAATCTGTATCACGCACGAGAGCGTTCGACATTGAAGCACAGGACCAAACACGTATTGTAAAAACAATTTGTTTTCCACTCGGTGTTTGTTTTAAAATTTAAAAACGTCATTTCGTCGTCCCCCGGCGGGAATGCCACATCGCATTCCGCTGCACTTTTTTTTAAGGCGAAATTAAAGGTATCGAATTATCCCGCTGACCCTCCATAATTCAGACAAATTTCTGGGACGATTTCTCGAACGGATAAAACCGATATTTCGACAATTTTCAATTGTGAAACGCAATGTATCACTCGGTGAAATGGGAAACCTCGCTAGGATCTAGATCGAAAAATGGAAATCGCTGAGAGGAGCTCGAGTGTAGGAGAGGTGCTCCAGCAAGGTAGTGAGCGATTATGGAATGATAATATGTCAGGCCTTTTCTAAGTGATTTTATTCCAAAAGGGCGATAGGCAACGTGAATTGCCATTTCGAATATATCCTAAATCGTCGACGCGAACGACGATATTTTGCCTAACAGTTTTTACATCTATTTCTTTCCTTCGATGTTATTTTCAACGTGTTATTAATGCATTGTAAACATAAATTAGCTATAGTATTTAATTGTCAACTAATTTTCTTTGACGCGAGAAAATAAAGGGCTCTTAAAAGTAGTGATTTTAATAAACGATTTTAATATTCTTCATCATGTATACTACTCTGCTTCGACATAATATTCTAATAATAACTAATTTTCCATATTAATAATAACAATATATTACAACAGTAAAATTTGTTAACTAAAAAATACCTCAATCACTTAAACTTCGCGAGACTAATTTAGATAATAAAAGTAATTGCCGGGTGATATTTCATTTTTATATTCCACTTAAATAATGTACTTAGGAAATCCCAAAGGCCAAATAACGTGTATAATATAACAATGAATATTATGGACTGTGGTTGGAATAATTAGGGAATGAGAATGCCTTATTAAGTTATATATAAAGCGACGAAATTTGTAATTAAAATTTGTTCTCTTTCATATACATATATATCTCGCTTCGTTGGTATTCCCAAAAGGGAGGCCTGCTAAAATGCCTGAATTTATGATTTTTTGACGAATTTTTGGAATTCTCGAAATTCGTTGGAACAATGTCGGTTGATTGGTTTTACTAATAAAAAAAAAAATACGATATAGGCGCGTTAATTTTCGTTGTAAATCATTATACAAAACTAACAAATTCAACTAACTACATAATGAAAAACACCGATTGTACGAAATTGATTTGAGTTAATTAGCTCGCGCGTTTAATTGTGACAGTGCCCTCTTTAGGTAAATATTGACTTCTGGATACATTTCGTTGAGTCAGGTAGAATTTATTTAACGGTAGAGCACTTCCAGGCTATCCTATTCCATTTCCATCCTATATTCCTTTGAGAAGGGTTAAGGAAAGCAGGGGCCAGAATCATTAGTTTCCTGGCGCAATCTGGACTTCATTAAATATTAGAAGCTGTTTACATAACGAGCAAGCCACTCACACTTCGTAATCCCTTTTACAAATAACTACTCTTAATCTGTTCCGAACACTAGTTTGTGAGAATTTCTTTTATCCAGCCCTGCAATGCCTACCTATCGGCCCTGTGTTTAGATAACTAGCATCAGGCAAATTGAAACAAAAACACACCCAAGCGAGAGGATTATCAAAATATTTCCGATCCTGCACAAGCAGCATTAAAAAAGGGGACAGATTTATTTAAAAATTTCTTTTGAAACTTATAGGTGTAACGCGCCCCTCGCCAAAAAAAAACCATCTGAATTTTTAATTATGTATGCTGATATTCTTTGGAGCATTCGTATCAGCCGGGAAGCAGGCGAAACCGAACCTTTTTTTTTCCACGGACCTCCTCGACAATATTTTTTTTTCGGTTTTCCGAAATTCGCATAATAACTTTCCACTTGCACCCTAAGCGGCGAAATTTCACGTTCTGCCTAATAGGCCAGTCTCGGCGCCCTTAACCAGGGCTATCATTCACGAGATAACCGTGTCCCAGCGTACCTGACGTTAATAAATTATGATTTCTGCTTCTCTAGTCCGCCGAAAACGCTCATTCATAAATGGCGAAATTTTTAAACGTTTCGTTAGTGTTTGTTAGTCGCTAAAAGTTGGTCCGTCGTAAATTGAATATTCCCGCGATGGAAATAATTCTCCCCATATACTATAATTGAACGGTTAAAACTACCTATTAGGCCGAATACTAAATCCGGCGATATGGTTTATCAGTTTCCTCTCCCCACGGAGTCTCCGGGATATTCCTTTAGGTCGCGACGCGGTACACTTATTGGAGTTTAAATATCCCCGATATGGTTAAGGAGTTCCGACGTTCGGAGTTTTCTTTAATTCGTCCCCGGAGGCGGGAAATAAAAATGCCCGCGATTCCTTGCGAGCCGTTCTCCAGGCAATGCTCTGTCTTCGCCAGGTAACGGGCATCAAATAAACACAGATGAACAAGCAGGGAGCTATTATCGGACGCGCGGCTGTCTATAAATCATTTTGATGCATTTCATGCTGGACGTTCGCCGGACAAAACGAACAAAAATTGGGCGAGTTTCCGCGAATGTGATGCGCCCGTTTTCGGTTTCGTTTCCCATGGTATACTATTTCGCATCCCACTGCGATATTCCATTTTATAAAACATTTCGCGGAATGAATGATTGCGCCTTCTTATATTTCTAGCGCGTGTGTACATGCAAAATTGAAATGAAAACCCCACGAGATGATGCCGAAAGCGGCATCGAATCTAAAAACTATACTTCCAGATTGGAGGGTGTTTATTTTATTTTTTATATATACCTACATATGGTATTTAAAAGGGTGTTTAGACGAGACGGAGGCGGATGAAGATGATGACTGTCTGGGCATAAAAGATTCCTCGTACGTAAAATATATATTAGTTGGCGAAACCTAGAACAGAGATTCGTTTAAAGCAGGAAAATTGTACAGGGTGCGGAATCGACGGTTGCGCAAAACCGAGGCAATAGGGCGCAAGCTTGTTCCTTCTCAGAAGGGAAACGAGAGTTGGGGGCGGCAAAACCCTCTGGCTATGTGATTTAGTTTCCAACATTTTGGCGCGATGTATACATTTGATCGCGGGCAGTGGACGGATCAACACGCGCTCCTGGAATCGCGGATGTAATACATTGAACGGTTGCCCGAAATGACTCTTTGTTAATGTAGATGTTCGATAAGTGTTTCTATATTTAATCTCCTGTAAATTAAATGTAATTAGTAATTTAATAAGTGTCTAATTAAGCATGTTTGAGACGAGAATCATCTGGATGTTCGTCTTTTTCCTTCGACTCATCGCCGGCCAAATCGACTACTTCAGCCGGAGTTACGGTAAGATTTCATTTGTTGTTTGTTTGTTTTTCTTTGATACTATACTCACATGCGATTTATTTTTTTTATTCATTTCATTCAGCTCTTATGAATCTTTTCAACTCTTTGGGGAGGCAAAATGATTGAATTTTTTATAATTCGAATAAAAGTAGAAAATTTATTGAAACGCGCAAAACTAAATTAAATAGTCGAGCGCGTTAATTGCTCGAATTTACCTCATTCCCATTTTTACAAAATAAATTCGTTTCGAATATATTAAATTAATATTTATTAAAATTGAAATAAAATACATTTTAATGAAATTCGCCTTTTTTTAAACGAATAACTAAAAATAAAATGCCAACATCCGCTCTCCAATTTGTCCATTTAATTTATAAAACCTACATTACTCAATTATTATTATTTTTTTTAAATTAAATACAAACGACATCACACATCACAAAATTTTTAAAACACACACACACATAATGCATGAAACAAAAACGAATAAGGCAAACTGACAAGAAATATTTGCATTCTGGCCTTGTCATTATTTTTAAATTGACATTGCACGCTACATTTCATTGTAAAAGTCTCCAAAGAAACGAAGAAGGCCCAATTGGATTGCTATGAAAAATCGAGACCTAAAGAACGGAAAAAAAGGGACCTCCATAAACTCGCCGGAGCAACCGAGCATAAGCAGTCTTTGATGAGGAATCCAATTAAAAAAATTTCGAATTCTATTGTGAAAATTTTCGGAATGGTATTATGGACAAAGTGGAGGGATGATCAAACGAATAAAGTTTATTTAATCTAAGTATTTAATTTTAAGTTGGGTATAATTTGTTCTAAGTATCGTGTAATTCGAAGGACTTTAAATTGAATCACGGGCAATTTCGTGAGGGATTGGTATACATAAAATTGGGGCTAGTTTTGCCAGCTCGATATCTCTCCGGACAAATTTCCAAATTCATCATGTATATTACCAATTTGCTTCGTTTAATATGAACCACTCGTATAAAATGGAACTCGAGAGAATAAGAACATTTTTTATTCATTTTCTTTCTAATTTCCATAAAGTTAACAACCGTGGGAGTATGATAAAAGAAAAATATACTCCTTATCTGCGAGACTTTCCAAATTTATATGATGTTTGAGAGGGTGTTCAGATTCACTCATAAAGCACTTGTTTTGTTGTTATTGGCTTCCACATAATATCATTTATAAAAACACTTAATTATTTTTAATCCGCCTTTCCGGAACGGAATACCGGAAGAAATTGAATATAATTCTTCTTAAATAACTTGTGACTTTATTAAACGTTTGCTTTGTTTATTAGATTTTTCAACGAGTTATGTATATATATATATTTTTTTTCAATTAAAAATCGTTTAACTGCTAACCGGTCCAACCGTGATGCCATCAGTCAATGCGATGTTATTTCGGTTGCCTTCACCAAAACAACTTGTCTTTGTCAAATATGTAGGCTATATAAATTTACTACCTTCCACCCTTTTAATCGGGCCCTATTTGGATTAAATTAGTGAGAGAGATACCAATCACGCAATGAATGTTTCGGAGGAACTGAAAATATATGGTTGTTACACTTTGCTTTACTTTACGGATTCACCTACTTTGTTTTCGGAACGAGATTAACGAGACCCGAATCACCCTTTTTAATAATGCATTAGAAAAATTAACGAGAAAATTGTCTTTTTAAATTTTAATAAATCGCGAAATTATTAAGTAATGTCTCGTTTGATTGCCCTGTAAAATTTCAAACACCACGAACGGGAGTTTAATAGTTCAGACACTTAACAATATTAAGCGAAATAAAGTGCAAAACTTCATATTTCACTCAGACATTTTAATGCGAACGTCAACCGTACGTATAGATATTAAATAAAAAACCGACAAGACAGACACACACCATCTTTTTTTTCCAATTACGCAACCGTAATTTCAAGCGACTATTTGTAATGTACGAGAGGTACAAAAGTTGATATAATAAATTTCACGGGGCCGCGGGATTTAATATGAATACGTGGATGTTCGAAAAAAAGGTTGAAAAATGAATAGAGCAGTCCTCCGAACCCGCACCTTTGCGATCGAACAAAGTACACATGAGGGCACGTAGCCCTTTTATCCGCCGTTGTAATTCACTTTTAAATGCCTCATGCAGAAAAGCGACGACGAAAACTGCACCACTGTCGCTTGATCTACGACAAGGAAAATCTTCCGGGGAATATATTCTCGCTGAAAAACGGATTTTTACGTACTCTAATTGTTTCGAATAATTTTCAGTGAAGTAGAGGTTTCCCAACTTAGAGCTATATAACCGCCGAGCTGTTAACGTTGAACGTTCTAATAGTACCTTAACTGGAAGTGTGCATACGCATTTTCCTCGCACCCTTTCCGGTTCCCTGTCCTCCGCTGCAACATGTGCATATCTCCAAGTAATTGGATTGGAGAACACGTTACAAAATAGCCATCAAGTCATCTGTGAAGCGTGAAAAGCCTTTATGCTTGGCGCTAATGTTCATCCACACTCGCAGCCGAATATTATAATCCTTTGCATGTGGAAATTGAATTCAAAAAAAAATAATAAAAGGGACCGAGCGGTGAGTTTTTCCGGTTACCGGTTCATTTGGAAAAAAGTAAAATCATAGTTGTTGCCGTGCATGTGTGCGTTGTTGTTTCTTTAATATTTTTTTACCTCAATTATACCTAATAGGTGTAAAAATATTTGATGTAGCAGGAAAAGTCAACAATGAATGGCGTGACTAAACTGTGGTCACGATTTCAGTTAACCGGAGGGTAAATAAATATGGTTCGTATGACAAACAATATTATAGTATCAAGTTTAATAATTAAAGTGCAGTCTGAAAACCGGTAATTAAATTAATAGTTGGTGTATATTAAGCGATAAATTCTCAAGCTTGCGTTGTTTTTGCGACTGTTAATAATAAATCAACGTGTTAATTGCTTCATCATATATTTGTTGAGGTTTCAGATTTTTAAAGGCATAAAAATAACAAACGATAGAAGAATTAACTCAATACAAATATTGACAGACAACTTTATAATATTATGCGTGCAAGTAGGTAGACGAAAACATTTTAATAAAGGAAATATTAACAGGAGTTTTTACCACTAAATTTTTAATAAAGTTTGAAAAGTAATTCCGATAATAGGTATATCGATTGGGCAATCATAACGTTTATCGAGCCACTTTTTATTTATTTCGAATCGTCGGAAAAATGTTTTGCTAAAAGGATTTTGAACGCATCAAGTGAAATATTAGAGTTTGTAAATTTTACAAACTAACTTATCGCATATACACGACTCCGAACAGCAGCTATCTACCTAAATTGTATTATTTGCGACATCCTCCCTAATGGTTTCATTGAATTTGGTTGCAGCGAATCCGTTTCGGTGAGAAATTTGCATTTCTGACAGATTAAATAGTTCAACGTTCCTCCGGTACATATTTTTGTGGTCGGTCCATTTCGGATGAGTTGGTTAGTAGTTTGGCAAAGCCGGGGCAACTTTTCCTATCTTATTAACTTTTAAAACTGGAGCTTTGAATGCGCTTTAATAGAACCATTGTGGCTTTTAAATGCTTTTTAAATAGTGCAGAGTAAAATTTCTCCCGTCCCGTCGCGTCGCGTCGTAAATTAAATTTGTTTCTAATTTCATAGTAAATTTTTATTTAATTGATGTTGCTCGAACTTAACTGCTCGTATTTGTCTATGGTATTTGAGTTTGTTCGGAGACTCTTACCAATTAAATTTAATATAAAGTGAGAATGCAAAGTCAACTTTTCTTTAAAGATTCCGAGGCTGGAGGGTGCTTTTAAAATTTTAAATTTATATAGTAGGAAAGTTAAGCATCGATCGTTTGATACTTTTCGTAACAAGTTATTCGGGAATATTATAACATAAAGTTTTTCAGATCATTATAAGGGTATGGAATTTTTCTTCTATTTTAAGGCATTGCCTTTCCGTTGTATTCTCAAGGGTTTCCTTTCCACGTACAGGAAAGATCTTAAATGAATTGAGGAAGTTTGAATGAAACTCACAATCAGTTAGTAACACGCTTCCCAACAATTAGGAATAACGGAAAATGAAAGAAATTTTCCAGGTCGTTTTTTTTGCTTGCACTTCGTTTTTCCGCGTCTAATAAATTCACGGGGAGTAAGTAATTAATGAAACCGATTTTTTTTCGTAGCTTTGTATTTCGTTCTTATTTTCCAATTTTATTAGGAATGGAACATGATCACCCCTTTAATGCTTAAAGTCATTAGATCTTCATTTAACATTCTTTGGATTATTGGACCGGTGAAGTGTTCATTGTGGAATTCGCAGCAAACTAGTCGATTACTCGATGTCTGTAGTCGTTTGACAAATATTCCCGTCGATTGTATGGTATTTATTCCCATTAGCAATTTCATTATACCATTTAATAATTCGTTAACGAGGAAATTATTCTTTTATTAATAGATATGCTTATAGTCTAAAGTTTATAGTTCAACGATTTGACAGGTTTTTTTTTATGAATAAAAGAACAAAGAGTCGATTTTAATAGACGTTTCTACCCTAATATTAATTTTCCTCGTTACTTAGTACTTTTCAATTAATAAATTAGATAATAGGTTCTGTTTTTATTTATGAATTTTTAAATTTATTCCTTTATGCAAAGAGGTAAAAATTTCCATTTTGTTGTTTGCTCGACTGAATTATAATGATAAATTAATTCCAATTAGGTATACCTGAAAAAACTAAACTGCCGAAGAATCAATATAAATAGCCATATTGGAGTTCCTGAATAGAATGTAACAGGAATGTATATAGCTTATCTGTTTTTTCACTTCATCGATAAACTCATGAATATGTGATAAGGGTTATATAGATAAAATAATTAGGTAAATCTTGTTCAACTACATCACATAAATAAAGAGAAAGACAGTTTGCTCAGAAAAGTTTCCCTTATACCAGGAAGCGCCTTGTCAGGCAACGTTTTTCCTTTGTAATTTTTTATTAATGATAGGGAAGTTTACCAGACTTGATTTCCTTTGTAGGTAATAATTAACGTTGTCAAAATAACAATAAAAAAAAAATACGTCTGTTAAATGAAATTTTTAATGAACGCGCGCGCCTATCCGAAATTAAAGTAAAAGCCGGGCGTTGTTAAAAAAATTAAACAACAATTGGTCATCCCTTTTCGCTGTTTTTCGCGACCCGGCGCGTTCAAATATTAAAAAGGCGCCGAAGATAAAGCTCAGCGAAAACGTCGTCGTCGCATCGAGCTCCAATTTACAGCCGGTTTCAACTCATCTAGGCTCCCAACAGTTTTAATTAAGCACCTTTCGGATGGCACCTCGTCGGTCGGAAACAAATAAAACCGACTCTTCGGTTCGGCGACGCCGGAGCAATCGTTACACTAAACGAACACTTAGCCTACAATCAATTACGCTCTTAAGTTTACTAAATATTCTCGGGGCTTATACACGGTTGCCTATCCATTAAATTCGGGAATTCGTTCGAATTTCATTCGGCAACGGGCGATGGGCGCATTTTTCGCGGGACAAAAGCCTCTCTCCGCGTTCGGTCCGGGTTCAGTTGATTGAAAATAGTTCGGGCAAACTTTTCTAATTACGCGGCGTTAATTCCGGCGACGTTCTCTCCGGGCCACCCGGTATATAGGAAACGATTCCGGTTCGGGCGTTAGTATTTAGTTCTAGAAAATTGTTGCGGTAGAAGCGTTCATTACGCAGACGAATGCTCGAGGAATATTTCTCATGCCGAACGACAGGGGGATGGATCGAAATAGGTGAGGAGGCGTCGAGAAATTTAAGTGCTGTCTAAAGATGCTAGTTTAATTTAGAGGGATTTTATTCGAGTCGATTTAATAACGTTAACTCGATTTATATCTTATATTTAACTCGATAGCATTGTACATATAGTTGTTGTTTAATAACTAAACTACCTATATGTATGTAGTAGATTCAATAAGCTATATCGAAGAGGCTTTCACTAACCAAGTATTCAAATGCCGAGACATCGTTGGAGCATATACCGTCTACAAATTCAATTAAATCTCTTATTATATACCGGTTGAAATTAGAACAATCTGCATCGAACCGCCATGTTACTAATAAACCGATACACATGCGTAATTATAATAAAATCAAAATTTGATTTATACACCTGTATTGCGAGGTACAAGCCCGACAAAAAGACGAACCGAATCCGAGCTCGGATGGTTTTGTTGCTCCGGTGATAATTATTTTACAGTTAGCTGTTCTAAATCACGGTTTATCGGTTAATAAATTATTGAGCTTTGATACCCGCTAACCACACACAAATAATTTCGAATCTGGATTCGGAGTGGTTCGGATAAAGCTTGAAGCCGCGCTAATTAACAGTAACGTCTTCAACACCTTTCAATAGGGGACATAATTTACTATTGCGAATGGAAATTGTGATGAATGGTAACGTTCTGTAAAATATGCGGATAAGAAACACGTGTTTCGTTGGCGAATTTAATTTTTCACTCGTATATTCTCTTGATAAATGATTTCTTTTTTGCTGAAATGAAGATAGCACCTTTTGTATTGTGCTGTGCGGTAGGTGTACTATGCCCGGGAAACGCTGGTTTTAAACAATAATGTAGGATAGAAATTTCCATTTGAATTTATTCCAGCCCAATGGAGTTGATAGCTTTATAACAACGCCAAATGACTTTATACACCTAGCGTTTCTATAATTTGTGGTTTATTTGAATTTTGCAATCGTGATGTACAACTGGTTGACTTGAAGTTAATAATTTGTTCGTATCGATTGAAAGAAAATTGATTTATTCGCAATTAAAACGTGTATATTGATGTAAATATTTAACAAGCACAGGTGTAGTACGCATTTAATACCCATCAGTGCGTGTCCTATTCGGTGGAATTACGGTGGAAGAGATAAAAAAAAAGAATAGAGTTACAACACCACTTCTCTGCAGTTCCACAGCGGTGGAGTTCTCAAATAAATATACCTCATCCAGCTGGATGCTCGATTCTCGTTCTTTGTTTGCTATCACTTTCTCATCTCTTTATCTCGCTCTTGATAACTTTTTTTAGGAAAAACGAAAGCGTTCAACCTACCATGTGTATGTAGGAAAAATAAGTTGCTCATTT
The DNA here is from genome assembly GCA_918026865.1 of Phyllotreta striolata. Lineage (NCBI taxonomy): Eukaryota > Metazoa > Arthropoda > Insecta > Coleoptera > Chrysomelidae > Phyllotreta > Phyllotreta striolata. Next base: position 6,574,315 of record OU900103.1, on the reverse strand, counting down.
GCACTTGGAGCTCGTTCGAAAAACACCAACACAAATATTCTTTTTTTTTTTATTCCAAACCGGTTATAATCGAACGGAACGGTCTGCTAGTTTTAAGGAGGGAAAGATGGAATGGCTGCTGTTTTGAGTTTTATTATTAGTCATTTCTTTGAGAGTAATCCTATTAAGCAATTATCATTAAGGCGAATTGAATTATTCCCGCAAGATTTGAATTACCTATCTTTGGAATTATTATAGATGGGATCGATGTACTTCATTTAAAGTTTGAATCGTGTTAATTAGAAGATTCCTAAATTAAGATCGCCGAAGGAATAATAAGTGAGTTTCGTTGAATTAATAAAACAAACAAATCGGCGTGGTTAAAATAGCGAAAGATTTAAAAAAATAACTAAAAATTCTAAAATCCGCTTGGTCATTATATTTGATTAAATAGGTTAGTGCGTATTCAAAATTGTATTGCGTGGATTTGAATAAAATATGCATTTAATACATCACAATACTATTCAAATTAATTACTCGTGTCATTACGAAGCAACAGAAAGCTCAATTAGTAATGTACAAAATATACGCTACTACTAATGTTTAATCCTGGTACTGTGTATGGAATTGTGGCAAATAGACTAATATCACAATGAGAATTAATTTTCTGCTGGCCATTCATTCTCAAAAGACTAATTTTCGTATTGAAATACATACATACATGAACATGGTATCAAACATACATTTACTTTCATCATTCTGTTTCAGATCATTTTCATTTGACTACATTTGTAGATGTTTTTAGGCTACCATTTAATTCATTACTTCTTCTCCATTTCATTCATCAGCTTTCTGATTGTTGTTTTGTGATAAAATTTTAACGAATAATTTTATTTTGTTTTTCCAGAGGAAGACGACCATACAAGTGAGTATTAAGACACAATTTTATGTGTTTTACGGTAAAAAAAAACTTGCATGTATTCGGTGAAGCGGTTTAATTTAATCATTTTTTTTTGATTCGATTACTTCTAACTTTCTTTTTGCTAAAGTTTGTTAAATGTAATTTTCAATCTCCCGCCCATCGGAGAGATATTTGATTGCAATGAAATTTCCGAATATTTAAAACTAGACGTTTAAGAAATAGTCCGAGTTGGAGAAGTATTTCTGTTTTTCTTTTTTTTTTTTTATTTTTTTCTCGTCGAGTCGGATCTAGCTCTCACAGCACTCCGCCCGATTCAATTCCTCTACTTTTAATTAATTCCGAGTTTAGCTACCTATATCATAAGTTATTTTTCATTACGGGTTTTTGGTGGTGCTCTGAGTCTTAATTAAAATTGAATTTAATTAGTTTGGAAAGAAAAGATTCCCCAGGAAAATTTCGTGAAGTGCGGAGATACTCTCCAACTTTTGGAAAATATGACTGTTTTCTTAATTGTGTTTTCCGCCAAGGAGTTTATAAAGGGATATAGGGATTATTGTCTGCACTCACTTCGGATAATTTCGTTCTGTTTCAATTTATAAAGAGGAATTATTAATCTATAATAATAAGTTGGGCTACATACGAAACTTCGGTAATGAATAGGAAAAACGGAATTAACTTTGAAATTTAGATTAGATTAACTTAGTGGGGAAATGACAGAAAAAAATAATAAACTTTAATAGAATAATAGCATCATTGTTTGTGTTCACTTAGGGTAATTTCGTTTTGTTTTCATTTTATAAAGAGGTATTTTATTACAAGGTTCACAAATTTTCAATTACTATAATATTATATTATCAACTGCTAGTAAATTTTAAATCAGAAAAATTAATCAAGGAATGTCAAGGAACTTGATATATTTCGCGTTTTTCAGGAGCTTAATTATGCGCATTTGTATATACAAATATTACTAAAAAAAGATATTTTTTTCAAGATGTTGTGGGCCTTATGAAATTCGAAATATAACGTTGGCGATGAATCGTATAATTAAAGGTTTAACTTCGGCAACTTTTTAAAGAAGGCCCTTCGCTGATTAATTAGCACCTCAAAAACGAAATTCCGATGAATTAAATGGGTCTTTTAGGAAGTTTCGAACTGTTTTGGTATCAAATCGATACTCAACATTGTTCGGAGTTATATTTCAGCTTAACCTTAAATCTTCATTGTGTATTCTATAATTAAAACGATTCAATTCCGAGAATCGATTGATGTCCCTATTCAAAAATTCATTCAAAACGCCTTTTTTATACCGGTACTAATTACAGTAGTTTTTCTAATCGATTCCTTTAATATAGGCGAGTTTCGTTTTAACCAACAATTACAGTCGAGCAATGATATCTCGGAAATAAAAGTAAATAAGTAAAATCTTTTCACGGAATAAGAGCGGAAGGATTTTTAAGGAATGTTTTAGAATTATGCCGGAAATGTGGGCAGTAATTTAAATTAGTAATTTGGTTTCGTACCTCTGATTTTGTCACGCCCGAAAAAAAAAGTAAATTACAGTAATTTTTTTTCATTTCCATTTAGAAAAAAAAAAATTAAGAGCCGCGATTTTTTTGTCTGCGATACGCTCCTGGTGAAGTGCGAAAGAAATTATTCTCCCTCGATGTTTTCCTCGCACTAAAAAATATCGCTCGGAGATGGTTCTTGACTTACCGATATTATAGAAGTAAGATTTATCCAGGATTAATTTTATTCCTTCTTTTTTTTCTTTGAGCGCGCTTGTTCGATCAGGGAACGTCAAAAAAAATGTAATAACTTTCCCCTGTCTTTCCCTTTAAAAGGGATAACTGTTTCTACACTAACAACTTTTGTCTTCGCGAATTTTATCGTTTTGTGTAACCTGGTTATAAATTTTGCTCTTATAGGGATCAACCCGTTCCTCTTGAATAATGCTTTGTCAGAATAAACAAAATTGAAGGGGAACTAATATTTTGCCGGTTAGAAGGGAATTTCTAATATTTCGTCTAAAGAATTTTCAAATGAATGGTAATTCCACAAAATTAATTACCATCATATATCATACAACATTCGAATTATCAATTGTTATTTGTAATTGTAGGTAGGTATAATTATTTGCTGAAGATTAAGCATTTGCGGATATTAATCAACTGGGGAAAAAGGATTATTGATAAACTAAATTCTTAGATGAAATAATAAGTACATGTAGATGTAGAGAGAAAGGACTGTAGATGAAAATTCTGGCCTTAAATCTACAAAGAAAGCCAGTTATAAAAGATTTTCTTTATGTAACTGTAATTTAGGAATTTAAAATCCGACCTCTTCGTTTTACGGGTAAACCCTCAAAGGCACGTATTTTTGTAATTTAATAAATTCACTTCTGAATGACTTTTTAATTCTCTTAATAACTATAAAATGTTCGCGATAAGACTTTTCAACGTCTAATTCCGGTATTTTATTTTATTTTTATATTTGACTTCCATCTTATTAAGATTTTTATTTGTAAAAGCTTTCGGTTGCAAATATTGAAAAGGGCAATGGGAACTTGTTATTAAAATAAAAAGCTCTTAAATTTCTCTTGAGGGCGCTTTTTATTTCGACAGTAAATTTTAATAAAATCCCGTTTTCGATTGACCGAATGAATGAATGAATGAATGAATGAATGCGAACGGGGGAGGGCGGGATTCTCTCATTTGTATTCTCTCCAATCGGCGATAATTATTGACTAATTCGATCGACCGCATCATTCAGCATTTTATATACCGGTTTAATAAAATGTATACCGGTCGGTTTCGTTAATTAAAATAGAGCGGAAAGCTCATCATAGATGCACGTATAAGTTTCTAATATTTCCGGTATATTACCTTGCTGGCTTTAGCTTTAATAGAGCTTTTCAATACATGCGGGCAAAGCACGTTCTCTGACCGAACACAAGCTTTCTGTCTTTAGGGATAAATGGTCAAATATAAATGAAGTGACCCACATACCATCTAATCTCATCCTCGGTTTCACCGCTAGACAGTAGCGGTTTGAGGCGAACATCTAAATCGGGAAAGCACAATGGGCCTAAATATAAGCAATAATCCTTTCTCCTTTCCCCCAATAATCGATTCGCTTCGACTCGACTCGACTCGACTCGTTCTTTAAATTTTGCTATGCCATTAACAGCTTCCGTTTGCTATTATTTAACGAGAATGTTAATTGCTGCGTTAACCCTTGAAAGAGCTTCTTTAGTTTCGAAAGTATACTGGAAAATAGCAATTAACTACTCAAAAGAACGCTGCGAATAGACGAAAACTGAAACTCCGATGATACAACCAGTTTTTAGCTTTAGGCGCTATTTTAATTAAACAAAAACAATTAGATTAGGTTCAGTGAAAAACCAGCGTAAACAAACCGAGTCAATACCGTTCCGAATAAATTCCATCCTACTAATTTCGTTACGTTATTTATACATACATACATAAATACCACATCCCAGTATTCGATTATACCGGGTGACTAATGATTCCTATTCTCTATCCGAAATAACATTGGAAATTATGAACGATGATTTTATTATTGCAAAATAGCCGCGTCCGGTATATGAACGAATTGGTATAAAGCTTTTCCGCTTGGATGTTTCGTTCATTTTGTAACAGACCCAACCGATTATTTCATTAAATATCTACACGCACCCGGAATTAAAACGTTCGGAATTTCCACTGGTGGACCCTAAGAAAATTATATTCGGATTTTTGAAGCGGCCGATTAAAGTTATGTGAAAGGTTGAAAGATGATGAGGGAATCTCATCGTTGTTTAACCCTAACTTCAATTAACAAGCAGGAGGTGAAAGTTTCGCGCACCTGCGAGAGAAACTAGTTTTATGAAGCGAGATTGATTCCTGCTATAATTTTTCTGAAAGCCTCCCTCTAAAATAAGGGAAAACTTCAAAAGAGGTAAATATATCGGCTGTCTGGTCTGATGGGATTGACTGACGCGAGATTTAAAAGCTTTGCAAGTGAGTATAAATCTTTCACACACCAAAGAGCCAAACTAGATCTCAACGTTATAAATAAAATGAATAGAACCTGAAGAGAAGTAGTCGCGACGCGGCTTTCTTGAAAGAGGTTAACCAAGAATGAAAATATGATGTTAAACTTTAAGCAAATCGATGCGACTCGCAGGCCAAGGATTAATTGAAACTGAAAGGATGCAAAAATCAGACGTTTGCGGTACGAGAAAGTCGAAGGAAATTGGATTTCCTTGCAAATTACTAATGGCATAATAGGCTCTTTCATAAATCCGAAAAAAAAAACTTCTACATCAAATATGTCAAGCGAAAGAAAACACGAAATACATTTTCGAGACCCGACCATTTATATAACTCTTTTGTCAGCAATAAAAGGTGAAAAACTGACCATATTCGTTCTGTAAATGTTGTGTAAAGTTATACAAACGACGAGATGTATTTATTGAAACAATCTATTCGGAAAAGCCTTTATGTATTTCCCTTCAAAAATCCACCCGTCGATAAATTTCAAGAATATTTCCGCAGATTTGACTATCGGAAATACAAAAAAAAATATTCAAAAACGTTTACACTCGCTCTTAACTAGTCTTAACAGCTGAATACAAACAAACAAAGTGTGTTCGAACGTACATATGTACATAAGCGTTTCTTTTCAAAAATTGAATATCCCAGCAAACGTGTATAATGTGTCTTTGAAGCTGCCTCGCATGAATCACAATTCGCCATATTGCTCCGGCAATGGTTCATATCCCGCCCGTTTATTACTAAAGTTCCAAACGTGCAATGCTATTTGGCACTTTTTATGCGAATGAAATTTTCAGACGTTACGTTTTCAACTTATAAATTAGGTAAACGACTCGCGAAAAAAATCTCATTCTTCTCTCTGTTTCAGGGATAATGTGCCCACAACATACGACTAGCACATTTTGTGACCACATTATTCAGCTAGCAGGTAAGCCTATACATTTTAATTTTATTACACTTGAGGGAAGGGCGATTTAAAAAAAAGAGTATTTATTCATGCGCGTATCATAAGGTAGACAATATAAATTCAAGATTGGTTCATGCATGTATCTGGTCGGAAGATATTAATTCGCGAATGAAAAATTTAGGGACATTTTAATTGCTTTTCCAATTTTTTTGCGGTATAAAGAGCCGACGCCCACGCATAAATTAAACGTCTGCGTGCACTGGAAGCGATTTTATCCCTTGCTTATACATTTTAAAAAAAATTACTAGCGTAATTGGACCCTTCTCTTTCGTCTGGCCGTGCCCAAGTCGGGGCATCGGAGGAATTTCGCGTTAGATAAATACAGATTCAGCAAAAATCCCGACCGTTTTCGGTGAGCGATTTCTTTGATTTATTTTTATTTCAGGATAAAGGCGTTGACATTTTTCAAATGTTTGCGCATATTTATGGTTAGTGTGTTTGCTAGGAATAGCGGATTTCCTCGAAATATATATGTAGCACAATTAATACTCGCAGCCTGGAAAATCCCCGGTGAAAAATGTTACACGAAATAAATTTACACCAACTGATAAACGCTAATAGAATCACGAATAGTTTTCTATCTTCGTAGAGAGATCATTAAAATTCATCCAAATTCCTTAAAATTAGAACGATTCGATTCTCCAACTCTATCATCGTCTTCTAAACATCCCAAAGTTCCGAACGTAATTCCCATTGTTCGTCGTCGGACACAATTCGAGGGAAAATCAGCCGGTATTTTCCGATGAAATATTTCATAACGAATCAAATAGGAGCATCCCGAGAACCGATCTCGGACTCGTTTGTGATGTGTGTTCGAGCGTCAGTCGAACAGTTCACCGAATCCTCTTGGTCCCTCCTGGTCGCGACAGGAAAGTGTCGAGATTGTCGAGTATATTGAATTTCCTACACGTCATCATTTTTGCTGGGCCGTAATGGTTTATAAATGATAATCTTGGAGGATTTGTAATAAGCTCCGGCTGCAGCGTGCGATAGACAACATGTCCATCGAACGGGTCTGTTCTAACAAGCAGGATGATCGGGAATTGGTTTTCACGGAGGAATAACTCGACGAATCGGTTTTGGGGTTTTGTGTTGTCCCGCGACAATAACCGGGTACTACTTATTTTATTTTTATTCTTTATTAATTTAGTATTGTTTGTTGTATCCCTGCAAATTTGCTCTGTGTAAAATCGATAAACTATTAAATGTAATTACAGAACATTAACGTTACACCGTTCAGTAATTTGGTGTTCAAATTTTGCGGAATTTATTGCCGTAATTTATTAATAATTGGGCAATAACGTTCAAAAGGAAACAAATAATTCTAATAAATTTGTTTAACAGATAATAATAACGCCGAACAATTGATACAAACATCAATTGCTGATTAATTGTTGGTAATGATTTTATTTCGATTATTATGTAGTTACGAAACAAGCTTTAATTTACTAACAATATTAACATTTGACATTGGATTTTACATATTTTATATTTATACTTGGAGAGGAAAACGAATTTTTAAAGTTCGATAAATCGTTTTTCTGTCGATATATGCATACTATAACTTTTCATAGTCCGGGTTATAAAATTCTTTCGGAATATTATAAAAACCCCTTTCATATATAATAACGGAAAAGCTATAAAACTTCATTTTGTGTACATTGTAACGTACACAAAAATGAACTCATGACACGTAGGACCATTTAACTCGAGCCCATAAATACACATGTTCGTGTAAAATTAAAATTTAATCCAAAGTTTTCATTGGGCTATTGTTTAGAAGACCGGTTTAAATAATGACATCATACGGCCACTTTGGTTTGTTTAACAAGGGTCCTCGCAATTTCGAACTTTTCTCCACGTTTAGATTTAGCATTGGATCGGACAGAGGTTGATTAAATATTTTATGAAATCTAACTTGCCATAAAATAGGGACAATCCATCCAGTGCTGGACTCGCTCGCAGCCGTTTCGAAATTAAATTTGCGTGCGAACGGAATCTCGTAGACGATTAAAAAAAAAATTTCTAATTATAGTTTTTGAATTATTACCTGGAAATTATCAAGTGTAGAGAATTAGGAAGTAGACATGGCATGATTAGATAGCATAAAACACACGGACATAAACCAAACGAAACCCCCACACATTTATGCGTTTGCTGAATCCGCTTTGTCCTTACAATTAGTATATCTAATCAGGATAAACATTCATTTTATTACCCTCTATCGTGTCTTTAGAAAAATAGAAACTGGGTTAATTTATTTACCATTGTGCACCCAACGTTTAGAATTATTGCAATTATCATACGAAACACCTGTTACTTGTAGAGATATTTTTAATTAATGGAATAATGAAGCCTTATATCTTATAATAGAAATCAAATCACTCCAACTAAAACGATATTAAAAGTTTGATCAATTGTTTTTTTTTTCCACCTTAAATTTCTAATTAAAACTTGGAGAGGTCGAACGCAACAAATATCATTTAAACTTCAACTTTTCTTTTCCTTCGGCTCATTTTTCACGGCGTTACAAGTTTAGAGAAACAGTCAGAAGAGTGAAGTTCTCTAACAACAAAAAGAAGAACTTGAAAAATACTTAAATTTTTACAGATACAATTTTATTTTGCTACCTATTTCATCGAACTCATCGAAAACACCGAGCAAAGTTTTCGAATACTCTTATTGTGTATCTCGTTATTACATCTGCAGATAGATGTTTGTTAATTATGCAAAATAAACAACACTGCGGGGTAATGTTTATCCTATATATATATATATTTTTTTTGGATACAATGCTGATTTATGGAAATATTTAAATCTGAGTGGAAAATGCTTATCATCCGTTTAATATTCAGGAAAGTATTATTCGGTAGAGAGTAAATTTAACTGTTCACTAATGTGAGACCTTCTCACAACCGACGTCATTTTGTGGGTCTTCTAAAAACTGGCTTGGCAAATGAGGTCAGATAAAAGAGAATAAGCAGGAACGGTCGAAATAATTAAGTGTTTTGGCAAACACGCCGAAAAGCTGGTTTAACAGAAATTTAGTAAAGTACTCCCAGTATTAGCATTTTATTTTTAATGGTACAGCGGCCGGCCATTAAAATTAATTTAAATATCGGTACATTCAGTTGGCTCGGCTCGTTCATCATCAACAACCCCAAAGCAAAGAGCTTTATATAAATTATATCTAAATGAAAGAACATTAAATTATACTCGATGAAAAAATTTATTTCACTAACTTCAAACTAATTGCTTCAAATTTATCGTAATAACAGGTCAAACGTAATTACTACACTATAATAATTGTACGTCAAATATAATATATTTTTCCAAGTGTTAAATCGACTGTTAACGGTTAGAGAGGTGCGTGCTAAAGTCTCCGATCATTAGAGGGTATATTTATGCACGGAAACCAAAAAGCTAATTGTTTCCAAAGTCCCAAAGCAAAAAATTATCACGTGTTTGTATTCCAACACGCTACCGCCCACAATTAGATGTCATTTAGGCTCCTACACGAATTTCCAATAATACTCCTTTCCCTATCACAGTTGATAGGAATCTGTCCTTGATGACTTGATAGCTTTTCAACCATTACCGATATTTGTTTATAGTTCATTTCGGAATGAATGGTTCTTTGTTAAAGGGGTTAGTCCGTTTCTGTAACAGGTCCATGCCTAATTAGTTACACCATGGTATCACAATTCGCACATGCGAGATTACAGTAATGTTTTCGTGGAAATTGCAGGGAAATGGCATTTTACTCTTGCAATAGCGTGCTACTGGGTTCTTTCATTAAGCGAAAATAATCATTAAATAATAATCCGCATGATATTTTACAGCTGGTATATATTTAGAGCAAGTCGTTGGTTTTTTTTTTTTCTTCAACAAAGGAAATATTGTTCATCCGCACACAATCTCACTGCTTCGTTTTTCATTTCCAGATAACACACAAATCCAAACCGACCATATTCTAGTCAAAGCTGATCACAACCAATCCATACCATGCATCGGAGCCAACGAGCAATCGCTAGTGAACAGCCTCCAGTGGATCTCTCTGTCCCACGATAAGAAGATCCTCGAGTATTCGAAAAATTCAGCAGTCGTGGTCTACGACGATCCCAATCGCATCGGCCTGGCCAAAGACTACGGGATGACCATTCACCCGGTCAGAGCCTCCGACACTGCTGATTACATTTGCCTCATAAACGGCCGTCCTGAACCAGATGGAGTCGTCCAACTCAGAGTTATGGGTAAGTAACTGTGCATAGTTTTTTACGCGAGAAATGTAAATCGCGACGACGTCGTTAGCGAGCGTTCCAGAAACGAATAAAAACCTCTATGAGTGACGAAGGGAAATGAATTTCAGGAATTCTATACGACTGGTGCAGGTTTAAAAATGTTGTCTACCGCATCTGTTGAACAATAAAATTCGCGCCGGTAAAGGTTACACCGGTATCTATACGATTTGTGCTAACTTTTAATTATAAAAGTTTACCGTATTTGCCGATTGTTGGTTCGCGTTTATCAGTCTAGTAGATTTTCGAAGATAAATAATACAATATAATCGCTTTGTTGCTCTCGGGGATTTCACGATTTTTTTTTTTAATGCAAACGCGTTTTATAATTCGATTAAAAAAATGTATGTAGAGGTATACTAATATTTCGTTTGAAGCTAGAGTTGACTAATTCAGTCGCCCGTGTAGTAAGAAACAATTTGATTAGTTACACGAGCGAGAACTGACTAGGATAATTGTCGGGAGATATTTTGATAGAGAAAAAGGGGGGAAATTGGAAATTTCTGTAATTCGATTCGGTAGGAATACATTCTGAAAGGACGGAGTTAATGAAGTAATTCTCGTAAGTAACTTATTCTCATCCCTTTTCGCAAAACGTTATCAATGGCCTAACAAACAAGCAAAATGCCCGGCGTTCCAGCCAGTTAAATAGCGTTAAATAACCTCTGGCTTGACTTATTTATTTTCGTTCATTATAATTGCGTCGTCCCTCAAAAGTGGAACCGGATGAGCAGATAAATCGAATTTCTAAAACGGTCTCCTCTACTCTATCTCTCGCTAATTGAAACTGCTCGTTGATTTCGATTTTTCATCTCGTACCGATCCGAGCAATTACGGGAAATATCTGGAAAAATTTAATAACAACGTTTTCACAGCGCGTATATATATCTTTTAGCGATCCCATTGAGCATTCTTGGTAGATTTAATGATGATTACGGCCAGCTAGTATTTTCGGTCTGATAAACATTCTGAACAATGTCATTTGAAACGGGATAGAAAATGCTGGAATAATAGACCCTTTCAAGTTTAGTGTATCGGTATTTTACAGCACAGCTAGTAGTGAATAGAACCATTTTGAATTGGAAAAGGATTTTCTCCAATCACCGTCTAATGGGTACATGGCGGCTTCTGCGAACGTCTTTTTTTTGTATTATTCTTTTTTTTTATATATACTTTTCCAAGATTCTTAATTAAATATATATACATTCTTAAATGCGTATCCATCGAATTTATCGATGCGTTAGATAATTAATTGCCCCCGTAAAATTGTTAAACGGTTTTGCTTCTTTTTATGGTAATTTTGTTAATGTAGTTCCGAACAATAAAGCAGTCCACTTTGGGTAAAACGGAAGGAATTCTTGGAGGCATTCCTGCGCTACTTTGAATATTTTCGAATAATCCGCTGTAAGAGAATAATCACTTTGGAGTATGTTTGCTTTTGCCTAAAACACGAGAACTTCCACGAGCAGTTATTCAAATATTTGAAAGTAATTAAAATAGATTCCGAGAAAATTACTAATTACCTATGTAAATTATTATTCATTGGCATGATTAAAGTTCTAGCTATTATTATAACGAATATACCTAAATGTATGATCACTATAAAGTTCATAATTCATTCCTTTGTTACCTATTGATACACAAAAGGCTTTCATTGGGTATTTAAAACAAAGAGTATATGGTTGAATAGTATTGCAAGTAGTTTTAATATTTCATCAATTCTATTACCACTTTAAACCCAAAGTATATCTACGTAGGCGTACTTAAAAATTCGAAAAGGAACAATTGGAAAATATTACTCAGGACTTCCTTAGTGTCAGTTGGTACAATCTAAAGGATTAAACAGGATATATAAGACATCTTGTACGAAAGTAGTAGCAAGGCAGTAAGTCAGGCGCGAAGTAGCAGACAAAGACGAATTACAAGATAACACACAGTTAAGGAAAATACCGGCGGAATCTGTTTAAACTAGAAGTTCATATCTTTAATGCGTTTCATCGATCGCCTGAAAAATTTAATTAACTTTAAAGAATTATTCGCTGAATGGTTTAACTTAGTTCCACGAGAAGTTGGGAATAACTAAACGAAACATTCGTCGATATTTGAAGTGGAAAGAACATGGCATAACACATGTCGAAAAAGAAAATTTAACTACATATAAAAAGTTAGGACGGGAAACAAATTTGTATAGTTTGTTTCCTTTAAAGGTGTGTGTGTGTTGAAATATTGAAAAGTTTTAATAGAATAAAGTCTAAAATAAAACCTTCTCATTGAAAGTTTCGACTCAATATTGAATTACAAAAGAATTTATCAAATTCGAGCAGATCATCTATCACACAAGCACAACACTACATCTTAGTTATATCGTAGTTTGGATTTTTATTTCCTCTTTACCGTTTTCTTATAAGTTCCAATCATATTAACCGATACATCAATAATAAATTGAATAACGTGATCGATAAAAAAATAACTTTGTGTTTATAATAATTGTTAGACATTTTAAGCCGGGTAGTGTGTGTGTATGTCTTTGAAAGCAGCCATCTGGAAACGAGCTTCAGCCGGTGCACTTTGTATAGACCTTGGGGTGTAAATTGATATTTTGTGAAAGTATGCACAAAATCAATGAACCTTTAAAGATTATGTATCTCCATGTAGGTTACATACATGAATGATTTACCCACAGCGCATTTGATGTAGGTGGTGCTATCGCAAAATTAGAATTTGGTTGATCATCCAGCGAAAAATTGTCAATTTGACCAGAATGACCTTTATGCGTAGGGAAAAAATGAAGGGATAAAAAAAAAATTAAAAAATTCCGCACATGGGTTTTCTTCGCATTTACGTAAACCTGCAAACACATCGTTAAATAGCAGATTACAATTTGGATGACAGCGGATTTGCTAATCTGAACGTGTGTGAATATTTGATTTATCATAATGGCGTCAATACATGCAAAAACGTAACCAAATCATTGATTATTACTTTTGCGATGACACGTTACATGAAATATTCCCTAGCATGATCAATTTGGATACAAATTCTGTTCAACAGAAATTAAAGCCGGCTCAGGCCACAGGTTGTCTGTCACATTAAAAAATTTTATTTTCCATGGTTTTTAACACGCCGGACTAAATAGCAATTAAAATTTATTTTATTGTCATTAATAAATCGAATATTCGATATAAAATTTTTACGCCCGTAATTAAACCTACTCGACACATTAAATTCCTATTTATTCAAATCGTTCAATTTAATATTGACGGTTACTCCATTGCAATGTTTATGGAAAATGTTCGACTCGATTTTCTACAAATTCGCATTACACCAGCGAAATCCTAAAAGGATAAGTGAAACAAAAATTCATTCGCGATATTCGCCAACGAATTTTAATTAATTTATATCGTTTTAATGAAATTCGATTTTGCAATAAAATTATAGTTTATTTAGCAGGCGGAAAAATGATTCCCAGCACTCGCTACGGCCTCCATTCATCCGTAATTGACTAGTACATCTCTCGTATAAATGGTTTTCTTTGCAAATGGAATTTCGCCGGTTACATATTTGAAAAATCTTTTGTAAAATTCCAAGCGCATATATCTCAACGTATGAACAATGCAAAGCCGATTTCAACGTACACAATGTTCGCATGATATATGCTAGTATTAAAACCCTCACTCATTCGTAAGACTCGTTGCTTGCTGCATTTAAATTAATGAGCCTCGTGGATTAGTAATGACTAGCTCGTACGCATCTCCTTTGACGGTGTAACTAATTTTCGAAATATTTCAAGTTTTCATCCGCACAAGTTTCTGATTCAAACAGAATGCAAATAGCGTGTCTATATGCGGTAAAAACGGCTTTTCGCTGGGTAAATTCGCAAAACTACAATCATAATGTCTATTTATTTACAAGCCGATATATATATTTTCGGATTAGATTAATACACGAGCGCGAAATATTCCAAGAGGTCGTTTGAACGATTTAACTTTAATGCATTTCGAAACGTGCCGTCGGGAGAACAACTTTTAATATTATATGAGGCTAAAACAAAATTAATGTTTTGGGTGAAATTAGAAAAAAAAGGAGTGAAACCATTTGGGGAGCAGAAATGGGAAAAGGAAAGAGATTAGCTCAATTACAGATCGCGGGGGGAGCGATAAAAATGTAAGGGATTGTTTAATGTTACGAAAAAGGAATCGAATCAGATTTAATCTAAATTTCTACTTTAGTTTATACGCGCGCGGTATTTTTCGAATTATTTGTTAAACATTCTAACGTAATTAACACTAACGGTAGCCCTAAAAAATAGGTGCAACTAATTTCTTTCGTAATTTAGAAAATTTATTGGCTTACTTTTCACATGTTAGATATCACTGATTTAAGAGCGGTAAATTACAGCGTCGGGTGTGAAAAACCAACAGCGCAAGGTACAAACTTCCCGCTTTGTTAACGCCTTGCTAAATCAAGGAATTATATTGAACGTGCAGTGGACTAAAGCCCAACATGGCTACAAATCAAAATTTTCCACGCGTGGCCGCGCCACCCTGAGATTATTAGTAGTTTTCCCGGGTCCCAATGTCCCTTCGGCCCTTTTCTTTTTTTTTTTTTTGAATCGTCTGGATATTTTCCGCAGCCATTTGTATCAACGGGATAATTGTTAAATATATATACATATGTGTTTGTAAAGCATACTGTTTGATCCACCGTTAACCTACTTGTTTATGGAGCTGTGATAAATATATAACGAACAGAATTAATTCCGATTGATTAAACCGAGCGCAATCCGCTTCCCCCCTTATTACCGTTATGGAATTAGTAAAGAGAGCATTAAAAATCCGCGCTAATGAAGTGAAATGAAGTGTATATTCAGCATACATATGTTCGATAAAAGACTAATTGACCGCTTGTAGTGGTTACGCAAATATCCTGATCACCCCAAATTCACTCAAAACGGCGGAAAACAATTTCGCGTTTTTCGATTCGGCTGACGAATGTCGATCGACGATTACCATACGGATTAAGTATTTTATTTTTTTATTCCTGTTTTTAACAGAATATTTATTGCTTGTTTCAACATTGTAAATCTGTTGTAATTAAAAACGAAACTGTACCGACGATCGAAACTAATGCGATTTGCATATTGATGCGTTTGTTATCACAAAATTGATTTGAATTAGAAAATAAATAATAATATGATGAATGAGTTTACCTTACATGTGTCGCCTATGCGTGGCGAAACTCTTAATATAGCACTTCGTTTCATCGAAAAACTTCATTTAAAAGGCAAGTGGTCTGGCTAATCCGCATCGTGTCGTTCTTGTTAAATTACAAGCCCTTAAACACGAACGGTAATCTCGAAAGTTTTTTTTTTCGAGAACATCTTAATAATCCTATATATGGCATACTAGTGTTTCCGATCTCATCCAAACCACCATTTTCATGTCATTTAACCTTCTAGACGATTAATCATGAGATAAATGATCCGCCGAAAAAATAACAACCATACTGTGGAAAAACCTTATGATAATAACAGATTTATCACTTTTTGCACACAAAGTTGTTTTCTCTCTCGGTTGGTAGATCATTCCAAGATTTCATTATTTATTGATGATATTTTATTCGATATCGGCGAGCAAGTTTGTTCTTTTGTAAATTCGTGATTGGTGATTCGAAACAAACGCTTTTAGAATAAAACCCCTGCGAGATTTCAAGGGAAACTCGCTGCATGAATGCCATCTGTTGGAGGAAAATGTGTCAACTAAATTACACGGCCATACACCAATAAAATCGAATTTTTTTTTCTACCGGCGCGTCCTCCGCCCTGGAAATTCAATGGGTTAATTGCAGTTTGATCCTATTGTTAATTATTAGCTATCCGGATTTTCCGGATTGCATTTTTTCGACGTGCTGCTAATTACCGCCGCTTTGGTATTCATTCTACCGCGCAATCTTTTTTTTTTGTTCCGTTGAATTGGAATCAAACGCATATAGCGGGGTAAGTGGAGTGAATATATACACGCGCAAGGTTTCGGCCCAAATAATATTTTTCATACAAAAATAATAAATCTTTCGAAATGGAGAACCTCGAAGATGATCGATGGCGGTTAATGGAATTCCCGCGATTTCGAAAAAGTTTTAATTGGCAGTCAACTTAAGACAATTGCTGAAATCTCACTCTCTTTCTCTCACTGAAATTATTTTTAATCGCGCGATCCAATTTTGTTAAGTAAAATCGGATTGACAGTTTGAATGATGCGATTATTATTCGTTCCCTCGCTTCGTTTTGTACCTATGCCTATAGGTTTTAGATTAAGACATTAGCATGAATTAAACTGCGACTCTTTTTTTTTTGAATTGCAGACATCACCGACCCACCTGGTAGGCCATTGATCACCAGCTTCACCTCCCGAACGGCTGACATCTCTTGGGCATCACCGTCCAACACTCACTTCAGCCCCATCACTCATTACATCATACGCAGCCGGTAAGTGTTTTGTTATTTTATAAAATTATTAAAAGTAATTCGGAAATCCAGCAAGGAAAAAGTAATACAGCGATTGTTACTTTTGCATATTACGTTTCTGAAACAATAAGAGTTGAAACTAACTTCGGTAATTTTTCGAGCAGAACATAATCTTTCTTTTCCATTTTGTTGTTGTATACGCTGTATAAAATCTCTATTATTGCATTCTAAATTACTCTAAGGAGTTCTCCGACATTAATTAAATGCTTTCCTAGTTTGTTGGGAACATCACAGAAGAAATTAAAGAAAAACAATTATTTGTTTTTTCAGCTAATTTACATAACACTTTTATTTAGATTATCAGGATTTCGAACATGCTTGATACAACGACAACTAATTCCATAAATAATCAATTAGTAAAGTAATTTATTCGAAATTTAATCTGAAGAAGAGTTGGGAACCGTAGAATAGTTGAGACGGAGCCGATCCTGTTACTAAATATTTAATCAAACTTGAAGCGTTAGGCGAGTTATTGTATCAGTTACAAGATGAGTTTTCCCCGAAATATATACTCGCAAACTCGAATTTTTTTTCCGAATAAAAACCCGGTTTTATTTTGAAATACGTATTAATAAAAAAAAAGGTATCCTTAATCAGCAAATGCACTAGTTTTTGTAATTAACAACTTCGTGTCGAGCTGAGTTATTTAATGACCAAAGTTCGTTGAACGCTATTGGGAGTTAACGGATATTGCAGTTGTGCTTTTAGGGATAGAATTGCACTTGAAAAAATATATCGAATTTTACGCGGGTCAATTCGAATCGATTAAAAATGTAACAGGCTCGAGTTGACATAAGAAATATTTACCGAGAAAATTGGGTCGCCTCACAAAAGTGTAATCACAAATTCCGACTCAATTATACGAGCTAAAAACCAATTTCGCAAACATAAAGAGTTCGAAAGTCGAGAAAATTTCAACTACTTCTTTAGTTCTACCGATCGTGGGTTATCTAATGGAATATTCAAGCGAACAATCAAACATTTTGCCGGAGATATTACACAATATATTATTGTTAACTCGCGGGAAATGAAATGGTCGTAACGTGACCTTCGTGGAAAACAGTTCACCAACCGTAGATTTGGAAAGTAATTTTAAACAAAATTGTAATGGTCGAGTCGGAGATCCAATAACAACCACTATTCTATCGCTTTTTGTGAGGTTTCCAAGTCTCGAAGGGGCCCTAAATAGCGTCCATTCTTCCAGCATTTTACTCGAGGAATCGTCCTTATTGTTGTTGTTTTGATTCATTAACTTCGCCTCGATATATACCCGGATTTTTTTTTCCAGAAAAAGGGCTCGCTAGGATTTTTTTACGGTGGTTAAAAAACATTATTGCTATATGAAATTAAAAAAAATTGACCGGGAAAGTTGCATTAAAAATCTTATTATTTGTTTCTAAATAAATGGTGGGATATTTAGTGGTAAAAACAGATAAAATAAGCGTTGGATTTGAGATTATTAAAAAAAAATTTCAACCACTACGAAATCGATTTAGGTATATTGAAAATTCAGATCGGCAATGATCAAACGTATTCGGCATGTAAAAGGAGTATTGTAAAATGAATCGAAAAAAAATTATATCTAGTTGTACAAATTAAAATGAAGTTTCGTGTAGTTAATGAAACAATCCAAAAGCCAGGGAATTTAAATGACAAAACCCGGCCATCCAACCCACTTTAAACGTATGTGATGAAAATAAATCTAGGGAAAATATAAAAGTTTTTTAATAAAGGTTTCGAGTTTGAAGTGACTTTCTCTTTTTCATGGCGTAGCCCATTTCGCAATGAGAGTAAGTTTTTTTTGCTAGTTCGCCGTCCCGGAAGATAATGCTTAAAAATGGAATCTTTTTACATTCGCACGGAAATATTACGAGTTATCTTGCTATCATTTATCATTTGCAAGGGATTTACTATGGCGGAACAAGCCGACTTTCATCCTATTAAAAATTTCGCGAAAAAATTATTAATTTTCTAGCGAAGGTTACACGTAAATTGGGACATTTGTCTCTTGTAATTATTTTAGCGGGCATTTTTCAACTCGAATAACACTGAGTTTCTAATTAAGCTCAGCGACCCTAAAATACATTGTTGCAAATATGAGACATAATTTAGAAAACGTACTCCGCTGTGCTAAACGTAAAATATATTATTTTGCGTCGCCTCTACTAGAATAATTACTTTCTAACCACCTACTATTTATTATTAATCGCATTCTGCGCATCTGCATGTTAAATTGCTACACGGATTCCTAACCCTAAATCATACCGAATAAAATTCATAATAAAACGTTTATTCGCAAAAAGGAATAAGCATCGAAGTTTCCAAAGTACAAGTACGAGCAACGAAAAAAAAAAAAAACACACAAAAGCCCAGATATCATAAAATTCGGAATGAATTTCATTAAATTTTGTTTCTCCTCTGGTAAATAGAATTAAAAGTTCCCTTTTGAATATTTTTTTATTCCTCCAAGAAGGAGACGTTTTCATCTCTAACTGCTCCATTCAGATTCATTGTTGGAATAATGTAGCGCAATGAAAGTAGTTTTCCCAAGAATTCGGTTTGGATTTTTAATAATTTGGAAACTTTTAATAGAGATTAATCGGCGGCGCCCGGGGAGGATTCGTCGATTTTCCATAGAATGAACATTTCAATTGCGAACTTTGTTTTCGAATTGCGAATAAAAAAAAAACAATATCGAGGAAAAGTTTCCGATGGTGCTGTTTTAGAAAAAAACGGTCTTAATCTCGCAAGATATCTGCGATTAAAATTATCGCCAGCGTTGCTGCTGTACAGCTTCTATACATTTACAAGCGAAAGGAGGAAATCTTAAAGATTCATTGAAATTTTTAAGTTATAAACCGGCCCGTTATTTGCCGAACGTTTAGATTCCTGTCTGATTGTTCAGTACGCTGTGGAGTAAAAGCATCCCGGCGTGTCATTGCCCATAAAAGTGGAGTGTTTACCACCATTGCGCGCGCTAAAGTGCCTTCCATTCATTTCCGATATTAGAAATACTGAAGCATAAAGGGAATTCCTTGAGGGTAATGTCACGAAAATAAAAGTTATTGACAGAAAATAAATCAGGAAAATAAAAAGGTTCCAGCTCATCTCTTTTATTGATAGTCTCCGATAAAATGAATATTTTTCTAAACTCCCTCGAATTACATTACGACGCGAAATTCCATTCTGCTTTTCACACACATACACCGAAAAATAAAACATTATTTTCCACGGAATAAAAGAATATAACAAAGACGATACACCTACGAAAAATGCCAAAACAAAAAAAAAACATAATGTAACAAATTTTCTCGTTTGCACAATAATAATTACTCCAAATACAGCTTTGAATGAATTAAGTTATTTTACGAACGCCATGCATCTACGTGATAAATCGCAATTTGCGGAGATCTCCCCCGATGTAGGTAGATAAATATTTTTGATCGATAAACTCCTTTTATTTTGTACCGCTACTATTCATCATTCGTTGGTTCTAAAAGGCGTAATTTAAATTATGATGAGTTCGAATAAAATACGCCAAACGGATTTAATTGATGCGGTGTTATTCGCAATTCGCGCCGCGGACAGAACGGAAGACCGAAAGGTTGAAAAAAATTAACGCCGAGCGATCGCCTTTATTTCTTTATTTTTTTTTTATTTTTATTTTCACTTCGAACGAGATAAAGCTTTAAATTTCAGCTGTCTCGTACATCCGGCTGCTTTAATAGGCTCGAAATTATCATCAGGAATGACGATTCGAACAGGTAATGAAATAGATTTAAAAACCAAAATCTCATCTCGAAAGTTGAATTTTTCTTGTATATATAATGAAATGGCGGGAATTTGATTTTTCTCTTCCGAACGAGACTCTGCATTTCTCAAATTTGGAATCGGATCGATCGCAACACGTGCTAGATTAGTAGTTACACGCCGCCATCAGCGCTCCAAAATAGACCCTAAAACGAATGTTTCCCTGTAGATTTCCAACGTTGGGTATTTGCGGGCGCAGGTTCTTCCTGATAAAATTAGGACGAGCATCGTAACTTCTGTCATTAGAATGATATTCGGAAACGAAACGAGCTCTTGCAATAATTTATCTGCAAAATTTCTGTTATATCTCACGCCGGATGGAAGATAAAACGGCTAATTTCTATCTGTTATTGGAAGATAAAATTACCGTTAAACAACTTTTTTTTTGGCGGGTGCTTTTGCTTGTTTTGTTATAAAATTATGTTTACCGATTTGTTTTTTTTTCTCAATTAATAAAAATTCAAATTGAATCATCAAGTCGCTCGAATCTTTCCAGGATATTACATTTTTGCTCGGGGTGGGCCAATCAATATTCAAAAATTCACGATCCATATATACAAATATACGAATTTGCTTTGGTGATACGAATTTAGATATATTGGAAGGGTCCAAAAATGTACCAAGGTTGATTGTAAAAATACATCTAGCTCGGAGTGTTTTACAATACATTATATCGTTCGTATATTGAATTAAAGTTCTGTATATGCGTTTTCACCAAATAATCCACTAGGTGCATTGAATCAGTATTATAAATAAAGCGATATGGAAATGAATTACTTCCAACTAATGGAATTCTACAAACAACTTTTAGTTCGAAAAGTTTCGGCTTATGCACCTGCCTTGGGAAACTTATCAGGTTTAATCTGATGAATGGTCCCAAAAAGCGGCTGCTGTAAACAGAAATCTAATGGTTGCTTTTGGAACATTTACCATTGTTCGCTGCCTCTCGCCATTCATAAGTATAAAACCTTTCACAATATAAAATGGCTTAGAAATTTCGAAAGTGTAATCAACAGCTCGAGCAGCGCCATTTCGTTCCGTGCGGAAGATAAACTTACATCGACACATTCGACATTCGGTTTTTTATGAGAATTTTCGTTTTAATCAATCGGTTGACGAGGAGATCGTTCAATTTTGGAGTTGATGGAATAGTTTTAATATACACTCGAACAAACATTCCTCCCGAAAAGTCGATAAAGCTCTTCAGCCTTTCATACTAAAGCGGCGTTCCTTACACATAGGTATAACAAATGGGGAAAATCGATTCGAAAGGAAGGGTGAAAATGTAGCGAGAAAGCTGGAAAAATTAAAATAACTTAACGATTTCAATATTCGGAACACACAAAGGATTGACAAAGCAACAAAAGAAAAATACAGTCTATTTAGAACGGTAAGCCGACCAAACCTTGGGCATTTGTCATCGCTTCTGTAAAGTATACAATGAAACCTTTTGATCCAGAAAGGTTATTCACGAGATCCCGAAAGCATAGGGAAAGACTAAACTTTCTCAATGATATTCACTTTTACCAGTGAAAAATGGAGAGTGATTCATTTAAAATGGTAGACGTTGAATAACCAGGACGGTACACAACGAAATTTATAACCAAAAAAGAAAATGACAACATACAAAATAACCACAACAGTATTTTGAACAACTTCAATAACATCATTAGTAACTATTAAAATTAATGTTTACCTATAAATTCAATGGATTTAATGTGGTGTAATTTCAGTTGAATACTATACACACAGCGATTTAGTTCAGCATTTTCCATTTGGTTTTGTAGGATTCTTCGTCTTCGAGTAAATATATTTCTATTATGTATTTCGTTGAATAGAATCGTAATGTTAATTTCGCTGAATCGGCTAATCCGCGCCGACGGAACGAGACCGATCCTGGAAAATAGAGGCAAGTGAAACGGTGTGGCAATTTAGAGCCGGCAATAGCAGATATCCCGCTGCGCCATAGCATGGTGCTCGAGCTACATATATTTGGACAGTTAAATTAATAACATTTCTCCAAACTTTTAATCTTCGACCGGGGGTGTTTTTCTGATTTCCAGGCACGGAATCTGAGGAACAATGAAAATGATTTGTCATGAAAATCTCCAATTAAACGATCACTTATTTTTATTTTTTTTTTCGGTTTGTGTTTCTCGCATCAGATCGCTAGCTGATGAATGAATTATTTACATTATTATTAAAAAGAAACGTTTATAATGAATTTCCTTTATCGAATTATACAGTTTAATTGTCGTGCCGTAAACTTTAATCCGCTTAACTGAAAAATAACTAAAATAAGTTGATCAAAAACTTGCGAGTTTTCTGGAACTTTAAAATACATTACGATAACCGGATTTGCGAAATACATTAAAAACTTACCGTTCTACCCTCGTATTTGACCTTAGACAAGACCGTATAATAGGAATTGTCCCGGGCGGGGGATCGAATGCTTGCGTAAAGTAAAGTTGGAGGAGAAAATGTCGCGAAATTTAATTTCTATCGCAGTTTAACTCATAATAGAATTTCGCTATATCCGGATGTTAGCAAATTTTATTAAAAGTTGCCCATTATACGTTTAATTGTGTCTAAGAAAAATACTTGGGCTCCGGCGCGGCGCTAACGAGATTCCGGCTTCTCGAGCAGACGCGCCGCTTCAAAGTGTTCATTCACTCCTAATTAATAGACATGTACAAGCTTAAGTTAAATTTTGTATAATTGCCCCATTCATGTGGGTTCTTTGTGGAACTTTCAGAACTTTCAACCGATGAGGTATATATTAGAAGCATAGGTAATCATTAAAAAAAAAAATGATTATACAACGTTAAGTAATTGGAATTTATATTTGTTTTTTTTTTTAGTGTTCCAGTTGTCACAATTTGTTTTATTCCTAATTCAATCGCGGCTTTTTAAAAACGTCGACGGGGAAACCCAAAACGGTAAAAAGCTATTTGCAAGCGCCCGCGTCGCTTTTTTCCACACTGTATCTTCCGAAAGTGGATAAAAAGCGAATTTATAGACGCGGCATCGAATCTGTATAAATTATTTGTAACAGCGGCGATTGAAAATTGAAACTTTTATTCCGCTACGGACTCATGAGTCGCTGATTTACTGCCGCGAAAGTGATCAATCCGGTTTTATTTCTCCGATAAACTGCAGTTTTACTGCCGGTGACCAAGGAGAGTTAATATTCCCTGCGACGAGAATTACCCTTTCAGGACGACTATTATCGGAAAAAGTAATCTAAACGGCGCCCAATAATGTTTCTACTACAACAATCACTAGACACAAATTATCCAATTCCAATCGGGAGAAAACTCTATATGCACTATTTTTAAAATGTAAACTCTGCTCTAATTATATTTACCTAGTATTCGAAAGGGGAAATATTTAAATAAAATTCGTGAAAGTTTGTTGTAATGAGTGCTGTTTTACACGCATGCGATCATATAAAGAACTCACGTGTCAAATACAGGATAGATCTGGAATGCCGATTAAATGGGGCTGTGTCATTGGGGGAGAGATTGAAAAGATTGAAATTGAGGATCCATAGTTAAAATAATTGCTGGTTGTGCGAACAATATGAATCACTTTATCAAAGTTTGCGCCCTAAAGGACGCCAGTTAGAATGAAGTTGACATTTTATTTTTTTCAATTTCGATTCCTAACGAAGGGCAACGCTCGAATGGAAATGCCCGAGTTTCTTTTTCGCCGATGGAAATCTGCCTTTCGGGAGATTTCGGTTATTTACAACAAAAATATAACTAAATAATGGATTAATCATTTTTTGATTGCACATCACGAATTGTCTCGTTTTTGGAATAAACATGTATTCAATATCGCATCAATTTGAGTTTCATTCACTTCAGTTTCGTTTAAAATATCTATGCAATCACTAACGTGATTTATGTCTGAACAAACAGGCAATTTGCGCAGTGGGATCCTTTCAGAATCAAGTTCGATGCACATTCATGAAAACCAAATATAATCACGAAATTCCCTTTAGAATGAACGAATGCATTCTTATTAAAAATAACTCGAATTCATTCTCACGAAGAGTTTTTTATTGGCAATCCGAAATTATCGATCCGTGCTAATAAAGCTACCCTCCAAATTAGCAGATCAATTGGCCTAACTGCTAATTGAATAATTCCCGTTTGTCTCGGAATCTAAGTTTGTGTTTGCCCTTAGCACAATTTACAATTGGTGTGTAGAACTGCAAATGTCTACAGTATAGAACCCTTTGGTGTATAATATAACGTTTCAATGGATGCTCCTCCATAATGCAAAGAGCTTTTTTTTCCTATATAAATAATCTAAATCGCATTCAACCGACTTGATACAATTTCGGATTGTCGGGAACTGTCGGAATGGAACCAGGCGCATATTGAATTTCGTGGTAATTAATTTGGAGAATTTTTAACAAAAAAATTTTAAATTGAAATGCCACTAATGCTAAAAAACAAATTGATTTTACGGGCTCGGGTCTTTTTAGTATAATTACGGTAGACCAATTTGTATCATGAAAATGATTTATGTAGTAAGAAACTAATTACATTTTGATTGGACAGTAATGACAGTCTTCTCCCTTTAGTAGTCGCAAGAAATAAATTTATGGATTTTAAAGTGAATATTAAATTAAAATTTGAAGCCACATTTCGTTTTTCGTTTGACGAATCAAATTTTGATATAAAATAAATTATTGACGTTTGTTTATCTCTTCGTCTTGAATTTTTTAAACGCATACCTACTTACATTGTGTAATAATTTATTTTTTATTGGTTTATTTATTCATTTTCACTTGAGGTTTGTTAAAAGAAAGCATAAATTTTTTTATCTCCCTCCGGCTTTTCGCGCAACGGTTAAGACTGTATTCCATTTTAGCTCATGCTTCATCATTATCTCAATTTCGAGGGATATATTTTTCTAACACCCTCTCGACATATCTGATAAAATTCCATCAAACCTTCATGCACGTCCCGCTCTTAATTTCATGTAGTTATAAAATTTAATAGAGCTGTTTTTGAAATCTCTTATGATTAATAATTCAAAACGCCATTAATCTGAGAACAACCCGCTGACAATTCGCCCATCATTTTTCTCTATCAAACACATCGTTTTTTACATCTGAAAATTACCAAAGGTATGATGATGCAGTCGCTATTAGGCGGCATAAGCTTCATCAAAATAATTTAATTACAGCAATTTGCTGTTGTAGAATTCGCACCGCAGATATACGAATATTGTGTTTAAGTTAATTACATTAGATCGTAATTTACATGTAATAGCACAGCTCAGCGCAAATGTTCTAACCGATTTGAAAAATTGACCGGAAATGTTTCGTACAGCTACATAATGACATGAATACATGTAATTAGAATGATGTATTGCTTCATTTATTCATCGCTTCAAGAAATGCTACATTTTAGGCCATATTTTACGAAATTCTAGTCTATATGTAAACCAGCCATTTATTTTTATACAGGTCGATTTATTTCGACGTATGCTTAAAATCAACATGGAATTTTCTTTTTATCTAGTTGGTTCACTTTCTTTGGGTTTTCGTAGTTTTGGAAGAAAACAATCTTGTAGACAAAGTTCTCATAGCAAAATGGTGCTATATTTTGAGGGCTAAAAAAATTTAGGTAGCAATTTATAAGACGTAAAAAAGTTTTATTGGATTCAGTGATAAAATCGAAGGGCTCTATACATTTTAGTTTCGATCAGAGCCGAACTAAAAAAAAATTATATGCGTTACCAAATAAAAAAAATGCTTAATATAATTCGAGTATTACTAGAAAAAATTCTTTAAATTTATGTTCATTAAGTTTTATGTTATTTAAACTTACAAATGAAATAATTACGAAACTTTCTTTAGCTACAAAATGAATACGATGTAAAGTAAAAGTGGAATAATTCGATTTATTTTATTATTGTAGTAGATGTGTTAAGGGTAAATTGAAAACGGCGGATTACGGTTCTGCAAAGAACTTCAGAAGTCGCATCTGTGGCAGGGGCAGTTTATCCCAATTTTAGGATCGAATGGACTCTGGACCTAGTGATAATAAAGAAAACAAAAGGCGGGGATAAAATTCAGATAATCGTGGGAGCTTTAAAAAAAATACTTGCATTAGTTCGACGAAAAACTTTTTTCATCTACCGAAATCTGCGACACTTGCGCTATTTATACCTTTCAAATAGATTATGAGAAGTCTATAAAAAGTGTTTCTTTATTGAAAAACTATATAAAAGTTTAACATTCTACACTGAAAATATATTGGGTCTCTTTATTTCTCTGGATTTTTAAATTTGAAAAATCTTTAACCAACGAAATGACACCATTAAAGAATAAACGTAAGCTTGTATACCAGTCTAGAAAATTCTAAGGAGTATTTGATTAAAAAATAGCCTTAAACACTTGTTTGTTTTGAGGAATAAATAGAGAAATTTCAACGAAACAATAAGCCAAATAGTTTTCCGACAAAAGCACTTTTCATCTTCCCCTTCGGGGACTACCTGCCGCCGATTCTCGAGAGTAAAAAATGAATAAAATAATACTCGCAAGATTTCCGCTGCATAAATAGAATATTACGGAAGCGGCGTATGAAAAGTAACTTCCAGTCGCGCCAGCACAATAAATTAAGAACGGGAAAATTTAATTGTAAAAACTATAAAATAGTTTCCGAGTAGCCATCATTCAGTTATAAAAACTTTAATCAGAATAATTACGGGAACTGCGAATTTCCCAAGAAAGAATTAGCCGAATTAAAAAATGATAAAATCACGAAGTTTGGTTAACGACTTTAAAATTATAGCGCGAAAAAACATTAAAGCAGAAATCGACTTTCGTTCGATCTTTTATTAATCACGATGAAAGAATAGATTCCACGACTTTTCGCTCAATTGACGAACTAAAAATGCTAGTAATTAATAGCCAGGTGTTTCCAAGAGTGATTCTTTTTCTATAGTTAATCGACTATCCTGTAGAGAAAAAAAAAATAGAATATTAACGAAGGGAAAATGGTTGAATATAAAATCAATGGAAACAACAAAAGATTTATTTTATAAAGCAGACAAATTAACGCCACAGTTGTATAGAATGCTGAGAAATTAGAGCAAACTATACGAGTACACTTATTTTAATAGAAACTTTCTGACACTCGTATTTAAACTACCTCAATTGTTCGTCATTTAAGTCATATTTTCTCTCATTACCATCATGCAATTTTAGCATTTAAGCGTGCTGACATCTGGACGAATATAATTCCACAAGCGCGGCATAAATTTGTAAATTACCTCGAAGGGTTTATGTTCGTATAAAAACTCGTCACCGTTCTATTAAATTGACACGACTAACTGTACACCAATTTACTAAAACTAGATTAATAATTAAAATGAATACATGATAATCCGGGTTATGCGATAATTTGCATAACACATCGCTCGGTACATCCCCCGATTCGGTGTAGAAGGATATAATATTTAAACAACCGTCTCGTGGAGTCTAAGAAGATTATTAAATTTTCTTCTTAGCGACACAAGACATCGGTTCTCTTCCTGATGCTAGCTAGCACACAGAACTTACACAAAGCGACCTCTCGTGGAAACCACATCTTAGACACGAATACGGTGTATAAAACAGGATGAATTTGCTTATGTAATTAATTTCGCTGATACCTTTCTATCGCTTAATCGAATTACTTACTTGCTCCTTCGATAATTTTTGAGCAAATGCCATATAACATGCATATTCATAAAATTAGACTCGTGTTTTGATGATATGCTATCTTTGAATTGCGAATTACGCCCGTATAGAAAGCTTTATACATACATTTTCTATAGGCGTATATGCCGAATAACCCATTCATTTTGCATTAATTACAAGTATACCAGGCGACTAGTATAATTATCAAGACTTTCATACAGGAGTATCCTACCTATATGTATGTCAAAAATTGGTTAATTTCGACTATTGTAAACCGAATAGCCCTGATTAGTAACGTTAAATCATGTGGAATCAATAGTCATTATATATTCGAAGGATCTCCCACCAGAATTTCCAATAGCCTTCACCTATTCATAATAAAATATTACCAACTTTTAATTATTTACAAATTTTTGTTCGATATTCGCGGAAAACGCTGTTAATAAATAACGCGATGCATTCACACGACTTTTTTAGTTTTCGACTATAAAAACATTATTCGAACGAATGCGGCGTAGTGGAGGAATTATGGTTGTTGTAAAATTCTTTAGAAGTAGTTTATCCCATGAACAACAATAAAAATCGATGCGCGTTTGCATTGTACAAGAGAGAACTAGTAATAAAACTTACTATACCGTTTTCCGTTTACATGCAATCGGCTTTGGCTGGTAAGAAATGGCTCGGATAAAATAAATGGAGGACTTCTCTTCTCTTGCGGTCGCTTCTTTCGCATCGGGCCGAATGAAAATTTCAAAATTCCCTTCATGCGCTCACCTCGCCCGTCATTTACCCTCTGAAATATCGCTCCAACGGGGCGTTAAGTAAATATACCAAATGGTAATTAATGCCGTTTTTATTTAATAACCCTTTCCTACTAACTATATGTATAGCTGTTGGTGTGTATAAATTCTTAAGCGGTTTAATGAAGAAGAAAAAAAATATTGATTGGATTTAACCCCGGCTGTGAGAATTTAAAAAAAAAACTGCAGTTGTGACGGTAAGTACTTTAAAATTCGCTTTAGCTACCGAGATTGCAAATTAGGAGTCTGAGAATGAACTCCGGAAAATTCTGGTCGAGAACTTTGAGTCGTGGTATAATTTAAATTAGACCAATATAATAGCAGCTTCAGACAACTTTTATTACGGTTTAGCTAATAACCCTTTGTTATAAAATATGCATGTGTTTTAGAATTAATGATTCTTGAAGCAGGCTCCACCTTTTGTTGGAAGTTATAGTTTGTATTTTCCGCTGTGAAATTGTCTGTGCAAGTGCGGCATTAAAAACTCCCTGGCTCTTCGGTTGACTTCAATTTTCTCTTCGAAATAAGTACCGGGAACTAATCTGATTTTATTCAGCAAGTAAACTGAATTAGGCACTTACCTATCGCGCGGGTATTTCGAAACTGAATTATGGGTACATATGCCGGATACATAAAAAAAAATCGAAAATGTAATTAGGTGAAACTACAACCAAGTCCGGTTAGGTAATGGAACTGAATTAAATGGTTGATATCGCGGTTAGACGAGATTCTGTTCAAGTCCTGGCGCTTTTTTATATTGTCCAACAAAGTAAATTGGACGTTTATCTTTCGACTTTTGTCCTTTTTTTCACCGTATAAAATGAACCGACAGAGGCGCACTGTTAATTTCTAAATTCAACTATTTCTCATCGAGATAAAATCGAGATGAAATTTCCTCTATCCGAAGGATACGCCTCTGTCGGGTTTTTTATTGAATGATCGGGGAAGTAAGTGTTGGGTTTCTTATCCCATTTCTCATTAAAGGTTGCTAAGTGAGAAGGAAGCGTACGATTGCAATGCCACCGCGAGAGATTTTTATATATCTGAAGATTTACTCCGATATTCTCGCCTTTTTTATTTTATACCATTCATTATGTTTTCGTTTTTCCTTTTTTTTTACGTCTTCTCGCGCATTCGATGACAACTCGAGATTACATTATAAATATTAAATAAATTTATTCAAATTAACCAACTAATATTTGTTGAGTATATATAAAAAAAAACTCGATTTCGCACCGGAAATCGCGTTTATTATCTCTTGATTAAAAACATCGGAAAAAAATAATTCGAATCGAACAGAAGCTGTTTTTAAGCAGAAGTTTTAATTTCCTTTCACAAGTTATCGTCGCCGTACAGACACCCCCTCGAATTTATTCAATGTTTTCCGAAATCCTGATATGAAATTTTATTTCCAGCGCCCATTCCTGTTAAACAACTAGGAAGTATCCGAAATTTATTGCATGCATTTCAAAATCGTCGTATTCAAGTTGTGTCTGCTGAAGGGTGTTTACAGTGAAATGCACTTAACTGGTGCGACATCGATGCCAAATAGGTCACACTTAAATTCATTACGTTTTATTTCATTAGCGATAAATTTACATTTGCTTTAACTGATTCTATGGTCGCTTTAATTAAATTGTGTTAGTGAAAATTGCGGTCGAATTTATTCCGCCCAAGTTTACAGCGCAATTTTCTATATTTATTTATTTATTTGTTATATATATCCAAAAATTCCCCCATTACTACGGCATTTACACCATACTGTTATTTCGGGGATTTACAAGATATCATTAGAGCAACTTTCATAAGCATTTGTGTTACAACTAACATTCGAGTTCACTTTGTGTTTAGATGCTAGAAATACAACTGAATGTGACTTTAATTAACTGAACTATTCGCTTACTAAAAACAGTTTTACATTCAAAATACCATTAATGGAAAATGTAGAACGAAGAATTCTGCACGTTGTATCTACCTGCTCTCCTAGTTATTAGTTACAACTTAGTAGTGCATATTAAACTTAATAAAATACAAGCGAAATATTTGTTTGTTCGAGCCGCAAAATGCGAAGAACGTATAATGCAAGGGATTTGAAAAACATTAGAGAATATACGAACAAACACAAGAATGTAAAGGTAAATCAATAAAGACAGTAAACGTTAATAGTCCAATGCGGACCTACATATCTCTTAATGACCCTTTCCTAGCATTTATAGAGGAACACGCGCCAAAATACGAGAAATTCCTATTTGAGGGTGAAAGGTTTCCATAAATGTAATAAACACCCCGTAAAGGAAACTTTTTACGTGACCATATTCAACTTATTTCGTTTCGTGTTTGCATCTCCTAGACATTCTCAATCATTTTTCATGTGGGGCAAAACTGGCATTATGATATTAAAATTTTATTGATTCAATTCAAACTATACCCATATTTATGCAATTATATAATTGGATTGTTTAGCCTAATATGATTTTTATTACGTATATTTTCTATTTTCGAGTAGAATGTGAATTTATTCGAAAACCGGTACATTTGCGTTCGGCAATTAATAAAGAACGTACGATAAACCGAATAACAATGCCCGGCGAACTTTTCTCTAATAAATCAAGGAAAATAAAATTTTAATTAAAGATTTTCAAACGCATTAATCAACTTAAATTGGACAAACTTTAGGAAGGTATATTGTGGTAATTAAAACACTGCTTTTGTTAATGTTAATTTTGTTTATTCTCTGTATCCGCGGGTAAACCGGTCTGGATTTATTTAGTTATTCCACTAATTTATGAGAGCTAAGCAACCGAAATGCTGCGTGTAATTAATTGAATTTGCGCCGTTAGAAAATGTCCATATGGAGTTTTCTTGCTCTTATTAAATTGTATTAAATATTAATGTCACAATATTGGATCTGATTCGAGCCAGAAATTTTGAGATATCGAATCAAAGTTGATATAACACGCAACCTTAAAGAAATAACATCGAAGTAAATTGTTCGTATACGTTCAAACAAAACCATCGGCATCGTTATTTACATTAATTTAACAACTCGGCAAGCGTTCTATTTATTTTTACGTTTAGCGATCTGATATTGACATAATAACTTTTTAAATATTCATCGGCGCCCCCAATTTGTATTTGCGTTTTTCGAACGTGAAACCGTATTGTTAAATTGTAGGGCTTAATTATGGTTTTATTATGATCCTGCGGTGACATCGACTAGTTTGCATAAAATTCTTGCAATAAAGATGAAGGACTCCGGGCTGAAATTTGATATTAATATTCATGAATTGCTAAGTGTATTGATGACACTCGATATCGATCGGTCGGAGTGAAGATTGTTTTTTTTTATTTTTTAATCTCGTCCACTTCGAGAGTTTCGTAAGATCCACAATAAACTTATAAAAACGGTGGAATTTGTTCAGTTTTAATTTGTCGCTAATGGTCGACTATTATCATAGCAAAGCGATTTAGAGTGTAATAAAAAAAAAATAGTTTTCCCTTGGCACACACGGCGTATAAGCTCCCTTTAAATTCGTCCTGGCCTTATGGAAATAATTTATGGTGTTAATAACGGTAGTATACACATTTCCCGACTTTTATAATTAGCACAATTTTCCAGTTTTGTTGGAATATTTCACTAATGGCTATTCCAGATTTCATTTTAAATGGTTAATGACCCTACCACTATTTCCACCCTTTTCCCTTTTAATGTATCCTCCGTCTTTATTTGGCTCGCCCAACCCGACATTCCTTTGTAATAAAGATTATCAATTAATTTATGGTCTCGTTAAGACATTTTTGTTATTAATAGAGATCTACAGTCCACCGGATGGTCCCACGCCGAATCCGGCTCATGAAAGGGTTTCGGCCCCACAAAAGACTCGTCCACTGTTAAAACGACGTGAATATATTATATTTATCATTACGTTAAATGTGTGTTTTAAAATCATACTTTTTAATCCTTCGAACAAAGGTGTGTGCGTTGAATAGTTGTGGGGTTTTCATAATGAATACATCACTTTCGAAATTTCTGCATTGTAATCTTGATATAGACTCAGTTTGTAGCGTGCTGGTCTCGCCTCTATTTAGATATACTCATTCGATTAGCCACTTTTGTGTAATGGACGTTGGGCGAAAACGTGTTGCACATGCACGGATTAATGTCGAATAAAAACACTCGAAAAAAAAAAATAGATACCGTAGTAAAAAGCGTGTAAAACTGTGTAAAATTTACTTATCGCATGCTATGACCGGATAATTGAATAATCGCAACGAACGCCATCATTATAGAGTCGCGCTAGACGTTCGAGATTCCGCCGAATAATCCGAATAAAAAATTACAGGCATTACGAGAAAAATGTGCATTAGGTAAGGAGCGAATGGAGCTCCTCTCCGGCACGTTCACTATTCAGTGCGATGCAACTTTGGTGCTTTCGTGCCGCGTCCCATCTTCGCTGGAGAATGTCGAATTGCGTTAGGTAATGAGGCGACTTGAACAATGCTCAAAACATAAAAAATTGCCGCCGCGAGCGCTCCGGGCTCATCGTACTGAGCCAATTTATCGATTCGACGCCGCCTAATTGAATCGATTCTCTTAAAAAAAAAAATTCGAAAACTTTTCCGAGCCTCGCCGGCGATGAAAATTCGAGCCGTTTTCGTTCACCTTCGCCGTCATTTTATTTGATAATAATTTTTTCGATTCGCTTCCTAGCCGTTAAGGCATTACACAAAAGGAAATGGCCGGTTAAAAGGAAGAGGGATCTAATTCGGAAGAAAAACGATGACTATGACGAGGTGAAGTTCCTCCAAACAAAAACACAGATGGTATTTATGTAAGGCGGGACCCGTTCTTCTGTTTGCGCTTTTCACCGAATAGTCCGAGGGCTGTTCAGTTTCTCGGATTCGGATCGATCTGGTTTATTTCTAGCTGAATTACTCGAACAAAACTCGAAGAATTTTTTGATATATACAACATATTGTTTACCGCATATTTCAGAGCCTTTCCGGGGTGTAGTTTTTTGCGAATCGTACAAAAATCCGTCGAATTGGTACCATTTAAAATGTAAAGCGTGTTTTTATTTACTTAAGTGTAAAAAAAGGCCAACAAACGAGGGCAGGCAATTTACATTCGATTAACGGATTCGCCAGGGGATTCATTATATGTAACAAAAAAAAAATGTCGCCAGCCACTTCACTAAAAGTCCTTTCTCTCCGCAGGCAGCGAACAATTATACGTCGGCGTGTTTTTCCTTTTCTTCCTGATTCAGTAGTAAAAATGGGTAGGGAGTATTAGAATTCTTTTAGACAACAAAGCTCCTAACGTTTCAGTCAATCGCACGCTTTACAAGGAAACTCGTAAAGGTTCTACTTTTCCTTTTTTTTTTTTATTTCGATTTTAGCGTATCCGCTTTTCTACTGTTCTTTTTCTTCAATATATACCACATTTTAAACATTTTTTTTTCTCTGTATTTGCAACTCTATTATCTTCCGCAAAAAAGATGTGTTGTAAATTATCATTTACTTAAGAAGAATTTGATGAAACGAAAGAATTTATCGATCTATAGTACCTCGAGTTGGTTCGATCGATGTTGGAATTAGTCAAATATGTGTTCCAAACTGAACCTGATAAAATTAGGAAACTTCCCAACTACTCCGCTTTCGGTAACGTTTATCAGATCTTCAATATTAATTAAATGTCCATAAACATATTTTCGTCGCATGCGGGAGCTATAATTGATGACAGAATCCTGATTTTCAGTTCGTGCGGCAGCGGAAACTGTCTGAGCCCTAGGCAAGAAACACAGGATTATTCGAAACCGAACGCTTTTACATGGGCGGAACGGGGAAATCGAATGGAAATGAACATCATCGCTAAATTTAATAACTTCGACTTATTGTTGTTAATTTACAAACGACTATTTCTCTGTGTACTAGGCATTGCATGCGATAGTGCATGAACATGTGAATTGTAAATTGAGAATCGCTTCGATTGAAAAATATTCGTTATAAAAACTTTAATTTCTCGAATAAAAACGGCATCGGAGAGTACGTTAATGGCTTTTCAGTGCCTCTACCGACTGTCACGGGCCCCGTTTCCACCTTTTAAAACGAAATCGTTGATTTATTGTGGTCATTAAACCAATTATCTTTTACCTGATTGGAAATTTCGATAAACGCTCTAATCATTTTAATACATCTGCCCATAAATCTCGGCGATAATTTTCAGGAAAGGGAATTTTGTATCGCGTTTGATTAATACGTACTTTCATGAAGAATCGGACATTTCGCTGGTTAAGCTAATGTTATGCGTGGTAAATTTTTTTGGAGGAAGTTGTTTAGGAACTTGTTTAGGAAATGGCGTGTGCTGTTTGTTAAAGTATATAGCGGTCGTTCTGATGACTTCTTTACTATACGCTCGGAAATGCTATTAACCAATAAAAAATGATTAATAGTTTGGTGGTTGAGGTAGAAAAATATGTAAACAAATATTTCAGTTACAACACGTTGTTAATATTCAATGGATGAATGGATGGTTGGGGTTTGTTGAGAAAGTTGTTTCAATAAATTTAATTAGTTTTCTCTAAAAGCTCCGACGTCTAATGAGGCGATTTGAGACACTTAGGGGCACATACGTTGGCGATATATATCAAAAACTTAAAATTTAATATCAAAGTTACTTTCGCAGCGTGTTTGGCTCGAGCATGCAACATTGTCGGAAAGTTTTCAAAATATTCGGTAAATATTTTGCGTTTGTATACATTTTCTCTAATATAGTGTCAAAAACTATTTAGAAACTTTTTATTAAGTTCGTGAAGTGGGTAGCCCGCGAAGTTAAAGAAGCCCGGAACTATTATTAGGAATTTCCTGCGAAAGTTTCTCCCTTTCAAAAAAACGCAACTGTATTGTTTGTTCTAATATCAGCTGTTAATACACTTATTTAATTATGTTTGCATACATACCCTTTTGGCTGAAGAAAACTTAAAGGAAAATTCCTGTAATCATCAGTCTCAATTACACAGCTTCCCTAGCTTACGCATCGGCGCCTTCCCCACCTTTCCTCTTCATTCATCCCAATTACATTCATGCCCCGAGCCAAATTTTGAGCTTGAAAAGTTATATAAAACTTTGTTCACATCAACCAGCGACTGTTTGTCTTTCGCATACTGTATGTCGGGTAGGGCGCAACTTAGAGGACTCGTCTAATCCTCTCAGTGGCGTGCGTCTTATAACAACTAATTTAATATGTATATTCAATTCGGCTTGTTATTTTATTTTTCCTGCTACAGCTTCGAATTTTCGTGTGATTTGTGCCCCGTACGCAAATTCTACTTAA
The DNA here is from genome assembly GCA_918026865.1 of Phyllotreta striolata. Taxonomy (NCBI): domain Eukaryota; kingdom Metazoa; phylum Arthropoda; class Insecta; order Coleoptera; family Chrysomelidae; genus Phyllotreta; species Phyllotreta striolata. The sequence goes on along the minus strand of OU900103.1, from coordinate 6,537,923 downwards.
TTATTTACGAATTATCCCTGTCGAATTGATTAATATTTTATCAGCCAAATAGTCTGGAAGTTATCCCCCGCTTAAGCAAACCCACTCTTGTGCTAACTCCAGAGTTCGTCCGGGATTACATTTTGCCTTTGACGATGCACTTTCCGAACATTTAAACCTATTTACAAACTTAAAAAAATAAAAAAAAACACCTCGATTATTTACCGGTTTTGATTTTTTCGTTCGATTCGAGAGAGTGGTGTCGAAAAGGAAAATAAAATTCAATTAATGGTGGAGAGATCTCCGCAAATTAAGCAGCTTATTTCCGACATGAAGCCATCTATTGTTTTGTGTTTCGACACCAAGGCGATCCTCTGCGGCTTATAAAAAGAGGATTAAAACCCGAACTCAATATTCTAGCGAAGTGTTTTTCGACGATTGCAAACTTTTATACAACCCCGCACTAAAGTCTAATTTCAAACAGATAGCGCGATATCGCGAACGAGATTTACTTTCGGAAAGGAAAACTTACGGAATCAAAGCCGCCGGTATTTATTTTTCCCGTTTTTAATACAGCGAGAATAAGTCATCGCGAAATCAAAAGATCAAATATGCACAACGAATAGAAGGGACAGAGATCTCTCGCACAATTCCGGAACGTTGATTGACTGAAGCAACTGATGCAAATGAAATCGATTTCTTGAACTCTGATGACTACACGTTTAATATAAACCAGCATCAGGCATTTCCGCTTGGGTACTCATTCGCTCACAGAGAGAGGATCGAACCGTTGAAAGTCGACTGATCGAAATCCGCTTAACCGATGATAAAACCGAATTTTATCTTAATTCATTTCAATCACTTAATTGTATGTTTTTTTATTTTTATTTTCAGGTAAGTACACAAGCACGGGAAAAGACCGGCGAGTATAGTGGTAAGGATTTTTTTGGGCACCACAATTATATTTAAATTACTAAAATTGTCCTGCTAAATTCGAGTTTCAATTACGAGGCACGTTTTAAAATCGATCCGCTTTCTTTTAGTGCAAACTTGTATCGGGGAAAAATGATATCTAGACGCGTCCCGGCGGCTTAATCAGTAATCCAGCGAGTTATGACTCCGGGCTGGAAATTAGGGGAAACTTTTATTAATAAAACAAACATTCGTTGCGTCTCAAATCCCTAAATCTCGCACTTATTTGCTAAATGAACCGGATTCCGGAGGCCGGAGATAGAGTCACTCGGCTTCAAGATCAATACGCAACTTTTTAAGTATAAAGTTTCAAGTAAACAAAACGATATCACCATGAAAACTTAGAAAAACCTTTGATCGCCCGTTCGCTATGTGTCATTACCTGAAATACGAGCTTTTGTAAATAGCCGGTGAATGAGAACGGTTTTCTTTTCGCTTGAGGAAAACCGAACGAAACGAGCTTTTCTATTTAGCGGAAACGGTTTTATTAAATAGAAATGTTTGATTCGTATTTATTGATATCTATATATAGATTGAAAAACTTGGTTTTATTATAAGAACGAGAGTTTAATATTATTTAAAAGCATTAAATTTAGTTAATTTCGGTAATATAATCGGTATAACAAATGGAAGAAATCCTAATAAAAAACTCCTTATTTGCCTAACGATTTTTCTTTGTAAATGGAATTTCCGAATCTTTTGTAGCTCCAATGCAAAGTTAAAGTTGTAAAGTCTACGTTGAAAAGACAATATTAGTTTATATTATGCGATAGCGTTGCTTTACCTAACCCTCGAACTTTTATGTTTCTTTTATGCATTTTAAACAGGTGCTCAGCCAGAAATCTGTTAAGCCCTCGCATAATAAAGCCCCGAAAATGTAAATAAATGTTAATTTAATTAAAGCTAGGTGGACGGTAGAAAAAAACGGGATAGATATAGATTCATATTTTCCTTGATTAAATAGATTTCGAATTATTCATTTTGCGATAAAATCGGTTCAGGATGAAAACACTAATTATATGGTTTTCGCGAATTTGCCGAAACATTCAAAGATTATCCCGCAATTATTGTGCGAATTTGCGGCTTGCACGTACACATTCCGAACGAATAAATCTTGAATGCAACACTCGAAAGCATATTCTTTCTACCTGGAATAATTAATTCCCAACAGCGTCCTCGAATAGTAAGATAATAATACAATTTCGTTATATTAACACCACATAAATTTCAGCAATATATTTCGCGAATTGCAAACGCTCGAGAATAAATATAAATTTCGAGGTATTAGAGTTGTTTAATCGATATATATTTTTTTATATACACAAACGTGACTGTAAAGTAAGTATAAGAGAAAATTCGCGTGGTAATTAATTGATTCGAAATATTCCGGCGAGCCTTCTCAAATTTTAATCAGTAGACATATTTCTAAGAGGAAAGGTAAAAAAAGCTGGTTTTGTTCTCAACTTTGTTTACACTTTAATTAGTTAACCAAAAATCTGTATAATGAATTCCAAAGTTTCGGGAAGAAAATAAATTGGTGTAATTAATAAAGAGGGGATGAAAGCGCTAGGACGAAGAAACTATTTATGGCGACATAAATTGAGCCCGGGGAAAGATGACAATATATCGTTTGCGCTTACGCGTTTTTATTTAATTATACACATTCCTAATTGTCTGTTCAAACTTTCTACTTCTACTATAACAATTTATTTATATATCTCATTTTTCTATATATAAATAAATTGATGTAAAAATTCGATGTATTAAAGCGTAAGTACACACGTATTTACAAAATCTGAATTTGAGGAAAAAAATATGTACGAATTAACAAAAACGAAAATTAAAAAAAAAACCGAGCGATTACACAAAGGAAGCCTCCCTTTGTATGCTTGTTTTCGCGGAATATCAATACGATACTCTAATATTTTAGAGTTCATAAAGAACTTTTTTTTTTCTTTGAGAAATCATTCATTGCCCGGGGCTATTTAAAAATGGGGGAACGCTCCGTCTAAAACCGTCTGTCGTTTAGGCTTATTTTTTCCGAAATCTTATTACAGTCTGTTAAATTAATTTGTTTGTCAAATTCTAGATTAAAGAGAATGAAAAATCCTGATGACCTTTTTGATATTAAATCATTCGCAATCATAACCGAGCGAAAACAAAAATTCCGCTCGTTTTCGACGACCGAGAGGTGTTGTTTCATCGAAAACTTTGTTAATTAGTTTATCGCGAGCAGTAAAATTATTTTGGATCCTCTGCGAGGCTCCAAACATGCAAGTTCTAATAGTTTTATGAATTAATTGGTTATTCAATTTTCGGTTTATGGGTACACAATGTGGGCAATAGATTATCCTGATAGAAAACCATCCTTTTTTTATCAAATAAAACCTTTTTTATTTTGCCGCCCAAGTTCGGCCATAAATCAGTCCCCTTATCGTTATTTCCTTTTTCTTAGTAGTCAAAAAAAAAAAAAAAGAAAACTCTTTAATACAGTTACAGACAAAACGGTTCTTTTATAAAGCTTTTCCAGTGACGCAACCGTCTAATTTTTCTTGTAATGTAATCTAAAATGTCCAAATTTATCGATGTTCATAAAAAAATTAGGAATCTCTAAATAGTTAACTGTAATTAGATTTATGAAAAAGCTTTTTCCGAACGGAATTTTAATAAAACCTCCAGCTCTAAAAAATGACCAATCGAGAGTTAAAAAACTAAATTAGGTGAAAATTCGCTTTGAAAAATAATACGCTGGAGCTTTGGGGAATAATAGTTGGCAACCACTCCAGTTTGTTACGTGGGGTTATTAGCAATGGCTTAAAAGAATCCAACAGAAGTATGTAATTTGTTAGATAATGTCTTCGAGAATTTGGCTTTTATAACAGCCATAAATCCGAGGAAATCACCGAACATGATCATACATAATACATCAAAATTCTACCCAAGAAACTCGAGTGCCCGCGTAGGATTCAACCAAAGCTTGTACCATTCCGAATTTAACTTATCGGATTATTCCGTATAAATTCCGCCAGGTGCTTTAAATACGCCTGGCATCAATGTCAGCCAAATGGGAGCCTATTTTCTCTTAGTAGCCTTCCATTCACAGCCGTTGAACGATGAAAAGGGCCGAATATCGCCCGGCATTTTTCCCGGCATTATTGAAAAAGCGAAACATTGTAGAACACTTTCGGCGACATTAAAACTATTCGCTTTGTCGGAAATATTTATCGCGGAGCGGCAAATTATTCACCGACTCAAATGAAAAATTAAGTCCTTTTAAATGCGAGTACTTTAAGAAGGTGCATTTGTTTGAAATTACTGCTCAGAAGATATTTCAAAGCGAGCCTGTTAACTTAACAACGACTCGAAATGCGCGAAGATTTTTTTTTGTATTCAACACTTACCTGCTAATAGATTCGCTGGTTTATACTGAGAACAAGCGCTTTGCTATTAAGTTATTTATTTCAAAAAATACCGCAGGATTTTAAAACTTTGCATTGGCTATACTCGGTAAAAAAAAATAATCGAATAGCCAGTGGATTTAGCGAGTAAACTCTGACAATCTTTTTCACCAATTAGACGAATTAAAAAAGAGAAATCTTTTAAATTGCACTTAATTAATAATTATGAAGTTTGCGAACGGTAAGTCCGTGCTGGCACTTGGCAAAGCTTTCGTTCCTACTTTTTCGTTTTTAAGATTCTTCTGAATTTTATTCTAAATGTGCTTTGCGATTTCCTTTCGCTGTAATTTTTCGTTTTTAAGCTTTTTGCGCCGTTATTATTGCATAATTTCTTCGGAATTGGAAACTATATGTTTACATAAGTTTAGTGCGATGTAATTTCGCAAAATCGATCGTGTTATGCGAGATATTTTTACATACCATTGTTAAACTTTATGATCCCAAGGTACTTTTTTGATAATAAAATTTTACGCGCATGAATTTTATAGGTTATGGCTTTCCCACACTAATATATAATTTATTGATTGTTATGTAAATTATGAATTTAATATTTAATTTTATAGTCGAAATTTACGTATGATTTTGTTATTATAAAAGTTTATGTTCGCGATTTCCATGGACAAATATATTGGATATAAAATTTCGTTGCGAAAATATTTTTTTCCCCAATATACTTTTACTTTTTTTCTGTACAAATGGGTAATTAAAAAAATTACGAATTTGTGAAACGAACGAGAATTAATTGGCTTAATTACTACTATGAACTTTTAAAATAATTTTGTATATGTATTTATCGGATGCTTGTATACATATTAATGTAGTAATAGGCATATGAATTGGTATTATTTTTCGATTAAAATTGAATTTTCATTTTGGGTAGAATAATAAATATCATTCATTTCATTCAAATTAATTAAACAGAGCCGTATATGGTAGTATCTAATTAGTATTGATAACTTTCCAGGTAACCCTATTCTATTATACATATTTTCGAAACATTTAACATAATTTTTAACAGAAAAATAAGGGAGTATTTCGATGGACATAAATATATCGACCTAATTTCGAAGTACATTTATCAAAATGTAACAATAGCAATCTCGGAATTTATTTTCTAGACGCTTAGCCTCTCTGGTTCGCTCCAAATCAATTTTCAGACATCAATGATACGCTAAAAATATAATACTATATATCTTATTTTCTAGTTGTGACATTTCAGTTTTCATATTCTTTTCAGATATCACATAACAACGAGGCCACTTTAATTCCAAATAAAACTCCGGGAACTTTATATTAAAAATGACAAGCACTTGCAACTAAGGGCGAAATTAATGATTCGCGTGCCCGGCCCAAAGCCCGATTTTTATATTGTTGAATTTTTAGCTTCGCTAACAATAGGCCCAAGTAGGCAATCCGGCGCTTTCAAATTTCAAACCCCTTTTTAATATATCATCCGAATGAATCTACATTACATGCGATACAAAATACAATCGAACTGCGCCGAGATTTTTACTGCAAGTAAATTGTTACATCGGCAATTAAATGCAATTACCAGGTGCGTTAAAACTATTTTTTTTTTGCCTTGTGCAGAGTGCCAATTTACGTCGGGCATTATTTCGAGAAGGCTCTTGGGATAGTGCCGAGTATTTTGCACTAGGGGATAAAAAAAAATTAACTTCGTTTTTCGTTCGATCACGCAAAATGGAATAAAACTGTTTCGTTAAAAAAACCGTTATTGAGAAACGAGATGCGTTCGATTTCGACATGAAAGCCTCCCAGTAACCGACATCGGTTCAAAATCAATGGGTTTTTTTTTGCCCCAAAACTCTGATTCGAATTTGAACTCGTAGCAATAAATATGACGACACTATCTACGCTTATCGGGTAAATAAAGGTATTTTTATAGACAGATTTTAAATAAATCCGGACGATTTTCGCCGCGAATAAAACTTCCCGTGGAACTTTTGTTCTCTAAAGATATTTTCCATATACCTACTCGAAATCCTTTCAAGACAGTCTACTGGGATACTATTGATCCAAGGATATTCGGCTAAATGCAATAAAAATATTGTGTGCGGCACCAGATAAAAATTTCCCACCTTTGTACAAGCAGATAGAACTCTAGAAATAGATATCGAAAACTCTCCAGAAATGTTATTTATTTGTTAATTTATACGAATGTGATATTCGGTATGACGACTGAAATAAATTTAAAACGTCGCGCCTTTCGAGATAAAAACTATTAGCGGTTCTAAGTCGACGAGTTTTCGCGCTTAATTTAAGCACCTCGGTAATAAATTAGAAATTAAGCTCTCCACTCGGCGCCACATTAATCAGCTTCTTCAAGACATTGAAATGCATCTTGCAGAAGATTTTTCCTGTGGGTGCGCGACAAAGGCGCAATTCCGGATTGTTGTTTTTCGCCCTCGATCTCTCCACCTTTTCGATCGAGCCCCGCTCGATTCCTTCCCGCCGATTTTCGGCATGAATTCGCATAATGCCCCTTCGTAATCTGGTTTTTACGATTCGCCGGTCGAATCCGAACTAGAATGAGAACGGACTCTGGGCGAGGATATGCATGAGATAACGTTCGCTGTATCCTGCATTTAATGTGACATAATCATCAGCATTTATGGAATATGGCGTGCTATCCGTTACGTGAAATGTGGTTTGTTGAAAACTATTGAGGGATAGTTCGGAGCTCGCTTTCATATCCAACGAACAAAGTGCAATTATCTTACACGAAATTTTAGAACAAAACTTTGTTAATAACTATTAAACCATAAGAATCGTCGAGTTCTTTCGTATAACAGTGGATTTTCTGCTAGCGTCAAGTCGATGTAGTTAATTTAAAAAAAAATGGGCTGCGAATATCGCCAACAAAACCCTTTTTTAATCCACTTTCTGATTCCCGCTTTGAAAAACTCGCATTTTTTTTTAATTTTTTAATAGAAAGCTCTTTGAGCTCTCACGATTCCCCGCGGAATATTAAAATATTAATATGTCCCTGAACTCGATATGCACGCCATTGAATGCAAAATCATCTATCGACATGTAGTAGAGAGGAGAGTCTAGGGAGCGCACTAAACAGACGATCGTAAAATTAGAAGTGGAGTAAAAGTTCGATAAATTTATTATACGGAACACTAAATTCGATATCGTGGATGTCCCACTTTCCCACTTTAAATTTTGCCCCGCTCTCGTTACTATATACAGTATTTCTCCAGGAGGCACCCTCCGTATAATAACGAAAATCTGGTAGATAGCCTTCCTACAATCAAGTAGGTATTGAAAGCGACTTGTTTGCATCGATAGCAACTTTTTCTTTATATTCGCGGGAATAGACATTCAAGAGCTTATTTCGGATGAAGAAAAAAAAAAACGGAGTTACCCCGAAGCGCAAAAATTATGGGAACGGTTTTTTGACTATCACATTTTTAATAAGAATAGAGGTCGAATTTACCAGGAGCGGCTCCATAGCAATCCAAAATTTGTGCAGTTATCGTTAATAAGCTTATCGAAAGTAAAATATATTTTTTTGCTTTCCACATTTTCCCAAGTCCGCTCCTGTGCCGGGTATATTGCACATAAAATACACCCTATACATTTTTATGCTTGTTTTGTTTCGCCGAACCGTCGTTTTAATTTTGATAAAACGAATGAAATCGAAAGGAATTTGAAATTTTTCGACGAATCTGCAGAAAAAAAAACCGGTTTTCGCTGCGATCGATATTATTAAAAACCAGAAAGGTTTAATTCAAACATCAAAATAATCCCAAACATAAGTGCATGTACGTATATGTATAGGAGCATTCCATTTGAACTATAAAATCTTTTCAAAGCGCTGTGCATCGGAGCAAAAAAGTCTATCGAACGAAAGTTCTGAGGCTATGACTGGCAATTTGAAATATTGGATTGTCGGGCGTAATAAAATAAATTTTATTGAGTTTGTTATAGCCGATGGTTCATTGGATATTTGTCTGTGGTAGCAAATAGGAGGTAAAATAGTTTCCGTGTAGATGAGCACGTAAAGCATACACATGGGAGCAATCCTGTTTAAGCGGTCGAGCCGGCAAATGAATGGAGAAGTCTGAAGAGATATACCTCGACCGAAGTCAGCAAATCTGGTTTGACCGTGGAAAATACTACTCGCCGGGTTCTTTTAGTATGAAAGATACTTACCCAAAGGAGATCTATTTTAGGGAATTTATGCAGCGAATTTGCCATTAGACGAGAGAAATCGGAGATTTCCCTAATGAAATAAATACGCTCACCTGAAATTACCGGTATATGTTACCAGCTTTCCGAGTTGTGCACTTAACTAATAACAGCTGCATTCATGAACGATTACGGCATAATTACTTCAGTTAGCAGAACTAATTATTTGTAATTAATTCCATCGCACTACATCTGTGCTGTCTAAGCGTTACCGTGAGTTTATACATTTCCAAATCTATTGTTTCGCTAAGCGGTTTTATTTCGCATTCGATAGATATTTCATTGAGTTTATTACCTCAATGATAATTCGTGCTGGTGGTATTTTTGCGGGGCTATCAAACGCATCATCGAAACGAATGTAAATATTTCTTGATAATACCTCGAAGCCACGTCATTACTTCCTGTTTAATATTACAACAGTGAAGGAAGCCAAAACTAAATTAGCCGAAAGTTAGGAAACTAGTTGCTGCTGGAATTCGCAGCGCTGGTCCAAGAAACAATTCAAGTCGGATCCCATTTCACTCGGGAAACACGAGATTATTTCTTAATTAAAAAGGAAATTATTATTTCTAATATCCACAATTTACTTTTAGCTTCAATTTAACTCCTCGATGCTAGTTGAAACTGAATATCTTTGCGAAAGTTGGAAAGAAACATTGCAAATAAACAGAGGGAAATGCGTAACCGTAAAAAATCCGTTTAAAATGCCATCGGAAACGACAGTAATGACTCGACATTTGTGGAAAATCGTATATAGAATATAATCATCCGAATGTAAACAGTTTTTACATGACAGACATTTTGTTCGAGCGGTATAATTTTGAAGTCGTTTGTTCTAATAACATTTAACAGTTTATGAATGAATATTTGATGGATAGTTTACGGAAAACAAACATCAAAAATGCCACGAGAAATTCTGGCTTTATTAATAGAAATGACAACGCAACGGTATACAGTTATTTGTATATACAAATTTAAACTAAATACACTTCCGTATTTGAATCTCAACTTGGGCAAAGACGTTTGCTTAATAAAATCGACAAATTAACCAAAAATATCAACAACATCCATAAATCTTTTTGTTTCATAAACACAAGATTTTTTTTTACTTTAATCCCCTCAAACAAAACGACTACAGCGAGAAAAATATTTATCCTTTCAGCTGCTCCATTGCGGATAAGACAAAACGGTGTCATTTATTTCAGTAAACGTTTTGTATTCGTGTAGAAAGCAGTATTTCTCACTTCCTGTACCGCGTCCCCTTTTCCAGTTTCTGTTTGGAGTGTGTAATTGCAACTCGGTCGAAATAATTATTTGCAAATATCTATGATTGGATTGCAGGGCACGTTTAGGAGATTTTATTTCGAGTATAGACAATGGTATTCACCTCACGGATTTCCGTCATTCGTCTTTGCAAATGTCCGGTTCCCCGGTTTCCGAGAATTGTTTTTCACGGAAATATCTATGGTGACGGTGTGCACGTAGAACTTGTGTAATAGAAAAATAATTCGAATGCGATGGGTGCATTGAAATATTAAATATGTGCCATTTTTTTGTTTTTATTAGTAAGTTTTCCTTATGGTATTCTGACTGTTGGAAGATCAAACTCGGTTTTCCTCTATACACATCAGCCCTTTCGGAATGTTCGCGTTTAATAGAAATTTATTAGGTTGTCAAGATATGAAATAAACTTCCAAAATTTTTGAACAAGATCCATTTATATAAATCAAAAACGACAGCGGTCCCAAATGAGATCCTGCGTGGGACTCGGTGCGCTAGGCGACTATATATTTCTACATTTTCACAGAAGCTATTTATCAAGTTTATATGTATGTAAAAAAAAATCTTATAATTACGCGAATAAATTTCGTATACATCAATAATTCTCTTGATGTTGCAACACGACTACAAGGTTGTCAGATCTACTAAAAAATCTAAAATGTAGTTAAAAAATTACGAAAAAAAAAAAAACTTAAAACGAGCGGTTTAGTTCCGTTTAGGGAAGTTTAGTGCAATATCTATAGCGTCTAGACGAGAAAGCCCGGCGATAAAAAATGACGGCAAAAAACTTCGGTAACATTAAGTGGTTTCCATCAACAATTAAAAATTCAGTTAGGCGAAAACGACAACATATTTCACGGAACAGTCGGGGGATTGTGGAAGTTCACAAACCGTAACAAATTTATGCGAGAATTCGGGAAGATGCCTACTAACAAACCAGATTTATGACCGTTCTTTCGAGCAAGGAGGTTCCATGAAATTAACCGATCACTAGTGCGTCAAGTCCTTGCCGCCCTCCGCCATTTTAAAATATTCCTCGGGTCAAAGTCATTACGAGAATTAGAGTTGTTTATCGGGAACGAACCCGATGTGGTAACTTTCTACAAATAGAACCGTAATTTAGCGAATTGTTAAAGAGAAATTTATTACATCCAATGAGTACTAATTTACCTAATTTCGTTATTTGTATATCCCGTTAGGCCGATATTTTTATTGTACCTTCTATTTATTTTTTTCCTCGAGTAAAATTTGTTTAACAAACTTTCAATGTTTTAGGTAATCGACTCGGAAAAAGTTTTAATTTTCCTCAAACTTGTGTACCAAAATGCGGAGGAATATTGACGCATTATACAAAAACCAAAAAAGAATTATCTCCATCGCGTTGATTATCTCCACAATTATATGTTGCCTTGGGTAAAATAACCAATTTAAAAAAATTCCCTTTATCCCAGCTCGTTGAATAGAGTAACAATATAACTTTAGATGAGGAAGTTTGTTAATTACCAACATTAGCATAGAGAGAATGGTGTTAATAGTATTAAAACAGTTATTGCGGCGAAGATGGTTATATTTCTATGCATAAACAGAAATTCAATTGCCTTTTTATTGCCACACATTCGGAATTGACTAAACCTTACAAAGCCTTTAAGCTTCCACATATTTTACACGATTCAAATTAACTTAATTCTCTATCAATTATATGTGTGTGTGTGTGTGGAAACTTTAGCTTCTTTTTAATTAAATGATTTTGTTGCACTTTTTCCATTATCTAAATGCCTTTCCGTTCGATATTCGCCGAGCATTAAATTGCTGACTGCAGCAGCTAAGCTTTAATTCATTCTTACACAATATCCGACACAATCGACAACATTCGTTGCTAATTAGATCCGGAATGCCCGCTCAAAGTAAGTAACTCCGTTCGCCATCTTGAAAGTACGTTTTTGAGAGTCGAAAGGAAGTCCTGTGTGAATTCCACCCGAGAATTGCGGAACCTAATTCGGGATAATTTGCGAAACTTTTATTTAAATAGCGTATTTTTGCGCGCGTTGTTAAATCGCCTTTTCGGATATTTCAATAGAATATATAAAAAGTTATCGTCATGTATGTTTGGAAATAACTTTTTTTTTAAATCAAATCAATATTGCTGTATACTACACGAAAGGTATAAGAAAACGAAATCAAAAAGAACGAGTTTAATTTTGTTTTCAATATTATCAGAAGCATCCAAAATATGGGATGTAATAGGATGGGGGAACCGTTTTATATACGAATATTCGATTCTTCTTTCGCGTTTTCGCCTTATTCGAAGAACTTGCTTTTAATTTTCAACGAAATGACTCCATTATTTGAAAAGTTCCATTGTAAATTTCCCCGATAAAATTATTGCAAAGGCCATGAAACTCCTTATTATTATCCTACTCATACCCTAAAAATGGTAGGTATTCGACAAATGACTTTAAATAACTAAATATCAAATAGCTAAGATTAATAAAGCGTAATATTGCGATCCAGTTAAATGCAAAGGAATCGCTTTTCTCTCCTATTATTATCCTAGCAGACATGAAAACAATTAAATTCAAAAGATAATGCCAACCACATTATGTTGTTTTTGTGTTAGACAGCTTTAGTAATATGCACCAAAATTAAACCGATGTACTATTCAGATAAATGTTTTGCCAGTGTTACGGGATAAAGATTAACAACTATCTTACGTTGTATTATATTCCAAAATGGTTGCCTTGATTCAGGTCCACAAAGCCTTTTAAGTACAATGCCAGCAGAGCAAACAAAAAAATCGTAATATAATTAATTGTACTGTGCGAAGTATTTCAAGCAATGCAGAAAATGTATAGGTTTTGTGTGCAGTTAAATCTCCGGGAAGTGGGATGGAAATTTAAGTTGGGAAAAAGTCGAGATAATTTTTGTGACAACTGGCATAATTTATGCGGAGAGATTCGTTTAAGTGAGACTCAAGATTCGTTCAAAGCATGAATTTTACCTCGAGACAAAATATTTAAGTCGAGCGAAAAGTATGCGCAATTTAAATGAAATATTTGTTGATATTTAACCTGAATTTATTACGAAACTCATTATGATAGACACATTACCCCGTGGCACTAAACACAACGTTTGGAAGTTTTGTTTATTCGATTTAATCAGCAGCGTGAAATAATACGCTGTTTTATTTTAATTGGAGGTGAAAAATTATATGTAATAATTCAGAGATAGTTGAATGAAAACGTTCAGTATACCGAACATAAATCTGCGAAATGAATTCCTGGCATTTTGTTACTTTACATTTCATTATAAAGAAATCTCGAAAGCTCCCTCCGAACTTGCGAAGTAGTTAAACTTTTTTGCAAAAATTTTAAGACTCTCCGTAACCGTCTAAAATCCGAAAAGAATATCGAATGCGTGGAAAAGTTATCAGGTTTGTTCTTTATTCAAATCCTCATCTGAAAAGTTCAAGTGTAAACTGTATCTTTTTCGTTTAAAACAAAACATCCACGATCGTTGCGAAACGAATACTCTGAAGAGTTGTTGATGCGAACCAACAAGAATTTCGTCTATCTATTAATAAATATTATTTCGGTTTTAATGGCACTTTTCCATTTTGGTTTTTTTGCCGATTCGCATAAAAAAATAGCATTATGATTGTCATACGTGAAAATTCAGTTGTCTGAGGTTGCATTAATGATCTGAAATGCATACATTAAAACTGATGTGCCACAGCTATTTTTACCTATAAGCCTCCAAAATCTCTCTATTTTCGAATTTTAATTCGGAGAGATCTATCCAGGCGAGGATTTATGTCGAATGCGGTTTTTGAAAGTAACTTTTGTTTACGAGGAAATGCATTTAATCGTTTACATATTGATTCGATCCGCGATGGCACACGAGAACAATAGAATAGAAATGGAGTATAAAACTTTAAAAAGAGTTCGATATTTCAGGATAACAAGAAAATCTTTACGATTGAAAACTCAATTCTAACGGTGTTTGTTGTTTTCCAATGGTGGATTTTTGAACAGCCCGCATTATTAAGACCTCGGAAATAAAATTTTCCGGCAGATATGTAATGGCCCATAGGGAAATAAAGAAAAATAGGTATCTGGTTTTTAAGTGAACCGCAGTGATAAAATTTTGATCGGGAATAAAAAAAATTGAAGATGCTCGGGAATATTCCGGCGAATTTTTATTTTACTGCCTACGCGAAATGGAATAGAGAGGTGAAATATTTTAAAGTCTCGCTACCGCTAAGGATGCTTTCGCAATTAAATACACGGAAAATATATAGAGATAGAGAAGTTTTCTATTAACCGCTATTATCATTACCATTAACAGTTCTGAAAAGAGAGCGCCAGAGATGTCAGAAATATAGTTTAATTGCGAATCTTATTTACATTTAAAGCTCGCTAAGCAAATATTTGACTGGGCTCCAAGTTTTGAGAAACTAAAACATATTACTGCAACCCTCTCTACCTGAAGCAGACTGATTGCACCGGGTTGTTCGAAACAAAATTTATATGCAAGATGCTTTTATTTTTATCAAAGTTATTCCTACAAATTTTGTTTGATATTTTAACAAACTTCCTTCTAATTTACATATTTCTAAGATCGAAATAATTGAAAAATCTCATTGCAACGTTACGGTTTTAGTTTAATCATTTGAATAATCCATTTAGGATGTAATTCGAAAAAAAGTATCATCTGTTTGAATACCTGCATTTTTTTTTTCGTTCCCGATTCGATAACGAATCACGGATGAGAGAGTATCTCGGCGAAATCAATTTAATTGATTTGTACATTTTTCTGCGTTTGAAAGGTGCTAATTAGCAAATGGATGGGGCGCAATTAGTTTTCCTACACTCACTTGCCTGTAGAGACGTTATCTCAACAATTTAACTCTTCGCAAACCGGGGGTTGCTACTCAAATTCATCAACCGATGGAGTTGGGAAACTGGATTACGATCTATTAATGTTTCCACACAGAGGCTGATTTATTAGAAGTGAAAAAAAAAAATCGTTTCGTCGTTATTTTTGTTTATGTATTTACGATCGGTTATTTCGAACACGAAATCTTAAATATCATTTTGATTTTATTAGGCCTTTTTGTTGCGATAGGGTGTGTAATTTATGGAACAGTCGATTATCCAAAAGTTTATTATAACAGTGCATTCGCCAAATATATGAATACTAATTTGAAATTGTTCGGAAGAGTAAACAATTATTTAAACTAATTACCGAATTACTGATTTACTGGGCTTGATAACGATTGTGTCAGTCTCAAAATAATGGTAAATTATTCAATGGCTGCGCAATTATGACAGTTATTCACGTAGTTAAAATCTGTCACCGCGATTGAAATTCAAATAAAGCCGTTTTTATTGTGAATAAACCCAGCAAGATTTACACCGGAAACGTTTAAACGTTTTCAATTACCGCAAATTACCAGAAATCGTTAAAGGATCCGATACAATCGATTCCTATTTAGTCTTAGCCGGAATGCAATCTGGCCAGGTATCGGCTAATCCAGTAATGCGGTAAATTACAACGCCATTCGCTTAGAAGAATCTTCGAAAATTGGACAACATGCATGCATGGCGAGCCAAATATGACCCGACTAAATAAAAACCAGGGACTTGATTGCTGTTGCTTTCACCATTCTACACCGGTTTACAGGACCGGAGTTTCACTAAACTCTTTGTTAACGCAAAATTTAAATTAGGGTTCAAACAGATCGTCGTATTAAAAAAATATATATACTGCATAAGACAAAAATAACGTTTAATAAATATTCAGATTGGACATCAAAAATTCCCGGCTACATACATTATATCTAGTATGTAAATTGCGAAGGCTGAATTTGAGTCCACTCCTGATGAGTGATGGGCAATTTAGATTTTACTCGTTTCAGCGCAATTCAGCGTAAACAGTTGACGAGAGACCGGTTGATAAGCCATTTATTGATTGACAATCAACTTACACAGCTGTGTAACCTTTGATACACCGCAACGGACATTCGCGGATATTAAACAACTTAATAAAATCTTTTTTTTAATAAATTTTTATGACTTTTCGCGACGGATTAAATGTCAAATAACTTAACGGATGCACCACAGCGGAAGCCGTTTTTAATAAAGCCAACAGAAAAGTTGCAGCTATTAGATTTAATCATATTGCACATTTTTACATAATACATAGAGAAAATTCCGCTTATATAAACATTTCGAACTCGGCTCACGTATTTCGAAATAAAAACGTTATGAAGACACAAACACACTGTCGTGTATCGAATAAACTGCTTTATTTTTTTAATTTATGTTATTTTTTACTCCAACTCCAAATTATTCCTACTCTTCTGATCTATTTCAAAATTATGAATCAACTTGCAGCTGGCTTTGTTCCTCCTATATGGCTCGATATAATGCATCGATAACATGTCATTAGTGCTAATGATAATGCATACAATGCACTTGGTAAATGCACTTGGTAAATGAAAAAAGAAGTATAATAGTTGTTTAAAATGATAACAACGAATTTCCTTTCTTTTGCTCGCTGGCTTTGGTAGGACGGGAATAAGTCAATTTTTTCGCCGGTTCATTTGATTTGTTGTCATTCTCTGCCGCTCGCATTCAATTTAAAAAAAAATCCATTTCGCTCTATTTCCGTTATACCCGTTACTTTATACCGGAAGATGGGAAGGAACCGAAATTAAGTAGATTAGGCCACGAGATGGGCTCCTCTCTGCTACAGCGACAGCCCCGACACCCGCCGGAATAATATTAAATATCGATTTTCCAACGTATGTCGAACAAGAATTTTTTTGTCGAATTTTAATTGCTTGTAATTAGTTTATGATAGTCGCGAAAAAACCGCATCCTCGCTCGAAGGGCGAGAGTGAGCTTTACAACGTTTTTAAAAAGTAATACACATATGTATGTTTTGGGACGCGGTGCAAGTACGGAGCGCACACAAATGTCTCGTAAATTTTTAATTGAATTTCTTATTCATAAACGTCCAGTATTACGTTTCGTTCTGGCTCTATTAAAAGAGAATAAAACCTGTTTACCGTTTTTTTATTCACGAAAATACTTCGGCAAATACATTTAGTTTACTATTATGTTGATGTATGTTTATCCTCGCTCGAAAAAACGCGCAAATAAAGGTCTAAACTTCTGACACAACGCTTTACTTTATGATATGTGAATAATGAAAAAAAAAGGAACGATAATTTTTGTTTCTGTGAAACAGGTACGACAGTTTTTTCACTTTAATTATTGCCGGTTTAAGCTCTTGTTCCAGGCTGTAATCTCGTTTTCATGCTCGCTGTGGAAGTCATGGTTGTCAGTTCAGAAAAAATCTAAATTATAATACCTACAATGTTAAACGCTGCTCTTACGCTTGCACCTCTTTAGTTTTAACAACGTGAAAAAAATGTTTATTTCCAATTAATCATTTCATAAGCTACACTCCAATTCACTATATATTGTGCTACCCCTGTATTACAATTTCCAAAATACCAATTTTGCAAGCTCCGCTTTATTGTCTTTATTTTTTTGCGGATATTCTACATGTGACAGGGGTTTTTTGTTTAACATAAGCATGAGCATCCGCGATCAAACCACGGAGTGTACAATGAGTTTAGATAATATTTGCTCAATAAATTGGCTTTGAATGAACGGTTAGGCGATTGCAACGCAATTTTTTTTTCATCCGACGTTTTTCAAATTGTTTTATTTCCGAAATCTAATCGAAATGTGACCACCGGCTACGGTTTGTTTTAGGATTTCCGATACCTACCAATTTGACGGTAGGAAATTTTCATTTTCCCCTCATTCGTTTAGATAGATGTGTAACAATATATTCGGTATTAGTTTCCAATGAATTCCGTCGAATCGGCTAGATTGAGCTCGATGCTCGAGGAAATATTTTAGGTGATGAATTGACGTTTAACGCAAACTTCCTTTGTTCTGTTTTTCAATTTCGTCGAAGAATCAATAGACGAACGATTAGATGCAATAGAAATTTTTTATCAAAAAAGAATAGAGTTGGTCTTATTGAAGGAATACGCAAATACGGAGAAATTTATGGGTTCATCGTTGGTCGGTTGTTGAGAAAAATAGAAGAGATAGAGTGCAGGGAGCAATTTTTGAAGTATTCCAGGATCGGCCCTGCTTCTTATGTTATACAAGAATTTACATGTTGCTTTTGCCACGTAATTTACTGATTGGTATTTATTTAAATAAATGTCGGATGTTATTTTAATTAGAAGCAAAATGTTTTCTTGGAATCCCGAACGGGATTCTGCATTATAGGTGCTTCTAATTGATTCAGAGTGAATATGTAATTAGATCTGCTCGAATCACTGATGCGAAATGTATGTTCCAGAAATTTCAATTGCAAATATTATTTTAGCTAAGATTTCCGACTAGGTATAATGCATTCTTGTTATTGTTATGCTGTATCACCGTTTCCACCTCACTAGTAATATTATCTTCGTAAAAGCACTCGACTCATTTTTTCACTAAAATTAATCGAGTGAATTGTTATTTTATACAAATCCAAAGTTAACTAATTGCACGGGGATTTATTAGGTACAGTTAAATGAATGTAGTAATTTAAGTTAAGAGCTTAAATTTCGAATGAAAGCCTTTTGTACCAGCTCGTAATTACATTGCTCTGAATAAGTTTCTCAACAGTTAGGTGTACATACTTCGAAGCGAAATTGGAAATCACTTCACACGTGCATTTTTACATTATTATATTAATAAATTACAACCGCGTCAAATATCTTTTGTCGGGCAAATTTTCATCCCGAAAAACTAGTTAATAAATAATTACGAAAATCCCCGTAAGCCGTAACGTTGATTTTGTTGTGATAAATTTAATGGAACCCCCATGAATTTTCCTTGGTGGCTTATTTACTTCCACCATCACGACTGGCAGCCTTTCAAAGCCGACAAAAAATTAAATTATCTATAGCTTTTAATATATTATTTCGAAATAAAATAGAGTACTTCGTACAAACATTTTATTAATTTAATATAATTACGTATGTAGGTAAAAGCTATACATATATCATTATAATCTTTCAGCATCGATGAGTATTGAAATGAAAAAAAAATTGAGTGCACATACACAATATAAATGAGAATGTAGTTAATTAGAGTTTGAAACAGCGCCTAATGAATAACAGAGACATTATAAATGCATATGAGATAAATTAAATTTTACGGTAAATTGACATCACGTGACTGGTGTATGTCCATTCGAACGTATTGTGTGTGTGTGTGGAAGTTCTCAGCACGAATTCGCACGTTGAATTAATAAATCAAACCGTAGGTGTGTAGTTGTGATAGACGTGAAATGTACACCAAATACTCATAGATCACACGGTCGCGCGTTTAGCCTATTCTCTCTCCTGATGCTACCTAAAATCTGAATCTGACTTAACCTAATAAAAGTGATGTGATATACGTTGTTGCATACGTTTCGATTCTAATTCAATGACTCTCCCGCGTGCCCAATTGCTCATCCTATTATCTCGCTTTCGACTTGTAATTTGTATTTAATTTTCCTCGTATTTGAATAAAATAGATTACGAAAACGCACCAACCTCGCGCCTCGCCTCGCAAACAAAAAAAAGAAAACTTATCTATTATGGAAAACAAACAACTTAGCTTCAAAGACAAATAACTCTCGAGAACTTCCGAGCTATCCTACTCGAAAACAAAGCCTTAATAAATTCACATCTTTGACCTAAGCGCCGCTCCTATTGTCTCCTACCCCTTTGCATACGCAATAGTCTTAACCTCTTTTCGTCGTGTTAAGACTATTACGCAATATTCTCGACCAACCGACCATTATATTAGCATATTCAAAGCCATACACCAAGAAAATGCGACGGCAGCGCAACCCCTAACTACCCCTACTTTGGGCCGCATTAATCAGGGGCCGTTTTCGAGCATTCTTTATGTCTATCTGAACGAAATCGTGCTCTTACTTTAATTAAATTTCAAATTTATTTTTGTTGAACTCGCCGACGAAACACTTTCTCCTTCAATTAGGTTATCAGATCGTTATTATATTATTATTGTTTTATTTCTTCTGTTATTGATTTGTAAATTCCCGCGTTTATGCTAATAGTTCGTGGGGCATAAAAACATCATCCCGGCGTGAGGGATTAATTTCAATCAATTTGTAAGTGTCTGGAATTCGTTGTTTTGTTCGGTTTGTTTATTTCACCCGGCGAACGTTGTTAGGATTAGTATTTGTCAAGCACAGCCAGAGATGGAATTTCCTCCTGGCTCGGATTTCTTTTATTTTTATTTACATTTACCGTCGACTCATAAAATGTAGCAATTTTATTTTCGTAAGTGTTGAATAATAAAACAACGAAACCGAACGGGTGTACACTCGAACATTCGCAAAAAGTAAGTCGGGTCGCGGCAGAAATAATTTGATGATGTACGATTTTTCGCGCAATTGTAATATCCCTCGTACACCAACAAATATTATATTTCCAACTCGATGCGTGTATTAGAAACGGTCTTTGTGACAAGGGAAATGGAATCCAACGTGCGGATTCCAAGTGAATTGATTGTATTTCTGAAAACGTTACTGTCAGAGATCAAAATGATTGATTATATGCTATATTAACATATACAGTAGTGTGTCATTAACGTTAGGTATATAGCCTATTCGATATTTCATAATTAAAATTAATTAGTTTTGTTTCACCATGTAATATAAGTATCGAAGTGTTTTTTTTTAACAATATCGAAATGTTTTTAAAAGGGTGCATTTTTATTTGCATTTCCAACGAACAAAAATATCACATTACTTCGTGGTAAACATTGATGAATTAATTGTATATGAATTTCTGCACACACGCCATTCGTTTAAAAACAAAAAATATAAACCTTTTGATACGTTTAACATAAAAAGTAATTAATACCGTTGACTAAAATAGTATTTAATAATTGGTTTAACAATCGGAAAAATTGGTGGTAATAATTGCATATACATAAATCAGAAATTCTCCATCAAAAATAGTTTCTCGCGACTGAGCAAATGAAAGAAAATAGTCGAGATTCTCGGTGTCGTCGCGAATGCAAATTAGAGCGAATAGCTCATGCACTACTACACAAAAACCCAAGACAATGAGCGCTTAAAGACAGTTATACATGGGAGCAACACCATGAATTATAAACTGTTAGTAGCCCTCTTTAGCGAACTTATCTATTCATTAGATATTGCTGCGGAGTTGAAAACTGAATCGCGAGCTCCAACTCGTCTGTAATGAATTTGTTTGCGACGGCGTTATCTAGGATTTGTTGAAGGATCTACCGCATATTATTTTGTAAATTCGAGCTACTATTTGATCTGCATTCCCGAATAATCACTGGATAAAATATCACCCACATTCGACTTCTTGCAAGAGAAACATAAAGCAATCCACTTAGTTGAGTCACAAAATTATTCACATACACGGGCGCTTCTAGTGAAAATATTGTGTTACATATCTCCCCTTTTCTTTTGAGTATTCCCAATACATTTTGCCGCGAATTGCCAAAAGGGAGAAGGCTTCTCAAAAGGAAAAATGTCATTAACGAAAATGAAACATGTTAATCTTCCGGGGAAGGACCGTAGAAAGTTTCATTCGCGCAATAAATACCCACTTTTTGATGCCGCTCGCCGTCAAAGCTCAACAAAAAAATATGCTCTACTAAGTAAATTCATTAAAAAAAAATCATTACCGCAAACGCTCGTTCTGATCTACAGTTACGAGTATGCAGATTGAATAATAAACACCCATATATAGATCGGAAATATTTAATAGATCCGATTTAAAATTGCAATTCATCCGTAAACCTATGCCGTATTCGGCAAACAAATTAAGAGCCCGAACGAAACCGGACACACAAACACACACAAACAGTGAATTAATTTTTTATTAGCCGGTACACGTAGGTGATGACTGCCGCATGCAATTCCACATATTCAGCGAGAGATTAAAAAACAGTGTAGCTAAATTGGAATCGAAAGAACGTCGATAAAAATTTTTCAATCAACCGAATCGACAATTTGGTACTGCTGCGGCTTATACGGTTTTAATCTCTGCCCTGGAAATAAATAATGCCCTTTCATTCGACGGATCCGTTCCGTTTAAATTATTCGACTTTCAAATGAGGAATGTCTGATACCTATATATGTCTAAATATCTAAAGAAATTAGTTCACAATGAGACGATTTTTCCCTCTGACTGAGCAACGAAGTTCGCTTAGGAAACTACTTAAAGTACTGATGATACTGTTTCAATATAAAGTTTCATATTGTTATTATTTCTATTTTCTTTATCTAGATTCTGGAAAGCCTCTCATATTGGTTGCAATTTTTATTTCATCTCTCTAAAATTCGAGCTGTTAAGTCAATATTTCTTTCATAGCCAGTGAACACTTCGTCTCGGATATTTGCATGGTTGGAGAACGTATTGTTGCTATATTTTCCTGCTGCTTTGTTATTTATTATTTGAGAAAAATACCCATTAGATAATGGAGAGCATTTCTTTCATCAAGAAGCAACTATTGCAAATACAATTTAGTTAATTTCCCCTACCAATTTTCCACC
This sequence comes from Phyllotreta striolata, assembly GCA_918026865.1. Classification (NCBI taxonomy): domain Eukaryota; kingdom Metazoa; phylum Arthropoda; class Insecta; order Coleoptera; family Chrysomelidae; genus Phyllotreta; species Phyllotreta striolata. The sequence goes on along the minus strand of OU900103.1, from coordinate 6,515,382 downwards.
ATTTGTATACACTATCATTACACGAAGCGAATGACGGATTTCTCGAGCACCATAAAGAAATAACAGCAGTAAAATCGCGGGTAATTTCCCGGAGTAATTGTAGATAATTTTCGAGTAAATTAATTTCGTTTTAAGTGGCTCTCCTGGCGGCCAGTATTCAATTGGTTAACTGTTGATCGTCGTTCCAGCCAATCGAGAGTGTCCTAATGACCCCATAGGGCCCGCTGCACCTACTACTTGATAATGAATATCCAAATCGAGGGCTAAAAGGTCAATCGTTATGACACGCTGATAAAGGAAATCTCCGAGGAATTGATCGATTAAAATTCCCTACATTACCGCAGCGTTAAAATTTCTTTAGCTGAAGGTTTGTTTAACAAACTGAAGCTGCTCTATATTATGCAGATCTACTCGAGGTATATATTCATCTGTACCTATGGATGTAGTTTATTCGGATCCTGCGAGCACATTCAGTGCACATTTCATGTCTACCTAAACCGAATGAAATGTAAATGCAGTATGTAAAGAGATAAATTTAAATTGCCACTAGAAAATGAAAACGTATGTTTGTGAACACATTCACCATTGGAATTTAGTTTAAGGAATAAAACAAATCGGACTCGGGCGAGATTTTATCGAGGAATTGATTTGAATGTTCTTGAGGCAAGTTAAATTGATTCGAAACGGAAATCTCGCCGAAAAATGCGAAAATAATTTATTCGTAATGCAAAGTTTTTGTTTCTATATATGTATTGGAATCGAATTTAGTAGATGAACGTTATCGATGTCGAAATTAGCAGATCAATTTTTTTCATGCCACATTTGGAGTTTCGCTTTGGCGCATTAACTCCTCATTCAATTTCCATCGTTCAGGTAGCGTTTGAAAGGAACCTCGATAAGCGAAAAAAAACTGCCAAAAAATACATAAACACGCAGACATTCACCCTCCTAAATAATTTTTTTGCTTGCTTCTTTTTCGAAAACGTATGAAAATCTAATTTGTATAACGAGAGAGGGAAAGAATTCGACGTGGAAACCACAATCAACGAGGGGTTTATTATTAAATATGTAGATTATCCATTCAAATCACAACACGGAATACATATAATTTCGGAATATCGGAAGAAATTCTTCGTTATAATTTCCCGGCGAGTAAAATTCGACAAATCAAAAAATCACAAAGCCAATGAACGATTTCTTTCTTAAAAAATAAAATCGAGGTAATGATTTCCGCCCGGATTGTTTGTTTAACACTGATTCAAACGTATTTTCAATCGGGATCAACCAACCAATAATTCACACATAAGTACACTAAATTAACTGGATTATTTAGACGATAAGTCTGCCTCAATCCACTTTGTTATACAAAGGGTCCCGCGTGACAAGTTAATTTATCTAATTTCGCACGGTCAATTATAAATGATAAAGCCAATAGGCATTTATCAAGATGCTATCGATTGATCTTTCAATTTGATTACGCCAGATGAACCAAACGTCGCATAAAGGGAATCTGCTAACGCGATTATTGCATTTTTAATTACGCACTCTATGCGCCTCAATTATACATAATAGTCGACTCGAGTAAATCGAATGAAATTATTTTTTTTCTTGCTGTTTACCTTCCGCTTGTTACATTAATCTGGTTGACGGGTTTTCAAAGTTCACTAACTCCTCACATATTTATACACACGTTGCACGTACAAAGCGACCTTGGTCGAGGCGAGGCTCTAAATTTTAATGGCGTGTAAAAGAAACTCGAACGGGGTTGAAATTATACTAACGCTCGTTTGCGAAGACGATTATTCCAGCAGTTAAAAAAAAAAGAAGCGATTCTTCGAGCGGGAGTTTCGCGTGAAATCCGTATAACTAATTGATAATTCGATTCGGACGGAGTGTATTTAATTTATCAACGGTTTAAGACGGCAATTAAACAACCCTGATGGTAACTGCGTCGATCAAATCGGCCCCGTTCGTGATTATTTTGCAAAAGTGGTTACTGATACGTCCTAAATCCTCTTTCGACACTATAAAATTAAACTGTCATTGTAATCTCGCCTAGTAGGATCTTATAAATCAGTCAGATGGGTCTGGTGTAGTTCCAGCGAGAGGTGATCTATTAGAGTCGTCGGCGTGTATCTTCGGAGGATACGGTCACCTGAAAAATTGCTTTTTTGGGACGATAGATAAATTGATGGAATGCGTCCTGTACCAAAAAATAATTCGATTTTCCTTTCGTTTATGGCATTTTCTTCGCCTACTATTTTTGAAAAACCTCCGACGGGGAGCGTTTCAAAAATTGCGGTCGAAATTGCAGCGTTTTAAAAACCGCTACATAAAAGTGTTTGTTAAGTGCGCAAAATATGGCGGAGGTTCGGTTGTAATTTATCTTATGCGAATTATAATGCAAGGATCCAACGCCGTCCTGCATTTCAATAAACCGCCTCGGAGTGTCCGGCATGCGCCGGGCATGGTCTGCATTAGGCGAATATACGCCAGATTTTCTACTACGAATGCACATTCAGCTCCGAATGGATTCGTTGAATAAATATGGAGATATGATTTCAGATCGAAATAATTTTTTTTTTTTCGGAATTAAATGCTCGATATGTATTAAAAATGTATTCCGCGTCCCTGCGGGCTCCTCTGCAGGTATAACCTGTGCAATTTTAACGAGTCTTGTCGAATGGGACTAATTAAATTACAACTTCCACGTTGTGAAAAGTTTTAAAGGTAAGGATAAATTCGATTAGCCCATCATTTTGAAATTGGTTCGTCTGGTAAATCCGGAGAATTTAAATTTTTTATTATACTGCTTATAAATACATTAAGCTTCCTTAAGAGTTGGACGGGAAACTATCCTGATCTTCTTGAATGTTTGATGTATTTCGTTTTATTTCGCTGGAATGGAATTGAAACAATAGCTTGTAGGATGCAGATACTTACACGCATTCCCGGATTCTTTATATAGAATACAAGCGAGTGTCCGAGGTGTAAAGTGGAATTATATTGTTTTGATTAGTGTAATGTTTCCTCTATTCATTTAGATGGATAAGGGATAAGCCTCATTGTGCGGACTACAACTGTAGAATACAAATGTAAAACGAGTAGCATCCTATCCCTTATTCCATTCGGGTGTTCACTTAAGTCTCCTTATTCGGGATCTTTTCTATTTTGGACCGGCCAGGCCACTCGAATTTGCTTATTCTCTGTATACCCTTTTCGGCGGGAAAAAAGCGACCTAGAAAACAGGTACCTAGTTTTTCCTTTCAGAAAGTCAATTACAGCGTGATAGAGTATTTTCGGATGTATGTTTTCATTTGGGAGTGCCAATTTCAACTTATCTTTTTTCCATTCTGTTTGCTTTCGATCCGTTGAAATCAAAAATATAAGAATTTCGCTGTACAAGTAATCGAAGAAATGCGCCGACAAATAAAAAATCTATTCAATTAATTTAATATTTGTTCCAGTCCGAAGTTTTAATGAAATTAGAAATAAATTACTCTTTCGACATCGGCTTCGACGAAAATGATTTAATGAATGTGTTAATTAACGAATTTTTTTTTTCCTCATTTTCTAAAAAATATTGAAGTTGGAAACTTATAATTAAATATTTCCTTAACGATGTTAAATTGAAATTTCGTTGTGATGGTTTCTCGTCGAAATTTTTTCGTCGATGTAATTGCCCGTTTTATTTGTTACATTTATAAATTCGTTCCGACAATTACTTCCGACCGATCAATTAGCCTATTTTGATTAAAACAAAATATTAACCGATATCTAAAACAAAATATAAATTAGCCCACTATAAATTACCCGCGCAAAACCATTTCCTGTTATTATTTGCCCGCAGCGCCACGTGAATTATTGCCATTATTTAACTTATCGCTTAACAAAATCGTTCTTCTAACCATCGCCAGTCGAACAAAAAATTATTCCATCATTCACCTATCTGTCAATAAAATTAATTTTCCGACAGCATTGTTAATAAATTCGGTACGATCAATATAAATGTCTCGTTACACGAATACGATATTAGTTTTATATAATTAATTTGTTAAACACCTATCATTCATAACATAACGAATACGATGGTAACTTTTAACAATCGATCGAAAAAATATATATATTTGAAAGTATCAATTTTTAATGGGGACTTATCGCAATAGAGTTATCAAAAATAGTGTTGAAATTCGAGTGGAAATCGCCGGTTAACCGAGCCCGGCGACCGGTAGAAAACCAATATTTTCCCATTACAGTTATTTTGATGACGTGCCATCCCAATATCCACCTAGAGATTGTAACGGAAATAAAACTAACAGAGGATTAAGTTTAGGCGGTAAATGTCTTAATGCAATCGATTTCCTCGGTCAGGTTCTCATAGAAGACCTTCATTTCGCTGCCAGACACGTAACAGTATATAATTTATTGTTTTTTAGAAACGAATCTTGTAGAATTGCTCGTAAAAACTGAAGTACACCGTGGTAAATTACCCAACGAGAAACTAATTATCCCTAACCTTTTAATCTTTCAGTAATTTTGCTTATTTAACAATATTACAGCGAGAGTTATATCTCTTTGTTCAAATTTTACATACCTACCTTTTTATCAGACTCTTTTATTACTGTTTTTATACGAGCTTTTTTTAAATACTCTTTTAAAGTCTATGTGTGTTGAATTTAATGAAATACCTTCAAATCAAATCAATCTCATAGGCATTTTATAATGACTTTTCTAGTGTATTTCTAATGGGTTGTGTTTAATACAATTTATACTCATAAATAAACGGGGTCGACTTCAAATCAGAGCGTCAAGGCAAGTTTGTTGCGCATCATTTTTTTTTTCGAAAATTCGAAACGCCCTTCACGCTCTATTTTGGAAATGACCCTTTGTGTTTCAGAGTGGGAGAGGAAGGCATCTACAAAGATTCGGACTTGCAAACTCCAAACAACGACACGAAATTCTCCCTGATCGATCTGCGACCCTACACAGTCTACAGTTTCCGGATTATGGCTGTTAATGGCATGGGAGCCAGTGAACCCAGCGAACCTTCTTACTACATGGTGACCTTAAGAGAGCGTAAGTACATTGAGTTTATTTTCTATTATGCGACACTCGCGAATTTATCATTATTGACTCTCTTATTGAAGATTTTTAAAAGCACGCTTTTTTTTGTATAGTCAGTTTATATAGATGATGAAAATCAACCAGCGTATAATATTAAAAGAATTCTAGCACGCTTCTGTACAAACAAAAATTCATCTTTATTGTTCAGTTCACTTTTAAATTGAATTTCAACTAGCGATTCGAACGAATCGCATTAAATTCTACATTTAATTAAAATCCACCTATTCGCTAAATAAAGCTCTTTTTTGCCGGTGTGTTAAGCTTTGCCGGTCGATGTTAAATTTTTAAAAACAAAACCACAGTTTAAGTCAGATAAATGGTTTAGCGGAAATCCCACGGAATATTTAACGTTCCCTTTTTACGACATTTTACTAACTGATATTCATCGAAAAAATTCTAACGATGCTTTATTCGCGTGGTTGATGGAGTTCGAAAATTAATATTCTCTTGAAGCAATTCCACAAATTGAAATAGTAAAAACTATTTAAAGAAAAATTATTCGGCGCTTGTGACATCGAATGGAAATTCCAAAATGTGCATGCAGAAGTGCATTAATCAAAAAAATTCATATCAAATTAAACGAAAATCTGATTTAAAACCGGCACTGACGAGCAACAAATAATGTAAAAAGTAATTTTTAAATTGAACCGAACAGTAGTTTCCAGGTAAAAATATTCATTGGCGAACATAAATCGTTAACAACGCTTCAAATATTGATAAACGTGTCGTTGGCATGTGTAAAACCATATCCTATTTATTGTATGTACAAAATATATGGACCATAAAAATTTGCCCTCGAAACCAATATGGTCGGGTCTATAAGTTTATATGAAAATTTACTACCATCAATTATATCGAATCCAACTTCGCCTGAAGCAAACTTTGTAAATACATTCGCGAGAGAAGTATTTCAATAAATTGGCATTAAATTCCATCGTTTTAACAAAAGCATTTTTACATAGGAGAAATTAGTTCGTTTCCCAAGAAATGTAATATACGAAAAACTAACTTAACAAACTAGTAAGAACCAACAAGAAGTTAAGTATACAGAGTTCGAGTTTCTGCGCTTATTGAAACATTTATTTCCACCGTAGCACAATAAAACAGACAACTCTAAATGTAATTTATACGTTAATTTTATGCCGTCTTGATTTGTTCTCGATACTCCTCATCCATTGCGGCTGGAAAACGGTTCTATTTCGTTGCCATAAATAACCCAACAAAATTTTATATCGCCACTTCACATTTTTTAGGTACACTTAAATTTTCCATCTCGACGGCAATTTACTATACAGAATCAGCATTTGCCATCGGATCCAGCATCTTATTACACCAAATCGACTGAATATCGATTCAAATTGTTCCGCGCAAAACTGCTCCCATTTTGAGGGAGTCGGTACAGTTACTTTCTGATTTGAGATATTTATACTGCACGATGATTGTACATTCGAAATAACTAGGTACACTTAAATATTATACGTCGAGTGCAATTTGCGAAATAATTCGAAATCTCCATTCCCCGCCGCAGGAATGACATCAAACATTTCGTTATTAAATCGACTGAATATCAAGCTTCACAAAACGGCTTTAACTGTAACAGAGCCGATGCAATTTATGTGCGCGGGATTGTTATTTCGCGATATTTTTTTATTTTTTCATCGTGGATGAAACTGATGCGATATCAAATGCACTTACATCCGGCATAACTAGGCACACTCAAATTATCTCTCTAAGGGGCAATTTAGGAATACTCCAGAACCTGCATTTATACCTACCATCGATGTAACGAGACCCGGCGTATTATTAAATCGGCATAACGTCGACTTGAAAAGTTCCTGCACAAAACGAGCTATTAACACTAATATACGAATTATATCCTGATATTCGAAAAATTCATCCGTCTACCTATTGAATTTTCTTAACAATGACATTTTCTACAAGTTTCTTCCCCGCCCTCTCGGAATGTTCTATTTTATTTCCACCTGAAAACAGAATCCGGTGAGCGATGTTGAACGTTGAGTGGAGACATGGTGAATATTCAAAAATGGATGACAGCTTGACTTAAAATATTATTTCGATCCAAAATTTCCATTAATTTCGTTCGAGATAAGAGATAAAGCGCCGGTGGACGTTTAAAATTCTTTTCTTGAATATGAAATGGTTTATTAAAATACGAAGAAAAAAAAATCAATAGCAGGAAATTATCATTTCCGGTTGAATGGCGTAATCTCGGGGCGAAGGAGAAAGGGTCAGGAGCTGGAAAGTCATTATTTTCTTCCAGGACGCGATCTTTTATGCAAGCAGCGATGTCAATTAGCCAATAGAATAAATTCGAGGAACGTCAATCAATCGGGCCGGCGAATAAAAATTTTTTTGCGCTGTAAAACTATTAAAAATGCGCGCCCGAAAACGGAATTGATGGTGTAGTATATATGCGAATATAAAAAAAAAAAGGAGCGCCCGAAACATCAGCCATGATGAAGTGACCCCAGGGACAATCGCGACGGGATTCGAAAATGTTATTCTTTAGGAAGTTTTGCGCAATTTGACAAACTCCTATAAAACTTTAAATATAACGTTTATGATTCGAAGGCCAATTTTAGATAAGTGTCCAACGAAACGTAAAAATCTTCGAGGAAACTTTCGAAAGAAACTTCCTACATCGTTATTCTTTGTATTACGATCGAGCCGGCTAAAGATCTCTATTACTAAGGTACCTAAAACTCCCGTTTGATAGCGTTACGCTTCAAATTCGGTTATGATAAAAAAAAAATGAGGACTGGTATTAATGAACAATTTTTTATGCAAATTGTACCTAACTTTGCCGCGACACGATCGCTCGAAATCCCGCTGCATCCGCTTCGTTTTTACATGAGACATGACTCATATTACGATCCCCCCAAGAAATAGAAAAGCGCTTCAAATTGCGTTATAAACCAGACTTAGTTTTTCATTTGGATTAAACTCAGCCGATTACTGTAAATCCTTATAGGAGACTCTCTGTACCATTCGCCAGTGGCGCGGATTAATCACATAATCGTATATGAAATTAATTATTTTACAAAAATTACAACTTTTACTAAAGGTTAATTGCTTCCTCGGGAAGATTAATTGATTGTTCGGGTGAACAAGTCGCTCTCTTTAGACAGATAATTGAGTCTTTCATTGGTACTTTAAAATGACTCTTGGGGAGATAATTGACTCTCTTCTATATAGATAAATATCTCTTGAATAAGGATGTAGATGTAGATGATTTCTTCTGTATAGAAGGTGACACTGTCGATTAATTAAGGGTAGTTAAACGCCTCCCTTTACGCTCGATATCGAGCTGACGATTCCGCATTGAACGATCTCCATTCCATCATCGTAAAAACCGGGTTCGATGGAAAATAAATAGATTTAATCGGGATATATATCCGCCACTGAGAGTCGCTTTCTGTGTCACTGTCGCGTTGCTCGTCGAGTGACCATTACGTCTGTAACAATTTCTCATTGTTTTTTGCTGTAATGGACCTAGCATGGGGACGGCCGAAACCCCGTCAGCGGTAAATGCACGAAAACTTTATGTTTTTCCGAATAGCGATCTTGATTGCGCGCGGCCAGTTGGACGGAAAACGTCTTAGGTTGCATGGAAGATGGAGAAAACACTGGCGCTCGTTTTGCTTATAAATTTCCATCCGGAAAAAAGGACGCTGTCGAGTAATTCTGTGTAAATGCCGGGAGCCATATCTCGATGGGACGCGGCCTAATAAAACTCCTGACTTATCCGTGTTTACAGGTAGAAGCAGATGGAAATACGGTATATTGATGGCTATCGGTAGACTTTCCATCAGCTTGATTAAACGATGTTTATAGCGGCATTTGAGACTTTTACAACTCGATATCCAATTGAATTAACTCGAGATTTACACGGAACTTGTGGAATTAGTTTCACGCGTTAGATAATTTGTAAAAGACAACGAGATTAATTCCACGGGACATTCGGAGATTTTTAATGTAAGATCATGTGGACGGTTTGAATTTCTCGAAATGGTATATTATTTTCCGAAATTAATTCGAGTTTAAAGCGATTACAGTTGGCTTATGAATTGAATTCAGTTAGAAAACTAAATTAACTTTTTGACAGTTTCGGAAAGGAAAATCTATTCGGAAAATGAAAAGAGGCTAAGAATGAAATATGGACGCCTAAATTGCATTGGTGAATGCTGCTGCGTTCTGATTAATCGTCGAGCTGTCCTATAATGGAATACAAGACCGGTTTGCTAATAAAAGTCTTCGGTATTTCCATAGAAAAAAAATTCCTAATTTCTATTTAGAACCGTTTCGAGTAAATATTTCGAAAACGGTCGTTTGGATTACGCTTCCGCGGCGGCACATTTGCGAGAAAAACTCGTAAAATATTTATCTTTATCTTATAAATAATTGGTGGAATCGGAGGAATGCTCGAAATCCGGTCCTAAGTAAACTACTCCGCGTCCTCGCGGAAGATTTACAGCAACGCCGCCGAAATATGAAAAGAAATATATGTCTTCGAAAATATACGGACCGTGATGTATAATACGCTCGGAATTAAGGTCAAATTCTGATATTTTCCGAACAAAAGATATTTAAAAGTTTCTTCTATTCGCCCAAATTGTCTGTGCTCAATAAAAAACGAATTAGAAGTATTTTTAGATGCTGATATAGAAGACCCCAAGTTATTTGATGAGGGATTTTTTATCTTCGGCTCATTATTATTTAGAAACGTCGTAAAATTTGACGTGGTATAAATATCGTACGTGAATGAGATACGGGGGAAATTTCGGCATAAAAATTGAAAATGCGTTGTCAATCCATTTTAAAAACAGGCCCACGGTGGCATCTTCTTTGTGGATAGATAAGGTTTCGGTGTGTATTTTTCGTTGCTTTAGGTCTGAATTTCAATATTATGAATGATCTGAGAGCCATAACGACCATTAGGGTTGGTTGTTTCTACATAATCTATTGTCGAATACGTATACAAATATGCGGAACAGAGGTATATTATTCAAATCGTCCTCATTCTAGATACTGTCGTTATGATTTATACAATTCTGATGCAATACAAAGTTACGGATACCTTGGGCTCAGACTATATCGTTTTTCGGCCATTTATTTTCTTTCTAATATGAGATAAAGAACGCTTTTGTGCTTTTTTTTTCTTTCTTTCTTTTTCCTAAAGTTTGCATACCTATATTAACCGTAGATTCGGGAAGTTGAAATACCTACCTACTCTCTACGGATTACAATATCCCAGGCAACTTTTGACTTTTCTAGAAATCCGCGTATTTAATCATGTTTTGAGACTTTGTTCTCTCTCTATTTCCAACAGAAAAATCTGAATTAATAAAGTGCAAACTTTATGTTTATTTTATAAAACTATTTTATTTGTTTGCATTATAAAACGTCTACAATTAAATCTATTTTAGCAAGAACGTATTTCGTACCACTGTATGTGCTGTTATTTGTAGTTTTTTTCCCCATCTAAAGGGTGCAATTTTGCAGCTATGTAACGACTAATAAAAATAAAATATTAAAACTAACGGTACGGAATTGTCCGAAAAAGAAAACAGCAGCGCCTTTCGAGAAAACTGATCTTCAACGAAAATATTAAGTGCTTTTTCTTGCGAATAAAGTTTTTGGTATGTTATATGTATCAGAATCGAGGTGAGTTACGATTATTAGATATTTTGCATTAGGTGGGTAAGTACATATAGTATATGCGATCGAATTATCTGATTGTTCTATTACAATTACATTATTCCAGTGATTAGTTTAGTTGTTGTACAATACATACATGTAGGTGCTCTATTGTAGATCCTTTAGGAAATTGAATATTGACATAATAAATCAAATTTGTTCTTCATCAGTCCACTAAATTATTTTCCTATGTACCTATAGTAATTGGTTTTGGTTTTTATTTATTCTCTTTATTTTTAACGAGTAATATATGATATGTATTAATTCTGCTGCACGTTGAACTTACAGGTATTTTATTTTGTTTTAATTTAAATTAATAATAGCGAAATATAAAATTGATTTAACTGCTACATTTAATTCGTATTTTTCAACAGCTCTTCACGTTGAAAATACATAGTTAATAAATATGCTTCAACAACAATTCCGAATGGATGAGGTTTCATGAAATTCACGCAGTATTGCGTTTTCCATAATTCAAATGTAGTATACTTGAAATATTGTAATTGAACAAAAACGATACTTTGTGTTTCAAATTCTTGCCTGGATACATAACGAGAACGCTGGATTAACCAGAAATAGGCGTTCAAACAAAAAAAAAAAAAAAAAAAACAACCACCGAAATCTTCAAATTAAACAAAACAAAATCAGGAAAGGGCAAGAAAGAATTCGATGATTAATAGTTCTACTAAGCGCACCCCGTACACACTTGAGTAAACAACTGGTTAAACTCTATCTCTTCACCAGTTTTCCGATAGTCTTCTTACAGTGGCGTAACGAATCGAACGATTCTCCCCATCCAGCTTCGGTGCAATCAACCCCTCCAACAAAAAAAAACTACAAACCCTTAATTACGGAGTAAACCGCACAAATTCCTTTCGATGAGATAAAAATGATATTTAACCCGAGACGTCGGTAACGTTCGATTCGAGGTGGCGCAAAAACCCGGTCCGTGTCACTGCTCGACGAGAGTTCCTCGGAGAAGAGATATGCTTGTATTTTTCGCGAAGGATCAGCCCCAATTTAACAAGATTAATACTGGTAGTTGTCTTGTTGGAAACTGCCAATTGATTTATTGCAGAGCCACGGTTCACGTGGTTTGCTGGTCCTTATCCTGCAAACATTACACTCCGAAATTACGACAATTGAATCCATTCCCTGGTATGAACGTACCCACTCTGTGATCCAGAAGATGCAATATAATATGCAAATCGAAATTTATTCCTTTAATTTTCGCGAAACGGCCGAACTCGCATCGCTTTCGTTCGTTATTAAAGATGCTCTTGTAGCAAATGTGCGAATTTTATTTAGTTGTTGCAAATCCACAAATCCACCGGTTCGAACTATTCGAAAAGCTTGATAACATTTTATTACGATTAACATAGAAAAAAGCTTGTATGCAGATTTTTATTGCATGCTCGCTGTCCCTATTTATTTGATCAATTTATAGCGGAAAACCGTAAAACCGAATTGCTACAATGTTTTAAAAACAAATCCGGCCAAAATTTTAGCAAGAACTCTAACATCTCCCGCGAATTTACTACATGTTAAAGTTAATAGAGCTTTAATTTATCCTTTTTGGATCATAAAATCTTTAGATAATATCTGTGCACCTCGGGGCTCATCTTCAGTTAATGCAGTGGTGTGGATGACAATAAGTTTTCTCTTTAATGTGAAATGTTTTAACTGTGAATTAATAGCTTTAATATTTTATCTAAAATTTACACACTTTTTCATGCATAGTTCAATAAATAGAACTAAGAAGTGTATTTAGATAATTTCTTTTATAATTGGAAATATGGAGTAAATAATAGATTTGATAAAATTGTATTCGTAAATGAATTGTTATATGTATAATATAGAAATTAATTTCATTTAATAACTAACAATAATTATTTGTTATACCTATACTATACGTAATTATTTTGAATAATGATATTGTAAAATTGGAATTTACATTTACAAATTATATCGAAATTTGTATTAAAAATTACAGATAGGTATTTGCACGAAAACATTTAAATTTTAGGTAAAACATTTCATTTAAGAAAACACTGGAATCCCTTAGAAAAACGTATCCCAATTCAAAAACGAATTAATAAAAGTCGTCTAGGAACTAACCGAAACGTAGGAAACGTATTTTTTCTAAAATAAGAAAATAATGGGCCAACTGACGCCTTGCGTAAGATTTATAAACGCGATTTAGGGTGATATCGACCGCCCTACAGGCAACCAGCATACACAGGCACGGGGGCACATGCAGGGCTGTATTTCCCCGGGGACTTTTTCTCAGATTATCCATCGGACTAAGTTAGTGCAGCCGCAATTTTATTTCCCACAGAAACACACCGAACTGCATCGACGGTTTTGTATTTTTCAATAAGAGGAAATCACATTCGGATGCATAAAGGGATTACGCTCCTAAATATTTTTCCTGTTGCCTTCGCAACGTCCTGCATAAATTTCGGATACACTCAGAAGTTCGAAGTAGTGCATAAATAGATATTTATCGAGGATGTATCCTCGATACGTTCCTGTAAGGGTGGACAGGTGGAAGGCATGGTGGTTGTCGACTAGTGAAGGGTAGCAGAACCGGGATAGCACGTTGACGGGGATTTTCTCTGCGGATTAGCGCTGGAGAACGGTGCACCACACATTTGCAGATGTAGTTTAGTTAAACCGCGAAATGGAATAATTAACGCTAGTTTGTATTTACGTTTGTTTTATGCGCTCTATGTGTTTCAAATTTAGTTGTCGCGATAATGGCGGTGCACCGTCTTAAGGTATATATATTGCAGTAGAGTGTCCATTGTTACTGTGCATCATATATTACGGGTGAATATGCCTGTTGTGCAGTTAATTTCACGGCTTCGGAGAGAATTATGCAACTTTTTATATCGTAAAAAAATTTTCGAAATGAACTTCTTTTATGCATCAATTCCTCCAGTCAGTTCGTTTGCGTTAATATTCCTCAAACATTAAGTAACAGTTCGGGCCGGAACTTAATTTGAAAATATATTTATTTTCGGCGTCACCGGCTGTATTAATTTAAATTTTTTAATATTAACAAGTTGACTTTCTGCTAACTAATATTAATTTTTAACTGTAATAAAATTTCCTGTGACCCGTTTTGTTTATTAAAACAAGTCCGAAATAAATTTGGCCTCGCTTCCACGGCGGCAAATCTGCAATAAAATGCAAATGCAGTCTCGCGATTTGGCATATTTCGTCCTAAGACAAGACTTTCACGTTAATTTTCTGAAACTGCCACACGCTGGTCCTGTTTGCTTTCTCTACAGGACAAAATATTTCTTTAAATTCATACAACACCTACATTATTATTCCTGAGCAACGTTTCTTTGAGTAATTCTTGAGAAATCTCTTAATTTCTTAAATTCCTGATTTTGTCAAATTATTGGCGATTAATTTGTGTTTGGTGCAGCTGATTAGTCTCGCGAGACCACCGGCTTGGCGCAGCTGCAGCGGCGAAAGGAAAAAATATGCAGATAGTCAGCGGTTTTTTCGCCAAAAAGGAGTAAGAAAAATTCCAAAAACCAATTTGAGCGGATCCGAAAGAAGTGTGTTCTGATAAGATTGGGTGGTAATTTAATTTTTCCTTCGTTACTCCGCTGCACCTCGATTGTATCGCGGAATTAAAAATTTAAAACAAACCGAAGAAACGAGGCGGGAAATTCCGGTGAAAAGATGTCCGAACGCCGGGTAACCTTATTACTTAGCCGGAATTGACAATGATTTTAAATAAATTTAAATACACTCGGTGCTTCGGTTTTTGCATATCATTATACTAACGTCGGAATTTCTAGGTATCGATATGAATATGTTTCATGTGCAATTTTCATGCGCTAATTAATTGAAACATTTCGGGATGATACTTTTTAAGCGAGTTAATCGTTTAATGAAATTGATTCAACAACACAAACGGCAACAATAAAATTGCATTAAAAACCGCTTTCATCTCTATCGCGTATTTGTGGAGCCCATTGTGTTTTTATATCTGCGAGAACAATGAATGTACTGACAAACTACAGAAATTTTAACTTCAAATTAGACTAACCGAAAAAAAAAACACACACAAATTAAATCGATCCGTTCGTGTGTTTTGCATCGCATGCAAAAATTTCGAAATGGTAAATTTCGACTAGTTTGAAAGCTGATTACAATTTATCTACATTATGAGCCCCGATAATTCGGTGCCCTCTTCCAATTTCAATAATCCCGCTAGCAAAGCCGGTTGAAGTCGAATCGCACATACTTCATCCTTTTCGACATTATTTCGGATCGAACCAAGTCGATACCTTACAGCCCCCGATCCTGTGGGCATATCAATAATTAAAAGGGATTAAGCAAGATCTGAATTCGATAAATGTTATTGCCGAAGTTCGGCCGACAAACGGGAAATCATTTTAGAGCCGGACCAAATCAGATTAAGCCTCCCTTAGGAGATTATCATAGATGTTCATAATGCAGGAGTATTTTTTCTAGTTATTTTTTTCGGACCTCGCGAAACGCTATGAAGCTCCACGGTGCGATGCGGGGGCGCGCGGGTCGCCGGCGGAATTCAAAATTTCGCAAGCGACTATGAATTGTGGCCGTGTAATAAATAAAGAGTTCACGCACATATGGAGTTTCCCAAACAAGTAGAGTTTCCCAACTCAACTCCAGCGAGATTTACTGGCAGCCGGTGAATTTTCCTCTTAATAGATATACCCATAAACAGGAGGGGTTCGGGAGAAAAGAAAACTGCAAGGTGCGACGGCGCCCTATCGTATGTAATAAAAACTTTTTGTGCGAAATATTGGAGTTTATACGCACGCTAATTTCGCCGGATAAGCGAGGGTTTATGATGTTTAGGAACACCCTGTATCGGTGATTTTCCTTTGTTTATGATAGAGGTATAAGCACTTTTATTTACTGATATTTTTCAATTTTAACTTTAGGAAAAAGTTTACCAATAAAATCAATGAATAGGGGGGAAGTTTTATATCCTGTATATACGTTTTATTAAAAAGCGCTTAAGTGTATCTACACATGCAATGTAGATGAAGTGTTTTCTAAACACAATTCAATTTATATTCGTTTTCAGTGCCGGATTTTATGAAATATATATCGCAATAAGAGCTTCCACGCAAAACTGAATATCTGATATTAAAATGTATGTTAATTTTATCTAAATTTATTTGATATGCTGAATATACTAATGTATTACTCTCAATTGATTATTCAGCTCATTGAATATGCCATCTGTATTGATACGAACATTTTATCAATCGTCAAAGGAATTTTAAAAGTCCTTGTTGACAAACTCGATCGAATCGAGCCGGGAATTTAATAGAAATCCGTATAAATTAGAATAAATTATAACCATCCATAACTTAACAATGGCTGTTGACGTATCCACCGGCCCTGCTTATCTGGGAAAACAGCCAGATTGCCATATCGTCTCCGCCGCTATTTTCATTCTATTCCAATTCCGCGAAATACACACTATCACGAACGCGAAAAAACCGTCTCATTTCTTTCGGAATTGGAATATTTCATTCATTAAAATAAAAGAAAAAAAAAACACAGAGTCGGGACTAGACTTTTATTTTACCTTTTTTGTACCTTCGATGCAGCCGATTCCGCTCCGTTCGTTTGCGTTTATAAAACTAAACTTCCGAAAATCGGGCGGGCACGTTTCAGACTTTAGTTCAGAGCATGCCAAACGTAAATAAACTCGAAAATAAAAATTTAAATACAGTCCGAACTTCGAGATAACAATGTAGTAAGTTTTGTATCCAGATGTAATTGTATGCTTGGGTGTTTTGTTGTAAAATAAATTTTCTAGTTATTAGGCGTATTTGAAAATGGGAGAAAAAGCTTCAAAGGATTTGAGGTCGAATCGAAATTCATTTTGGTGGAAATTCGCGGACTTTGCAGCGCTTTGAAGACAGTATATAAGCTAATATTGACATTTTGTTGTTCATACGGTTCGAGTCATGCTAAGAATACACATATAAAGGGCGACAATTCCATTCGAAGGACAATAAGCCGCAATCAATGCCGCCATCTAAATATTTGAAGATATTAATTGAATTGAATATCTGCAACGATTAGTAATTGCCGTGTGCGAAAGTTTTAATCAAATTGAAATTGATTTTGCATCCCGGCAACGCTTCAAACGAGTAATTTATAATTTACATGATGCACCTGGAAGTCATGAAATTTGATTGGTTTCGTCTGAAAATTTTTATTTTATTTTTCAGCACCTGAAGGTCACGTGACAATCACAAACGCGAAAAACAGATCATCTAGTTCAGTTTACTTCAGTTGGCTGCCGCCGCCAAGAGATTCGGTATTTGGCGAATTTCTTGGTTATCGAATTTCTTACAAGCCAAGAACATCACCGCAGGACAAGAAGGAAATTTATCTCAGAGACCCGACGGTCACGGTGAGTGAAAATTTATTCCGGTGCTGTATAGTTTAGTCATTTCGGTACGTGGTAAATGGTAAATTTAAATTAGAAATTCGAAACATTGTCGGGTTATATGTAGTGTAAAAAAAACCGTCGTTTTCGCTGGAACAAGAACGATTCTTTTTTCCTGTAAAAATGTTCAAAGCTCGACGTTATTACGTTGTTTTGTATACCGGCTTTATGATCTCTTGATTCATCAAAAGCAAAAAAAAAAAAATTAGTGGTGTATCGCGTAGTGTAAAAGAGTACATGAACCGGCTCTCATGCCAACTTGGAGCCCCACCGAGCATAAAATTAATTTACCATGTTCCTGTTATCATTAAGGTAAGTTTAAAGGATGAGTGTAAAATAAAAGCTTTTATGCTCTTTCACATGCACGGCCGTATATCACTTTACTTTTATGATTCGTTGTTTATCTGGGATTCAACTATCAGGAATGAATTTTAATTACAGCTTTTCATTGTTAAGTTTGTCGCTGTTTTGATAAAAATGTTTATTAGTTCTGCCGGATGTTTTTGGAACAAACCATTTCTGGGTCGATTCAGACAAAACGCATTGAATTAAGGGTTAGCTCTCGTTTGTAGAATGTTGAGAAAAAGTTTCCGAATTAACAATGGAATAATAAACTACATCAACTTTATACCATCATATAATAAAGTGTATGTGAACTGAAAAAACACGAAGGTTAAATGGATCCGCTGTCCGTTTATTTTCAACCCCTTTAACGTCAGTTCTCATTTCATCCCTTAAGCTATTGTTCGCGTCTCATCAATATGTTTGCATATTATTAAAACCTTCGGGATGCTCGTTAGCCTTTACATTATAACTTTACAACAACACGTTAACTCCCAAAATAATCATGTTTCACGGTGTGTGTGTGTGTTAGCTTTGCATCGAGGAAATTATCGCGATGCTCGATTGTATAAATTTTTCATCGTACGTAAAAATTGTTGGCGGGGGTTTCGATGTAAATTTTATACAAACCGAACGGGCATAAGTCATAATATGTACAGCCGGTCCTAATGTAATGAAAACATTCGGCGCTAAAACACTCTTTGTTAAGAAGGAAAACCCGAGGTATTACCTAAATCGCATTTTGGGATAATATAAATGACTTTTGCAAAAACTCCACTCACGCATTTGCATATTTATTACATATACCACCGGGGCTTTATAAAAGTTTGAATTTCATTGAGATATAAGAGCCGAATCAAAATGGGATTTTTCTATAATTCGAATAAAAATTCGGCCAGGATGATATTTCAATTTCGAATGGCCATTACGAATTAAAAAGAGGCATATCTGGAATTTTGATTTAACTATTTTCCGCCAAACTACCGCCAGCTGAAATGGATCCCACAAATTCGACGAATAATTCGCAAAAAATATACCGTTGAAAAAAACCACATTTCCTTTATTTCAATATTTATTAAAAAAAACCCGTTTGTATTATGTTACTTTGTACATTTAAATCATAAAAAATAGATTTTTCTATAGCAAAGTTTAATGGTTTTATGCTTCGGAAATTCGATTAACTATTTTCCTTACAAAGTTTCATCTTCCACAGTTTATTTTCGGTCATAAAAATGCGAAAATTAACCTGTTCATACCGGAACATGTACGAGTATCTATAATAGAATTTAAATAACGCTTTTAATCCCTCATTTTAGCGGTAATTTCAGACTTGAGAATGCCTAATCCGAACAGATATCTTTTTTTTATTTACGAAACGTAAACCAATTTCCAAATCGCGGCGGCCCCGTACATTTTTCATATTTTAGTTATTCCATTAACAGCATAATAACAGTTAAAAAGTAATTTTCCTTAAAAAAAAAGGCCAATTTACCGTTTAAATTTTTGGGGTGAAACTCTTCCCGAGGTAATTTTACACCCTCATTCCATATTCTTAACTACCCTTAACTGCTGCCCCAATAAATAAGTTCATTAGTTTCGAACATGACCGTGCTAACGAGATGAAATCCTTGTTTATATCAGTGCTTTTGAGCTTTAAGACATGTCTGTTCCAATTATGCAATACCTATTTAATCAAATATAACTTTTAATAAGCTAAATCGGTCGATCAATCGGGATAGCAATATCGCGTACCGAATAGACAATTCTAATACTATAGCAGGGCTTTTAGCTAAAACAATTTAATATCAATGTCGGAGCGCGGTTACATTTTAGATTTTTCACCGTCCGGAGTTTCTCGAGGTGAAATTCGAAAGCTCGTAAAGCTTATTATTAATTTCAAAACCCGCAAGCTCGTAAAGGATGTACTTAGCTGTTCTATTCGGTTTTAATAACATAAGGGCTGCAGTACATTATTTTGAGCACATTTTACGTAATCGTAAGGCCATTAGACCGGATTTCCTTATGCAAATAATCAATAATTCCTTAAGGACTAGTTTAAACTTCACGATAGTTACAAGTTACATACGTGGTTAAGGTTACGAGCCTCGCCTGGGGAGCAATTACAATAAAATGTATAATGTTGCCGGGGAGTCGATTTTGGACTCGGATTGGCACAAAAAAAAAACGATAATTTTGTTATTATGTTTGTTTTCATCCTGGTTCATTTTAAAATTGTATACTTTTGTGATTAGTTGAAAATTTTAAAAAATGAAACGGATTTGCGGTGATGAAAATAAGCTGGTCATAAATCAGAATTATTTAGTAATAAGTAGATAATAGATTATTCAAAACAGCGCTGTTAATTACTCATCTTCCGTAAGTATTTGTAAAATTCGCTTTTAAATGAGTAGGTGAATTTGTATCGCGAATTTAATTATTAGGGATATTATCGAGCAATCAATCAAACGCTGTCGATATCATGTAAAAATTTGTCAAACATTCCGACTCTAATTAAATTTCAAAATGAAAAATGCCGTTTTAGAAATAAATAAACCCGGCGCTCTTCGAGCGATTGAGACGTTAATTCGAGGCTATAAAAAATCGAGAGGATCGAGCTAGGAATTTTATAAATAACATTAGAAAGCCATCGGCCTCGGAGTTTCCCCCCTATTTTCCGATCGGTGTTCCTGTTGTTAAACTCGAGTTCTATTTCCTCCCGCTCGCCGAGTCCATTAATCAAGGAATTAATCGAAAAGCAAACTTTAACCGATTTCAGATACTCACTATAGACGAGAACCGTCGAGATGAAAAGATGTCATCGCATTCGTCTTGTTTCTCGTTAGCGCGCATCAATAATTCATTTCCCCCATTGTTCGGCCCGAATATTTTATCGCGCGAAACATTTTACATACCTTCGCGATATAAAAAAATATATATATAACGGGATATCGAAATGCGACTCGCCCCGTCGGTTCTCATCGATATTGACAAGGGTTCGAGGCGATGACTAATTCAAAGCGAATTATAATATCGTATACATCCTTGCGCCGAGTTGTTTAAAGGTGTATTTTGTTGCAGAATCATCTTCTGACCCATCTCGAACCGTGGACGCAATATTACGTCTCCGTCCAGGCGTTCAATCCCGAGGGCCTGGGACCGAACACAACGGTACTAATAATGACTGATGAAGGCAGTAAGTAAATTTAATATTCAATGTCGCCTCCGATTCCAACTTAAGTTTCTCCGGTCGGTTTGCCATGCCTAATTCTAGTGTCGTCTGAGTAATCTGTCGAAACAGCTCCGGGCGTCGGCGAGAAACCTGGGCGTTGTTAGAGGAAAGGTGGAGGGAACCGAAACGACGGATTGATAGGGAAACTCTGTTTGCGAATTGTCCGCTATCACAAACGCCGGAATTTCGCTACTTATTTGCAGAACAAAAATCATCGGGATCGTCAATCGAGGTTCCTGTTATATCATACAGAATTCGCTGGAGGTGTTTTTCCCCTATTTCTGAGCCGCGTATTAGTAATCCACCCTAAATAGCAACTAATTTGATCAACACCATTAGCAAAATATCGCGAGCTTCAATGGCATTAGCCAGTATTAATGCGGTACTGAGCGATGTGAGGCTCAGTGCGAATAATGCAGCGAATAAGCCGAATAAATGGTAATGGGGGTTGATATTTTAATCCAAATAATAACGCATTAACGACGTATTTCGTCTGTAGGTAAATTCAATCGGACCGGTAACGTGTCTTGTGTATATTTCGAACGTTTGTTTTGGATATTTTAGAGTAATTATCCGAACATTCCAGCGAGATGTTTTCAGCTTTTTATCGCGTCGATGATGTTGCTGAAATATTTTCCGAGCGGAAAACCTCTTTGGTTCCGTTTTTTTTTCCTTCTTCTTCTTCGGAAAGTGTCGACAAACAAACCGCGAAATTCCGGGGAGTATTTTTAAACAAACGGAAAGGAAAAGTTCGCTCGATCGAGGCGTTTTCATTTCGAAAAGAGCGAAAATATTTCCAGACGGAGTAATTGCGACGAACGTTTTGAATTATCGCATAGATAAAATTCGCATTCGAGTTTGAATAATTCAAAATTACGAACCGGTTTCCACACACATCCGACTGTATAGTACATTTGCTCAACGCAACTTAACATTTTAGCCTAAAACTGTGTTCCTTTGATCTAAAGCTTAGCTTGGATATGATCCGACATCGGGGTTTTAACCTTAAGAGCGATTGTACATTGTAAGTGCTAATCTTCAGTACGCCGTAATTAATTCGACATCATTCATCGATGTAATATTACAACCCAGACATCGCCGTTCGTACTGGTACAAAAACGATCGGCGGCTACACCCAGCCCTAGCCCGAAGGGACCTATTGGAATTACGCAAGTAGTAATGTTATAATCAAACTTGGAGAAATTCCCGATGTGTTCAGCCTCGGAGCTGCCTCTATAACTTCGACGTGCGCTCAAACAGCGTCCCTATTAGTTTAATACGTTCGTCGAAAGTTGATGAATTCACCGCGAATTTCGAACTATCTACCGAAAGAAAAATCCACGTCGAACCGTTATCGCAACCAGTCGCGATTTTCCATGTTGTCTTATATAATTGCAACGGTTTAATAATACATTCACGTGCCCGAATATCGTTCGATTAGTTGTATTCAGTCCGTATCTCACTTTTCGAAACATCTGCGATAAAAATGTCCGCAGCAGAATGTCCACGCCAGGTCCGCATCGCGAAAAATTCGCGATTAAATCCTTTCCTCGGGCCGAATCGATGGATTTATCTATTGGTCGCAAATCGACCTCTCCGAGGTTCTTAGCGCTAGATTTGATTTAGCGAGTCGCTCATACAGCGAAGAAAAGTTCGAAGAATTTCGCATTACTCCGACCCCCGTACATCGAACTTCTCCTAATTTCGAAATGCATCCGGCTTTGTGCACTTCGGGGAATTTCTCCGGCGACGTCAATAACACACACACACACACACAGTTTTTCCGCGGACATATTTTTCCTTATTTTTCCCGGAGATGCAATCGCCGGCAAATCTGTCACAATTTGTTCGTACGTTTCATAACTTCGCCCGAACTCGACTAAAGAGGATTATGCGATTATGTATTATATCACGAACGTCTACGGAAAAATGAAAATTCGATGCGCTTTACAAGTACCACAATTATATTGACAGTTACTTCACCTCTACCATTTTTTTCCTCTTTTACACATTGTAGAACTCTCGTGGCATTAATAATATATTTAGATTTGGTGAGGTTTATATTAAATCGAATGAGAAGGGATGTAAAGGGGAAAAGGTCGCGGGCCGGGCGATTCGGAATCTCCGAGACAGGTCATATATCACTTTGTATCGATTGGTACATTAACCGCGTCATCGTCAATCAGCCGGGAATTCAAATTTACCTTATACCAGTCCTGCCAGTCGAGCGATTTGAGCCGATTCTATTAGTCTTTATTAAACGGATTCGGGAGAAACTGGTCCGGCGCGAGGTGAAGTCGAATTGTAATCTAATCGGCCAACGAATTGGCGTCGAGTTGGGTAATGAGGAGAGGTTTTGTTTTGGAGGATTTCTCCGGTTTTTTTCTAGCGGGGATTTTTATTACCACTCGCCGACTATAACTCGATTTTTATCATGCAACTTTACGGAATTTTAATAACAGCACGACGGGTTGATGTTCTGAAATGCACTAAAAGCTTAAACCTTCACTTCTATCTCCGAGTTTTCTTCGTCTTCTAAACTTTTGCCAGGATTAATGTTTGTACAGGGCGCTTTATAATTCCTCGCTAGGTTGTCTTGTGTATCGAATTATTTTAATAGTGGTAGGTACATTTCCAGTTTTGCGCGAGCATCTAAAATATATTTTTTTTATGTAGGAATATAAAAATGCAGGAAACTCAACGTGGGTGCAATTCCAGTTGTGTTAATTAACTTTTATGTACCCGCAAGCTAAAAAATACATTTTACATGTTCATAGAAAATTAGAATTGAAATGATATTTACTAGACCCTCTCACTGTACAGCTGTTAAAATTTGTATTTTTTTCTGGGACTGTCTATGACTAATTGTATCAAAAAATGCCTAGTTCATCCAGTAATGAATTTTAATTAAATTAAAACGCAGTCTGAAGAAATATCTCTATATAAACATTCTCTCTAGAACCAAATAAAACGGCTTTTTTTTATAAAGCTATTTAGAGAATAAGTAAATATTTTAACAGCGCTCTAATTACGCTTGTTAGTTAAATTTTCTGTTAATTAAAATAATCTAGCTGTTTTAATTCCCGCATCTGAACATCGACATCCACTACAACTATTCCACGGTATATTATGCATAGCGGGGAAAGCAAATTATTAATTTCAATTATCTCAAACACCGAAAGTGTATTATTGCCTGAGAATGTTCGAGCATTAACTCGACGCGACACAAACGTAACGTCCCATTTTGGATTCGTTACATCCATTCATTTTGACAACCGGAGAATCGCTTCATATACAGATTTCATGGTTCCCCGACTGCCGGATTAATGAAAACCGTTTTCTTTCGACAAAACTCGCCGATGGGATCTTTGCACTGTTCTAAGGGCGTCTCGATTAGTTGTCACCGACACTCATTCGGATTGTTCGAGAAAAGACTTTCTTCTCATCGCGCAATCGATACAATACATTTTAATCGAGCGTCGGGCGATGTGTATGAGAAATTTAATCGGTTTTGCAGTACCCGGAAAGCCGCGAAACCTGACCATACTGGACTTCACCGCGAACAGCATCCTGCTGAAATGGGCGAATCCGTTGAAGAAGAACGGCGTCATCGAAGGGTACAGGGTGTATTACATCCACAACAATTTCACCGAAGTGTGGCCCGAGAAGGTGCCCTACGATGAACCACACATCTTCTACAACCTCACTAAATTGAGTAAGTACCACGCAAATTCTTCTACTAGTAACT
Organism: Phyllotreta striolata; assembly: GCA_918026865.1. NCBI lineage: Eukaryota > Metazoa > Arthropoda > Insecta > Coleoptera > Chrysomelidae > Phyllotreta > Phyllotreta striolata. Next base: position 6,490,737 of record OU900103.1, on the reverse strand, counting down.
AACGTTTGGATATTCTTTCAGAACCGCTTACTGAATATACGATATTCGTGAAAGCTTTTACCCAGAAACACGAAGGCTACCCTTCGGATTCCGTACTGGCTACTACAGACATCAGCGGACCGAGTCCACCGAAGATACTGAGCTTGACTTGCCAAGCGAACGAAACCATCGAAATCAGCATCGGAAGACCCTCGAACTTCTACTACTCAATCGACTACTACTACGTCCACATAAAAATCGGCGAGACTTTATACGACAACATCACTCTACACACCAACAAAAACCAACAAGAAACCACGGTAAAGATCTCTTGTAAAATGTACACAAATCATTGCACGATTTCCGTTAGGTGTCCAAGAAGCGCGTCACTCCGGGTGCCGATTACCAAGTCCAAGTGAGGGCTTCGACGAAAAGCAATTTAACCAACAGGCTCCTGATGGGCCAACTGTCCCAACCGTCTTCCATCTACATCTCGAAGAAATGCGACAAACCGATCGACGATTACCTAGCGAACGCCACCAGCGAACTGGGAGCCGGAATTCTAGCTGGAGCCGTCTGCGCCAGCATCGCTCTTCTAATAACCGGCATCGTTTACTTGATATGGAGGTACAAGTCCACTTACGAGTCGAGAAATATCCTTTACACTCACCCGTTTGGTTTTCTAGAACGTGCATTCGCGCTCCGTACTTTTATCTGGACAACCCGCAGTGTTCAGTCGCAGCGCTGGACTGGAACGTCCAACCGGAACCGAACGCGGAGTACAGAGGACCCATTCCGGTGTCCCTCTTTCCCAGACACGTCGAGGAACTACACGCCGACGGTAACATAGGATTCTCCAAAGAATACGAATCGATCCAAACGGAAACCTGCAACGAAGTCGAGGCTCCCGCCGAGGAATCGCAGAATCCCGAGAACAAACCGAAGAACCGCTACCTCAACATCATAGCATGTAACGTCGAACTGTCGATAATACTTCGATATTTTTAACTGTTTTTTTTAATTACCAGACGATCACTCTCGCGTCCAGCTGTTGCCGATGAAAGGATTGAAGGGTACCACTTACATCAACGCCAATTACATCGACGGTTTCCAAGTGAACAGGGCTTACATCGGCACGCAGGGACCGCTGCCTTCGACTTTCGACACCTTCTGGAGGATGGTGTGGGAACAGCGCGTCACTATTATTGTTATGATTACCAACTTGATCGAACGAGGAAGGGTAAATAGATCGATGGGGGGAAATTTCGAGTGGCTACCTTCGGGCTGTAATCCGATTTGCGCCCGACCTTAGCTACTTGCTTGTTCGATGGTTTGTCTAACGAGGAGGTTTTTTTGTTGCAGAGGAAGTGCGACATGTACTGGCCTAAAGAAGGATCCGAAGTGTACGGAATCATCCAAGTGAGATTGATCAAAGAAGACGTTATGGCCACGCACACCGTCAGGACTCTTGGAATTCGACATCTCAGAGTCAACGTACGATAATAACATTACTAGTACATGCATCGCTGATTTGTGGTGATTTCAGATCCGGAACAAGAAGAAAGCAGCCGCCGCTGAGAGAGTTGTGCATCAATTCCACTACACCAATTGGCCGGACCACGGTACTCCCGATCATCCTCTGCCGGTCATCCACTTCATTCGGAAATCATCGGCTGCAAGAGACGCCGATAGCGGACCGATAGTCGTGCACTGCAGGTAAATCCAAATCCCAAAATCGATGAAAAAACCCTTAATTAATTGTTGGAAAATTTCACAGCGCCGGCGTCGGTAGAACCGGCACCTACATCGTTCTGGACGCCATGCTGAAGCAAGTGAAACATCGAGGCGAAGTGAACATCCCGGGCTTCCTGAAATACATCAGAGCCCAGAGGAATTTCTTGGTGCAGACCGAAGAGCAGTACATCTTCATCCACGACGCTCTAGTCGAGGCCATCGAAGCCGGAGAAACGACAATTTGCCGCGAAACATTCCCGCGATACGTATCCTGCCTCCAGCACAAGAACAAAACCGAGGACAAGAACGAAATGTGGAAACCCTTGGAGTACCAATTTAAAGTAAGTTATTGGATCGCATACGAAACGAGTTTATTTATTGTATTGTTTCAGTTGGTGATGAGTTTTATACCGAAAGAATACCACCTGGACTCGGCCAACAAACTGCCGAACCAGATGAAGAACCGATGCGGCGTGATCGTTCCCGTCGAAAACTTCCGCGTCCAAATAACCCCGAAACCCGACCAGGAGCACTCCGACTACATCAACGCCACCTGGCTGCCGGGCTTCCACAACCTGCGCGAGTTCATCATCACCCAGCACCCGCTCAAGCACACCATCATCGATTTCTGGCAGATGGTCTGGGACCACAGCGCCACCTTCATCCTCATGATCAGCTTCATCGACAACACCGAGTACGAAATCTTCTGGCCCGCCGGCGATAGAATCATCGAAAACGACACCTTTAAAATCAAGCAAACTCACGAGAACGGCAACGGCTCCTACTTTTTGAGGGAGTTCCTCATGAAGAGCGTGCAAGACGACTACGAAATACCGGTGAAGATGCTCTACTGCAACCACTGGCCTCGCCAGATCAGCTCCTACACCGACATTTTCCAACTACCCAACGTCGTGATGGAGATGAACAGGGTCCAGAACGGACCGCTCGTTATCGTCGATCGGTAAGTCCGGAACCACTCGCAGCAACTCCGTGTAGATTCTATTGATATTTGCGATCGCTTGCAGCTTCGGCGGCACCGAAGCGGCGACGTTCTGCGCCCTCACCACGCTCAAGAAGCACCTGATGAACGAGAACAAGGTGGACGTGTACATGTGCGCGAAGATCTACCACAGCCGGCGGCCGGGCGTTTGGATATCGAGCGACGACTTCCTGAAGCTGCACCTGTCGGTGCAGGCGCTGTGCAACCCGCCGGAGCCGATGATCCGCGAAGCTGCCGCGCCCGCGGCCGCGGCGGCGGCGGCGCCGCCGGATTTGTACGCGGTGAACGTGGGCAACTCGAACGGGAGCGTGGTGAACGCGAACAACGGACAGGGCGAGCACGTTCGAGTACCTCCTGAAGGTATGGAAGCCGAAGCTGCGGCTGTCTGAGTTTTGTTCGTGTGTTTCGGCTCGTAGATTGTTTATTGGTTGTCTGTTAAATGTACAAGTTATCACGGTGGATTCGATGCCGGTTTTTTTGACATGGTCTCGTCGATGGTTTTCTTTGCGTTTTAGCTATAAATCTTTTCTTAAACGAAGAATTGTTGTTCGCAACTAAAGCATGTACCCCTTTTTTTATGTTTTTTTTTATACACAATCATCGCTTAATTACTTGTTAATGAGAATAATTCTGTAAGCATGTGAACTTAAAGAAAACCATTCGGATCGGATTCATTTTTGAACAGCAATTTCTCTGTTATTGATTGTTCATGCTTTTATAAGAAAAAATTATAAAGGCATTTTCGATAAATTTGCTTTAATTTTAATCATTAAAATAATTAAGTTTAACAACGGTTTCTTATCATAAGACAAGATAGAGTAACTTGAACATTTAATGTGATAAAAAAAATGTTGTTGCACTTTGATGTCGACAGATTTTTGTCTAGCATGATTGTTGTTGATGGAATGTTATTCGACATTCGATGCTATAAATGATATGCAATTTGAAGCATGCCTTTTGTCTTATGAAAAAAAATCCGTTTTGCTAATGTGCTTAATTCATTCGTATGTGATCAATGAATGGAGTTTTAATTGTTTTTTTTTTTTGACACGGAGCCTCATTCTGATTTGTATGTAAATGTAGCATGATTCCGTGTTTCTCTGACTTTTCAAAATTATCTTATTTTTAGGTGATTTCCTTGATTACTAGGAAATTTACTGCATACAGAAGGATTAAATGTTTTTACACACACTTCACTAACACTTCAAGGTTTCGTTATGTTTTGCTTTTACTTAACTCTGTTAACACCTAAAACACTCTATTATACAGGATGGGGCACGCTTTTCATTTCTCAATAGTTGCATCTAAATAGCAAATCAAATCATACCACTATTATATGAACTTCATTTTATTTAAGTACAAATAGTTGTATATATAAATATATAGTACATAATATGAAATGCGAGTTGGATTAAATATTTATGGGATCGTTTCAGAATTGTTTAAAAACGTAAGCAAGATCAAGAATTGCCGGGTCGATCTGTAAAATGGTCAGCTCCTGTTCTGAAATTAATGATCAGAAGGTTCAAAGAAAAGGTACTCTGTGTTTGTATAATATCATAAATTTGGTTTGCTGCATGATTCAATCCATCCTCTATGGTAGCCGATGATTTTTTATGTACGCCGTTTCATTTGCAGAAATGCCCGTTATCGTGGATCTTTTGAATAATAGAAGGATTTAAACTTCGTTGCGAGTTATTTATTCTTTCGAAAAACCACTGTACTTTGTATACAAATAAAACGAATTAAAATTCAACGATCGGCTCTCCTACGAACTGCGTTTGAACAATGAGCCGATGCAGTAAAATTCATTTCTGTGATATCTATCAAATTAAAAACGTTAAAATTCAATTATAAATCTACTAATCGTAACATTGAATTTAGCTTATGCTAGATATGATTAAAAATAATATCTATTTGTATACGAAAAAGTCGCAAAAAAAAGGGTCATGTAAATAATCATAATCGTTAACTGCTAGTTTTAAGAAACTTTTACATGCCTTCTATTTTAAACGGATCTGTCATTATAAGTATGTTCCTATCGATTTTTGATACAAATTTTTGCTAACCAAAATAAATACACGTACTAAAACAAAAAATGTATTAAAAAAATCGAAATGAACATCAAACAACCCGAATTAGACGTCACGATTTTAGTCACAAAAATAATAAGTACGCAAGACATTGTATAAAACACACAATCAAGACAATTTATTAACGCAAATCATATACCACAGACTATTAAAAATAATAATATACTCGAAGAAATGAAACTAGATGTTCTCAGCACTGAATCACAGTCGAAGGACGACCCGATAAAGAGCCAATAAAACTTTTAGTGCCATTGAGGCGTAGAAACTGCGAGTGTTAATCGCAAATAATGGTGCTTTTAAACCATAAAAAAAATGTTTGTCAAAGAGATGCATTACATACTCGACCGTAATTTTTACCCCGGCAAAGATTCACTGGCTTAACAGAAAAGGTTTCAAATGAACTGTCACTCAATTATAGATTGATTGAAAAAATTGACGAGCCGATTTCCAGTATGAAACCGCATGATATCAACAACGATTTGTTCCTGGGGGATAAAATTATCATACATAATTTATTTGAATGTCAGTGTTTAGAAGTAATTTGAATTCCCTATAAGTGTGTTCCTATGTCTTTTTTGTAAATATACAGCTTGCTATATGTTGCAGAGGATAAAATAATTTAACTTGTCTAAAACTGCGAAGAGATCTTCAATTGGCCATCCGGGGGAAGGGAAATAATTCAGAGTTTTGAGCGTAAATGATGGATGGGTGTATAATGATTGAGCGTGATGGAACAAATCTTTTTAATCTTCGAAGAATTAGACACTATCGAATCAATGTTCGTTGTCATTAAAAATAATATTTCTTTACACAATGGTTAATACCTTACCTATATGTGCACCGGAAAGGATACAATCGCAAAGTGTTCAGTCAGAAAGAATTCCGATTTGTATGCTTCCTAAAGACATGACTGTCGAAGTTGTATGACAATGAATTAACTGCCAATTTTGCGTTACGAAGAGCGTGAAAAAAACCACCAACATATCTTTAATTAAAATCTAATAAGATCAAAATTTTTTAAATATTTAATTTAATATACTTAGGAAGGTAGTTAGTTCGAAATTTTAAATTTCTGTTTCACGATACGATTACTGTATAGCGAGTTTATTACACATTTCGTTTATTGGTAGAGTCGAATTGCATTAATCGTATTAGGATAGCGAAATATGATGAAAAAGAAGGTAACAACTACGAAGACTGAACAAGTGGTAAAATATAAAATATCTTTATCCACTTTAACTACAATTTAGCGCATTTAATGTCTAGATTAAATCGATGTAGTAAGTGTTTATTTGTAATATGTAAAACACCGCAAACGTTTATCCTAAATCCTTTGAATCCTTAAAAGCCTAGTTAAAATAAAAAAAAACTCGGTTTGCTTTTTAACTGGGAATGTTAACTAACACTGAAACAACGACGTTTTTGTGCAGGTGCAGATAAAATGTCTGCTTTGTATCAGAAACTTGTGCAGAATGCCTATTACATTTTGATGAAACATTTAAGGAAACTCTACTTTCGTGCATACTTTCACTCGATTTTCCTTTTCGCTGTGGACCAAACTAGATTTTCCAGTAATGCATAAAAATATTGTTGCCAAAGAAAGATTGTTCAATGTGCTATTATAATCCCGAATGTTTATAATCGTATAACGAATAAACAAGGTTATAGTAGCACTGATAATGTAAATAATTCTAATCGGGGCTACAAGAAGTATATTATACAATCTTTTTCAAAATAACTGATTTGTTCAGGCATCCTGTATGATATTTTTCGCGGGTGAAATCCATTTTGTATCGGTTTAGCAGTTATATAGATTGTAAAAACGAGACCCGAAGTTGTATAAAAAAATACCTTGTTTCAGGAGTAGTATTATTATTAAGTGAATTGGTAAAAGTTATTTGACATCTTTTATCGTATTTGACTGAACTTTCTAAAATTGTTTGTATATCTATTTTTATGTAAATTACTCCAAATAAGGCATTGATTTCAGTAATTGCGAGGTTTAGACTTTAGTAAAGGAGGTCGATCGCGAGTTTATTAATTATATTAATTGCATTTACTACTGAATCGTTACTACGAAACAGTTTGAAGTAACAGTAGAATACAAAATTAATGAAGTAATAACCGCGTTCGATAAAATAATTCATTACTGTCGATTGAAAAAAAAATATATTTACTAGTTATATTCACATTTTGAAAAGTAGTGTAATCCACTTTTACTGTTAATTAAGCGCACTAACTGAATCCCTTGAATTTAAAAAAAAAAACCTTTATATGTTGTTGCACAATCTTTAAATGCCATATTTGGAAATGTGCTAATTATAAATGTGCTAATGTTAGTAATTAAGAAGAATATTAAATGTAAAAACCCTGTAAGTGTAATCCATAATATCCAGTATACATTAGAACAGTAGATCATATATTATAACGTTGTCTACTATAAGAAATAGCTCTCTGTGTATAATTAGTTAAAGTTGATGGTCCAAACTAATCTATTATTATATTACCCTTAATGTTCTGATAGTTGTTTGAATGGCGGTTTCCTAAATAGGTTTATGTATGTAAGTATGTGCTTCAGATAAATTTGGATCCGTCCAGCGGTATTGAAAGAGTAAAATGGCCATTCAAATAACTATAGAACATATCCTGTATATAACCTTTTTTTATTGATTGATTTACGTTTTATTAAATCTCTTCTACCCCTATTTTAATTAAACCTAGATTATTTCAATTATAATTCGGATTTTCCTCTGGTATTTTATTTTTAGATTTTCCGTTTTATTATACTATAGCATTAATCTATCGAATATATCACGTTATGTTCTGTTTGTGTTGCAAAATAAGAAAAATATATTATATATACAACAAATAGGAATTATTTATTTCGAAACCCAAAAACTTCTAAATCCTAAACGATACAATGTTGATATTTAACACGCTGTATTAAAATGCCTTTTATTCAGTATCAAGATTACAGTAATAAAATTCGTATGTTGTAATTAAAGCTCTAACTACCAAAACCGTTCTAAGTCACACATAAATTACATAAAAACTGCGTAAATAAATAACCAATATATTGTAGATTGTTGATATGTACGTTTTAAACAACAACTCTACACGTTTTTTTTATACCCAATAACTCATTTACAAATGCATCGATACAGGGTGTTTGCGAAAACAACGTTCTTGCTCTGAATAATTCGGCCATGTTCTTTGTTATTGGTGACGGAATTGTTTTAAAACCTGTTCAAAGTTATTGCTTTGTAATACAGTCGTTTTTTGTGGCAGTTTCAACATTATTAATAGGTTTTCACATCAATCACTGTTAAGAACTCTTTTGTGGCCTCAAAGGATTCTATTATTTTCGCAAACTACCTTTGCATGTGTATGAAATGCAGCCTTACAGATTTCTAAGTCTACAGAAGTCAAATTCGTATTCATTTAGAGCTTTATATAAATATAATAGTATAGTAGAAAATAAAGATTACAATAGCCGTTAAAAAAATTGTTAGTACATGATTAAGAATCGAAAAAAATCACATTTTTATTGCTAGTGATAATATAGTATAATTTCTAATAATAGGACGGTAGAAAATAATGCTTAGGCAAAAAGTTAAATACTGTGTTCGCAGGCATCAGTCTTGGTATAAATGCAACGATCCAGAAAACCACACAAGAGCTGTGAAAAGTGTTTTGTAAATGAGTTAGTACTGCAATAAATTACAAAGTCACATAATAAATTCTTATACAACCAGGCGAAGGAAAAAAAAATAATAGTTATTACATTCATAACGAAATAGGACATTTACAGAGACCCCGCGCGAGCTTTACACGGACTCCGTGGGGCTCTGAAACTCTGATAAAGCGTGTATCGGATTCTGCACTTTCTTCTGCGAACCCTTGCGCACTTTGGCACGAACTTCCTCGGGTTTCTCGGGTCTCACGAGCGGCTTCTTTTCCGGAGCCTTCATCTTCCACACGACGATCGGAGACTACAAAAACAATTATCATCAATCTCTTTAACAGAATTCTTACACAACAACACTTACAGCTACAGTTCCTTGTCTAGGATACTTAGTAGACGCCACGTACGAAGCTTTCACCGTCAGAACGACGGCGTTCATCAAATTTTTCGCTGCTTGTATCAACGATGTAGCACTGTCGAGCTGAAATTAATTAATACAAACAATTAACGAATCGCTTAATTAAGATTTATAGTGTATAACGTACACCAGACACAATTAATTCCCCGCTGATGTTCTGGACATCCGCTTTGACTTTAGAAGTAATGTTCATCTGATGGCAGTAAAGGGCAATGCGCTGTAAATAGGCGAGTAAATCTTTCTTCGTTGAACTTTCCGGACACTGATCGGCTATCTGTCTGGTCAACTTGTCCAATTTCGTGCCCGCTTCGGAAATTTTCTTGGCGGCGTTTATGACGTCCATGGTGGTTTTCAGAGGACCCTTACCCCTAAAACGAGCGATTTAATTCGAGTAGAATGATAACCGATTTATTTACCTGGTAAAATCGGTCATTTCCATCATAATCATGCACATGTGTTTGGCCAATACGATGATATCGTTGCCGGTATCGTCCCATTTGGCCACCTCGCGATCGAACTTCAGCTTCTCGCTCTTGAAGAACTCCACTTGCTGCAATATCTTCTGCTTATCCTCTTCGGGCATCTTACCCATAGCTTCCTGCAATCACGATTTAATTCACGATAATCCAATCACAACTCCCCTGTATTCACGTACCCTAGCAGTGGTGATTCCGCTGATATCAGGATACTCATCGACGCCGTGTTCACCGGTATGAGCGCTCGCTGGCAAAAAACAAAAAGACGAAGGATTAGATGATTGTTAACAATCAGAAACGCGCCCGACTTACATTTACTTCTAGTCTCGATGAGGTAATTCTCGTCGAGTTCCACGTCTTCGGGATCCAAATCCTCATCAGCCTGTGTACACAAATCGTTCGAATATATTTCAACATTTTCGAGAACGCTCGAATACTCACCCTATTCATGAGCACCGCCCGTCTGATCTCCCTCACGCCGTCGTAGACCAATCGCGAGGCGTCGATGAAATCGTTCTCGTCGACCTCCTTGGGCGGGCTGTTGCCCAACGCCTGCACGGCCACCTGCACTCTTTGGGTGAACTTCGGCATCACCTGATCGTTGAGCACCTTCACCGCCTCCAGCACGCGCTTCGTGTAGATGCACGGCTCGTAGTTGTCCATTTCGGCCGTCACCACGTTGCACACCCTGTTCGATCGGCCTTTGATGCCGCTGGCTGTGCGGTCCAATGTATCAGCATCGCCTATCGAAACGAATTATATACAAATTTCGAAGATAAATTGATCGATTTAGTACCTTCTTGGAGTGCTAGTACGCATTTGTTGACGTCTTCCAGTATGTGGTTTTCGGATACTGCCAAAAAGTCGTCGATTGTAGTGATATCGTCGACTGCTTCGGTTAAAATGCGGACTTGGTTCTCCCACGATTGCTTGAAAGCCTCCATGTTTTCTTGGGCGACTTTGCTGCGAGATCTCGCCGCTAATATTCTAGCTGCGTTTATCACTTCAGGGCAAAGATTGTCGATTTGAGCGGCGGCGTATCGAACCATCTTCACGCCGTCTTCGTTGTTCGACATGCTGCAGACGAGATTGGCTACTTCGACCAGTTTGTTGGAATGTTCGGTGAATACGACGGCGTATTCCTCCACCTCTTTTTCGTTGCCGTTTTGAGCCGCTTTTATGAGCACCAGCAGAGGCACGTTGGTCTCCAAGAAGCTGGAAATGTCGCGAATTAAACGCCCTGCGTAATACGCGGAATTATCGCCTGTTACCTGTCTGAAACGTGATCGACGACGGCCTTTCTGAGCTGCCTTCTGAGGTCGCGGGTCTTCCTGCCCATGTTGTCGATGGCCCTGTTGAGGTTGTCGCTCTTATCCTTCTTACCCATCTGCAATTACAAATAGATGTTGTAGAAGTTTGCGGGGATATTTCGAATCGGACATAATGCAAACATTCAATTATAGTGACTGTACATTTTTTTTTTTGGAATGCATTCAAAGCCTTTAAGGCGCTCATAACATTGAAGGTATACCAAACAAATCGCTAGTAAGAAGTAGGAATGTTATAAAAGCATTTAATGAAGTATTTATTGGAAATATTGGAGAATGGAAACAGGCATAAACGTGCAGAAACATCAATCCAAAGATGTTAGCACAATAAATAGCGCAAATTCTTATGCTTCCGATGTCCCTCGCGATTAGTTAAAGCACAAACTTCATTAAGTAAACTAGCAACTAGCCAAAAAGGTCGTATATACAATGATGTAACATATAAACAAATATACATTACAAAATCACATAATTACCCTCGTCACACCTTGCAACACTTCTAATTGCTGTTAATAAAAAGTCGCGTTAAAAACTAATCGATCGTAATAATAAAAAACAAAACTACTTACATTCGTCATGTACTCGGACAACAAATCCTGCAACGCCTGCCTTACAGCGTTGCATTCAGCAACGATACGTTCCCTTCTCTCGTCCCTGGTGCAACTGGAATCAGCCATTAGAGCGGCACCGCTGATGATGCTCTCCAAACGCTCCTCGAGCGATGGTCTCGTGTGGACCTCGTTGTAAGCCAGAGGCTCCATCACCATGTGATCCTGCAATAAATCGTTAGAAACAAACATTAAATCGAGTGCTCGACTTACATCGAAATCGTCCAAAGCGGCCGCCAGTTCGCCAGGTCCGTCGTAGGGGCCCGAAGCGGGCTGGGGCGTCCGGCCCTGCGCGACATCGTTGATCGTATTAACGGCTTCGCAGACTTGCTTCAAGACGTAGTCTCTGTTGGCTTTGGCGGCGGCTAGTTCGGGGTGACGGACGTAGACTTTGGAAGCCGTTAGAAGCATCGTGGAATGTTTCTTGAGTACCGCTCGGGCGGCGGCCAAATCGTCGCGAAGCTGCGGGTCTTTTAGTTCCTAACGAATGATGCGTTAGCGAGAATGCTGTTGGGATTGATCGGTTGGTTACCTGTTGTCTTTTAGCAGCCTGATTCATAAGTTCGTTTGCGTTGTGACCGAAGTTCTTGATATTGTCGAGGAGTTCCCCGTGGCTCGAAGCGTTTTTTAGTTTTTCCAAATCGTCTTCGACTACGTGGAGCGATTGTAGTAGAAGATGAACGTCGACCATATCAGCGAGGATGAGAAGTCTCGTGACTGCTGATAGAAGATTTCTGGCTGCGCGTACCATATTGCCCCTTTTCAAAGACGAGCAAGGATCCTCTGAGAATTCCCTTGCAGCTATGCTCATTGCGTTGCCTTCGAAATGTAATGTTATAGTAATAATTCTATTATTAATATCGATGTATGACTTACCAGTTTTTCTGACTTCTTCAACAGCAGCTATCATCTCATCGGTTATATCGGGATTTTCGTAGGCGATTTGCTCGCCTTTCTCGATGAAATTCTCAGTGGCCTTTTCCACTGTGCTGACGAGAGCATTGGCACGTTTTGACTTGCCCTTTTTCTTTTTACTGGGCCCCTTCGTGTTGACGAGGGTTGTTACCTGCAGCACAAGGGGCTCGAGGGTTTTCTCCACTGACATGGTTCTAATTTCTAAATTTTTGGGGTCCCATTTTAATCCAAAACGGTCAGTCATCTTGTAATTGAGCTTATACTTCTAATACAAAATCGTAGAAATGACTCACTATGCAACACCTAAACTGTTCTACTGAAAAATAAATCATATACAAATTATTGTTTATCTAGAAAATGAATCATAACTGCAAAGGTGTGTCACTGTCAAAATTGTCAAATGTCATGTCAATCGATTCGACATATAAACGTCAAACACACCCTGCATTCCAGTACGTTCCGAAAAAAAATTACCGAACAAGGTCAAATAGCTTAGGCAGTCGAGGACATTTACTAGTAAGAAGATGTCATTTGTCAATGTCACATAAATGACAGCGACCGAATAGCCCTTGCAGTTGAGGCCAAAATCATACGAAGAAGAAGAAGAACATAAATGACATAACCTTAAATTTACTTCACTTATCACAAATCACAAATACATTTTAAAAATAAATAATAATTAGTAGCTGTTTCAAAGTCCACTAAAACTTCATGAACTTTGATAGAGATATCGTATTTGTATTTAAATTTTTTACAATCGGTTTCTTGTACTGCTAATTTTATAAACATGCTACCCAGAAATTACGTCCTAACATTTTTTAAACGAAATGATATCCTGAAGGTAAGTTCATCCTTTTGATATTAATCGTGCAGTAGTTGATTTAAATTATTCCAGACGCCACGACGATTTTTAAATTTGTTAGAATACCAAAGCAAAAACCTTCTCAGAAAGAATGCCGTCGCTATTCAAGACTTTTGTATGATAGATAAAAATGGATCGCAAGAATTAAACAATTTCAGTAAGTATTCGTTAGAGTATTTCGTGTTCTTTGCTAAACACATTCGTTGTAGATGTTAAAGAGTATGTCATCAAAGCCCAAATACTGGCCGGTGGTAGAGGAAAAGGCCATTTCAACAACGGATTCAAAGGTGGAGTACACATTACGCAAAAGTAAATATACAAACGGCAATTACAAATCGGGAAATTTCAATACACAATTCATTTCAGCCGCAATGAAATAGAAGACATCGTTAACAGAATGCTAGGTTACAAACTAATAACGAAACAAACACCGAAAGACGGTATAGAAGTAAACAAAGTAATGGTGGCCGAAAGCGTGAATATAACGAGAGAAACGTACGTTTGCATCCTAATGGACAGACAGAAAAACGGACCAGTAATAATAGCCTCCCCGGCAGGCGGTGTAGACATCGAAGCCGTAGCAGAAAAAACCCCTCACTTACTAAAAACCCTCCCGATAGACATCTTCGAAGGCGTCACCGACAAAATGGCCGACGAGCTGGCCGACTTCCTGCAATTCAAAGGCGAACTGAAACCCAAAGCCAGCGAGGAACTAAAAAAACTGTGGAAACTGTTCGTGGCCGTCGACGCCACCCAACTCGAAATCAACCCTCTAGTGGAAACCGACGACAACAAAGTCATCTCGGTCGACGCCAAATTGAACTTCGACGACAACGCGAAGTACCGGCAGAAGGAGGTGTTCGAGATGGAGGACGTCTCCGAGAGCGATCCCCGCGAACTGGAAGCCTCGAAGTACAATTTGAACTACATCGGCATGACGGGGAACATCGGGTGTTTGGTGAACGGGGCCGGCCTCGCCATGGCCACGATGGATATAATCAAACTGCACGGGGGCGACCCCGCGAACTTCCTCGACGTGGGCGGCGGCGTGAAGGAGGAGCAAGTCAAGGCGGCTTTTAAGATCATAACGTCCGATCAGAGCGTGAAATCGGTGCTGGTTAATGTATTTGGGGGCATCGTTAATTGCGTCACCATCGCGAATGGGATTGTGGGAGCTTTGAAGACGATGACGCTGAAGATACCGTTGATCGTGAGGTTGGAAGGGACTAATGCGGTTGAAGCGAGGAAGATCATCAGCGGCTCCGGATTGAATATCATCACCGCGGATAATCTCGATGATGCTGCCCGGAAGGCTGTTAAAAGTATTTAATGGACGAGGTCGGTATACACACTTTGCATTTCAATTAATTTTACTCGATTAGTTCTGTTTTAATATATATTTTTTATGAATAAATCGATTATGTTTCGTTCACATGTTCCTGTAGGAATAACACAAGAAAAACTCGTTAACATTTAAAAATGGTGAAAATATATTTGGTTACTTTTGTCATGCACAAATTAAATACAAATAAGTAATTTTTATACACAGGGTAACTATTTAGAAGTAATCATACTGACGAATTTTATGATACAAAACTTTTTGTTTAAAATGGCAGATAAAAGTGAATGTACTATTTGATTTCATTTAATAATTTATGAATAAGAGACGTCTTTACCTTTACTTACGTAATTTTTTTTGTGAGTATATATTTATAAATTACATTGAGAGTGTAAATATTGTTGTCAAAAATCGATAGCTAGATAATGCAGGTTAAAATACTGCATTTTAATTATTGCATTTATTCCTTAATATTAATACAACAGCAAAAGTACGAATCACACTTTTATACAAAACACCAAATTACTTTTCATATCAAATTATTCTACATTATCGATTGTATGTTAACTATCATAGTTTAATTACGCATTAATACCAAATAATAATAAGCAATTCTAAAAATCAATCATAAAACTTATGAAAAATTCCAATTCAATAGTGCCCCTTATAAACCAAGTTATAATCTCAATTTTTCAAGAATATTCTCAAATACGACTAGAATTACTTTAATTTAAGCTTATAATAGGCATTATTAAAAAAATGTAGGAAGAAAACGAATTTCAAAAGCGCCACAAACCAAACTCATTGCTCAAAATTTTTACAAATTGCCACTTAATTACATTATCGACTGAATTAATAGTATTTAAAATTGTTAATATTTATTATATACAATTAAGATTGCATTGACGAAACGAATTGGCAAAAAAATTGAAATGAAAAAGTACAATGGTGAAATGTAAACTTAATTTTATAAACCCAATACAATTAATTTTAACATAAATAACGAATAAAAATATTCTCAAAACCTTTTTTTCGAACAAATCTATCGACAAAATGAAATATACAAGTAAATTAGATCTCAAGACTATTACAGTGAACAATAATAAGTAAATAATTATCGTTGGAAATTTCGCGTTTTTGTCGATAACAGAAATTCAAAAGGATGGATTCAAAATGTATGATTTACTTAAATGAAACGTACAAGTTTCGAATAACGTGCTGCACAAGAAGCTTTTGCATTTACAACTTACTAACACAATCAAATCCACGAACACCACACATACAGTACACACCAAAGTAGCATTTAATACTGAAATAAATAGAGAAAATTCATAAAATAGTAGCTGACAAGTGCATGTTAATGGAGGAAAAATCTGACTATAGATACGACAAAAAAATGAAGAGGTGCATCTTAAGTACACGAGTCTAACAAAGACAGTTAAAAAAATTTGTTAAATATAGCGGCCTTTTACTATGTAAAAAATGGTTATTTCTTGCGGTGAACGCAAGGAATAATTTAAAATAAGACATTCCTCTAAAAACATTGTATAAAATCGATTCCATCTTTTTGAACCTAATAAATAAACGTAGTTTAATTGAATCCCTACACACATTTTATAAGAATTAGAATTCTTTAAAAATAAAAAAAAAACATAATATTAAGCCGATTATCGTAATATACTTCTTTTCCTCAAAGCCTCGAAACTTTTAAACGCTTGGTAACGGATTAATTCTTCCATCGCAGTACGTTCATAATTTGTATGTATTGTCCTTAATATTGTACAAAAAAAAATGTAAATTCCTTAAATATTGTCCCCGATAATCGAAAAAAGGGAAATGTGCGCGCGCGTGTGTATATACAAATTATAAAAATACTCGGCAATTCGAGAAAAGTTAATAAAACATTGTGATGTTTTCGTAGTGATAAGGCCCGAAAAACTTCACTAATCCACACAAAGCACATCTAATATCTGAATATAAATTAATAAAATATAATCATACTAAACACAATTCATATCACACATTCAAAATGTTTTGTTGTCTTTCGTTAAATACAAGCATCTCAGTCTTATATATGCGCTTATCGTTCAATAGTATCGTTACTATTAAGCTTGTTAGAATACGGACAGTGAAGGCTTTGCGGTCAAAATCTTTCGAATTCCAAATGACTAAAACAAAAAAAAGAAGCATTTTTCCTATTTAAACTTCCGTCAACTTCGGTTGCCCTCCACTAGCCTTCTTATTGAAAATGCCGCCGAGGAACCCCTGGTGATTGTGGATCCCCGCCTTACCCAACTGCTTCCCCGCTAATTTATCGGATCTCGAACAAGAGCTCGCCGATGTCGATTGAAATGAAACCGACATTCCGCTATCCAACGATCCGACGCTACCTCTCCGTTGAGCCTTCTCTCCTGCAACTGCACCAAATCCACATTAGTGCACTCCTTTTTTTTTATTTTCAATTAAAATCGCAAACAGTTCATCGATAAGCAAGTGCTCGAAACACCGTCGATAACTACAAGGCGTGCCTTGGATCAGAAGCGACAACAAAACTACGCACTTACTTGATAATGTACTGCTTATGTCAACAAAAAGATTCGTTAAAATTAGTCGTAATATCGTTATCGAATGAAACTTACACTGTTCGTGGATGTCGATCAAAGAGTTGCTCAGCGCGGACCGTTTGATTTGCTGATCGTGCTGTACATCTTCCTCGTTCATATTCGCCGATGGCATTTGCGAACAAGGGCACTGGTAAGGGAACACCTCCACGTCCGCCACGCCGCTATCGCGATTCTCCGTACCTAAATAAAGCATTTTTACTACTGTTTATAGAGGCGAATGCGCGATATAGTACCTGTTCTACCGCCACCTCTATTCGACTTCTGCCTCTCCAGCTCGGCCTCGATCCGAAGGTTCTCCATCTCGTCCATCTCGCTGACGGCCTCCTTCAAATCCTCCGCGAACTTGCACCGGTCGTGCTCGTTTCGCGCGTTGAACGTCACCAGGACCTTCTGGTCGACGCGCTGGCTCAGCCGGATGCCGTACGGGTAATCTAACGATAATGAAATAAATACAGTAGAATCGCGTCGATATATATAGCTCAGATGGTGCTTACGCGGCACGTCGAACAGCGTCACGACCATTCCGCACAACGGGTAGCTATTCCTGAACGTGTACGTCACCGACGACTTCTTCTTGCTGAGGATCTTCGTGATGACGAGCAGGTCGTTGAAGAGGAACACCTCGCGTTGGTGCACGCCGGGTCGCTCTTTTTTGTAGATGTCCGGTATTTCGTACAGCCGGCAGTAGCACACCAGCCTACGGTGAGGTAGGGCCATGTTCGGTTTCTTACCCACTAAAACATTGCAAATAAGCTTTATTACGTGTTTTAACGTACACTTTTAAATAATAACACGGAACGGATTTCATAAAAGTGACAAGTGACAAGCTGTCATGTCATCTTTCAGTGACAGACGACACGGAACCATTTCTGTAAGATCCGACAGTTGACAGGGAACGATTATTTCTAGAATACGACACAAAATGGCCGCGTTTTTAATTCAGCGAATAGAAGCATTAGAGTTAGTTAAACTCACCGATGGTACTTTGTACTTTGAGTACTTGCGTTACGTGGTCCGAACCGGGCTTGAATTCGTTGGCTTTGACTCGATCGTATATACCCGTTAACATGTTACTGTCGATGTCGCCGCAATCGTCGATGCCTCTGAGATTCTTGATGAAATCGTCGCAACGCATCCTCCTCTCCGGTTTGATGCTCGGCGTGTGCAAATCCGTGTTTAACATTATTATTGCGAACGCCAACACGAAAATCTAAACAAACGCATCGTGTATTTTTCGTAATACTAACAATTCGTGATATTTACCGTATCCGGCGATCTTAATTTCCCTACGATATCCACATTGCACTGGCAGTATCTCTGCGAGAATATCTCCATCAGCCTTTCGATCTTCTGCGCCTCGCCCGGCATCCTGAAATGCTGCTGGAACTTCCTCAAAGCCACGTCCACCTGCATTCCGGATAGATCGAGTTCGGCCGCGAAGCATTCCAACACAGCCATGCAAAATGGACTTTGCAAGTTGCCCAAATACTCGCCGATCATCTGCTTGCTCAAGCCCTTGCGCGAGATCAAAAACCTCGCAACTCCTACAACACCACAAATTAAATATCGAAACGATTAGAATTGTAAGAGCACACAAACCTTGCGGTGAACTCTCCAGGAATCCCCTTCGTATGAGATAAGCGATGCCTTTCTCGGGTTTTTTGTTAAACAGGTTCAATCCGACGCGGTACTGTCGCTTGCGGATGGTTTCCGATATCTTATAGCTATTCGGGGTTTGTTGTTCGGCCGCTCTTTCCACCAAAGTGTACGTCGAACTGACATTAGATATATTACCGAGACTAGTTTCTAAGGCCGGTTCGGCGTACTCGGAGGCGCTGCCGCCCTTGCGCTTCCATATCGGCGAGTTGGCGTACTCGCAATGCAACCTGCGCGGGAAAAAATCGCGTGAATTCGACGATTACGAGTGAGTATTCGGAAGTTACCTTTCGGTGGAAACGCTGCTGTCGCTACCCGAGCTCTGCACGCTCGACAGAGACCCGTTCTCGGTGGTTTTGATCAAACCGTTGCACTTCTGCCGATTCGGCTCCATCGATTTAGACGATATGCTCGAGGTTCTCTTCGGCACCTCCGGCGGCACTTTCCTGCTCGATAAGCTGTTCCTCGATCTCATGTACCCGTTCGAAGAAGACCCTGGGGTGTTGCAAGAACTGCTGCTCGGAGTCACTTGCGTCGAAGTATCCGATTTACTCTCCGCCGGGGAATAATAATGCTGAGGAAAAGTCAACAAAAACAAGTTACATCGTACTCGACGAGAAGCTTGCTGTAAGATTTACTTGCAAAGACGACGACGAGTAATTCTCCCAACAAACCGTCGGAGTACCCGATTGACTCCGGGGTATCTGCATGTTATCGATGTGCCTCCGCTCGCGCAACGACATCGACCTCACGGGCATCATCCTCGCCGAGTTGCAGTCGTGGTTCTCGAACGTGTACGCGTACTCGTTGCAGGACTGCTCCGTCGCGGGCGTCGGGCTGCGATCGTCGCCGCCGGCGGGCAGCCTCCTGCTGATGCGCTTCTCCGCCTTGGCCATCGCCGTGATGGCGGCGAACTTCTTGAGCAACGTGTAGCGCCTGAAGGCCCTTTGGATGGTGAGCGCGGCGCTTCGAGCTCTATCGCCGCCATATTTCCGTTCGAGCACTTCGATCTGCTTGTCCAGGATGTCCTGGGAGAGCTCGTACCTGTATCACGATCGTACAAATAGCAACTTGTCGATGCAATTGTAAATGTCTCTACATAACTTCGAAGCCAAGTACAATGTAATTTCGAGCGTATGTAGAATGTAGGGAGGTAAAAAAGAGGAACTCACGTTGTTTGTACTCTGGACCTCTTGAGGACGTCGCCGTTGCGGAGCGTGCCTTTCTTGTGGAGCGGCTGGGAGGCGGAGCCGTAAGGCGTGGAGTTCGGCGATCTGCAGTAGATGGAGCTGGATGAGTTGGTTTTGTAATCGTAGTTCTGCGATTGGACGAAGCTGGGCGCTTGGATGTAGGTCTGTTCTTGTATGTGGTCCGAGCTGCCCATGGTGTTGACTATTTGGGAGCGCTCCATTTTCGGAGGGAAACTGGAACAGATCGAGATTTGTTTCACCTTTACATTCTTACGAATCAACGAACATTAGAGGATATTTTATGAACAATTTTGCCATGTAGTTTTCGCGTAATTAGAAAATATAATACACTTATTAAATTACACCATATCGTGTTCCGAAAACGATGGTTGTGAAACATAACCCGGTAGATTAGAATATAATTCCGTAATGAGTGTAACGGGATTATTTCACCTACACGAAATTGATTTGTTTGTTTATTTTCGTCACAAGCCGACGAAAAAAAAATTGCGCTCGACGAGATTGAATAACGATTTAAGAACATTATATAATTCGCATGCAGTTTGTGTGAATGGCGGGTAATTGTTTCGCGTTTATTAATGAATTCTATTGTTTTAAAGGGATTCTTATCTCGTCGGTATATCAGCATTTACGTAAGTTAAATAGGAAAAAAAACACCGCTCAACTGAACAATTGTAACATAAAAATGGTTACCGAAATCCCATTGCGCGCAACGTGAAAGCGAAATAAATAATTTCAATCAAAAAAGGGTACATTTTCAACTCGATGCAGCGAAGGGAAAGTTCGCGAGCGAATTCGGCAAAAATTTATGCGAGTTCACTGACACTCGCAAACGCTGTATTTACTATCAATCAATTAGTTTTGGAACTTTCACTAACGACATCGCCGTTTCGGATTAGCATTAACGATGTAAAAAAAAAACGGCTCGGTCGATGCGGAATTGTCTTCGAAGCAAGTGGAACGAAAAAAAAAATTATTCGAGGATGAACTTACGCAACTTCATCTGGATCGGTGGAGAAGCACCAACTGACGCAGGAAGCAATAATTGCAATGGCAAAATCACCGAGAATCGAGATAAACGCCCGTTGAAATGCGACACGACCCACGAAACGGGGAGTCTAAAGCGGTCTATCGGTTTCAAATCGAAAATAATATTTATTACAACCAAAGAACCTGCGTCATTGAAATTGAACTTAGAGGTAGATGTACTAACAATTAACGCAAACATAATCTGTTGACATTTAATTCACGTACACATTCGTGATTTTTTTCCAGTAATATTCCAGCAAATGTGTCGATTATCGCCAGTTCAATAGTAAGCGTATTTTATTATTATTCTAATCGATTTACGCGGAAAATCAACTTCGATGAATAAAATAATCGAACATTTGCATAGTGCACAAAATGATGAAACAAGCACAAAAAAAAATCACCTTAAATTAATATTCTTGAAACTATATAACCTCGTATAAATAAAAAAATAAAACATACTAAATACTGACAAGGCTGGTTTTATTTAAATAAGATGAATGTCAACACAAATAACCCAAAATCGAGTGGATGATAAATCGCAAAAAGTTAACACACATTTGCGAAATTCAATTTAACTCGCAAAGATAAGCAAAACACCATCAACTTACCCTCCCACCAGGAACCCCGATATGCATATAATCATTTTTATCGCTAAAAATACCACAAAAAACTAATCGACTAGGCGCACCGAAACATTCTACCGTTCTATCAAAACACAAGACAGGTACACACTGGCTGCTCGAACACCAAACTCCGGACTTATCCTAAAGGAAGCAGCTGGCGAACTGAAAACCAATCAAAAAACTCCAAAAACGAGATGGTAAAACTCTTCAGTATTAAATCACAGGTAGCGATCCAGTGCCGTAGGATGGTACCTTTTTCAGCGATAAAAATAATCGTATTAGCGTACTATTTCAAAAGTATTCGACGAGCTGGTAGTTTCGTCGACTTGTACTTACGTTATTTATGAACGATTCGCAAGTACATTTGTTATAGGGATGAAAAAAAGTTTTATTTACCGTTAGGGTACGCCCTTGTGGCGGCGCTGCCGAGAGAAGAGGATAGGAAAATGGAGCAAAAACATAAATAAGGTACGCGAGGAGCAGCTGTTCGGTTTTTGACAGCAGTCGAATGGCCGATTGTCAGTTGGTTCCCTTCTGATTGCACCTCAGGTGCTTATCGCATTCCGATAAATGCGCTTTATTATTATGTATGTATTTATACATGAAAAATGCTGGAATCTCGGTTGACAACGCAAGTATAATGCGCTAACCTGTCACAGTGTGTATGCATTGTAATTGGGCGAAAGTTTGCGCTTAAACAGAAAACTTCAGCCAGTAATTAGTATTAGACTGCTTCAGTAATTTTTCTAATAACTTTAATGATACCTTTTAAACATCCACGAGTTCTATGAATATTAATAATTCGAAAATCAGGTTAACGGAAAGCGCTTTATCGGCTGTTTATTATTACTAGTTAATTGAAGCAGTTTTTTTATGTTAAAATTATATTGTAATTCAGCGTAGGTATAAACTAATAAAAAAAACGATTTTCTCTCGGTAATTACGAAAACGGCTGATGATCTTCATTGAATCAAACCTAATTCAATAGTTGTGTAATATTAATGGAGTCCGAAAGTGCAAACTCGCACGTCATATAATGTATTTTTATGGTACAACAGAAACAGTTAATGAAAACTAGGTTTAGGAGACACTGTTACATGCTCGCTCAGTGGAGAAAATGTTACGCGGATCACATGCTAATTGAAAAGTGTCCATTTAACGGGACCTCGAACGTCACAAACCAACACATAAAATCGATTTTCGCCCTCGAAAATAATCCGAAACGTCCTAAAAGTGAAAAAGGAACATCTGCCACACGTGAGGTGGTTAATGTTTCGAATTTCAAAAGATCGGGCATCTTTCGATGGATAATAATTTGGTACTCGTGTTGTAGAAGAACACCTGCCCTGGAACAGAGCCGGACTCGAGTACCTCGAGTACCTCGCATAAAAAAAAACAATTATTTCTGCTACACGACAAACAAACAACTCGCTTTTTTGTACTAATTAAAGCGCTATTTTTCAAGGCGATTCGACGTAAATTATTCAATTCTCGGTTTCACCGCATCTCGTTTGAATAAACCCAAGCTAAATATGCTCGATTATTTTCTTATATAATTCCACTAATTGATCCGGTGAAAAATGAAAAATCAGCCGGGACGTTTTCGGCGCGCGTCTCGAGACACTTTTGGACAAACGCCAAGTTCCAAGTGTCTGCATTTAACTTAATCTCCCACAATATGTACAAAAATCGGAATCGTCTATAATTAGCCGTCGCGAGCGTACAGAACGCCCTGTGTTTATCAACAGAAACCAAGCGAATTCTCCTCACGAAAATCGCGAATCGTCCGAATTGGGACATTCTGGGAGGCCGCCCTTAAAAGTAATATGCATCTCGTTTGGGGCCGGTTCCTTTTTCTTTTGATAGCCGGGTAATATTATCGATTTGTACAGCTGCAGAGGCGAGCAGAGCAGCAGGCTATAGGAAGGGATGATATTGAAACAAGCCAGAAATAATATCCTGCGCGTAATTGTGAATTAATTATTTCGAGTATGTGTAATTAATTCGGAATAGTTGTTGCTGCACTACTTCGTGTGACACAATTTAAAAGTACCGTATAAGCAAGGCGGTGAAACAGCAAACAAATCAATGCAGATATTGAAATCGCGATTTTGTTTTATTGCGGTTTCGCGAGGCATCTCCTATTCAATCAATTTAACGAAATTATTCCGCAACAACATTTTAATAAACCATTAGAAATAATATTGTCCTTGACTATCGCGGCGATCTCAAATTCATAATTATATAACTCGCGTTCTATACAAACAACGATTACATCCTATATGAATCGAGAATACGCTTTATTTAAATCGAAACTATCGCGTTGTTAAGATATCAAATAGTGTGTGCGAAAAGTGAAAGTACCTGCTTTGAGAAATACAATTCGGAGGCCGATTCTTGTACAACGAAATTTTAACCTGTTCGAAGACTATACCAAAAATGATTGTTTCGAAAAGAACCGTCGTTATTTTTATTTTTTTTTTCGCGATTGTAACCATTAACCTCACTCGACTAACGGAGCTGACCCACATTCCGGACCAATTCTAGTACTCGCGTATTCCATCTAATTGAACTTTATACTCGCTACACCTACATTCATCGAGGGTTATTAGAATGCATTAAACAGCCATTTCGAGACGAAAGGCAAGAAGGGAATTCGAAACGGCTACAAAAAAAAGGATGCGTTTGAATGCGGCGAAATTGTACAGGAACTCGAAGGAATTTAGATGAATAAATTCCGAGTATATGGATATTTACACTTACAATAATTTCGTTATCAGTTCGATATGTTTACTTTTAGTCATCACCTGAAACGGTGTGTATCGCAATCAGGAATCTATCAAACGATATAAGAATTAGGCGATGTGCTAAATAATATTTTATATAAAATAATGAGTCAATTCGCGAAAAGGTTTAACAACCTTAAACCTTATGAATCATTCGAACAATCGGCCAATAGCGATTAGCATATTTTTTTTTCCTTGTGATGGAAATAATAGAAGGAAGGACGATGTAATTGATTCCATATAGCAAAATAAAATTTCAAGTTCGCGCTTAAACAGTTCAGGGATTTCCCACGAAAACAAAAAAAAAGTACTGCACCGATCTCACCTAATGCATAATAATCAGTTTGAAATTTATTTCTTATATGTCAAGGCGTTAATTCAAGACGATTCTGAGTCATGTGAGATGTAACAATAAAAATAAATTAGCTAAATACAATTTTTCTACTGCACTCGCATGCATGCTTGAGAGCAATTTTCGTCCGATGTGTGAATTTATTTCTTGCTAAAACAGTTACATTAATTAAAAACTGTAAATTACTCGAGTGTGGTCTAATTACTCTAATAACTGAGATATTCAAATCGACTCGTTTTCTTTTAGCATTTAAAAAAAAAACGTACAGATGAGTAAACACAAACCCAGTAGAAACGATCGATGATTATTATAACACTGTTTAAAAACACAACAGATTGTTATACAGAGAAGAAGAAGAAGAAGAAGTAAATTCCAAACCTGATAACAGTGACGTGCTTTCGCAGGGAGGGCAACGTGTGACACACGTCCGATACGGCGACCATCCTGCTGACGTGCTGCCTCCTGGTCGTGCAAACGACGCGGATCCTCTCCTGCTGCACGCCCGTCCTGCGGATCCTGACCACCGTTTTGTCGCAAACATCGCTAATCGCCGTCACCGTGGGACCTCTCAGAGGGCTAAGGCTAGAATATCGACCGGGCTCGTGGCGGTAACTCACGGCCGGGTTTGTGCTCCGCATTGCTTGAATAACCCGGTGGATTATCTTACTGATGGGCAAGTTTGTTTCTATAATCGGTAGATTTTCGAACGTAAAAATATAATGGGAAAACTCCCCCATTGGAATCGACTTCTTCGTTCGTTTAAACGGAACCTACCGAGGTATAGAAACTCGATGCTTTTACGTGGTTAGTGTCAAATACACAAAATTTCCGATACCATCACCAGTTCAAACGAATTTTAGTGACATTGAGCAAATTTGCGCGAGGATAACAAAGGTTCTGTTTAAACACACTTGGCTAGAAACGAGAGAATCATTTCATTTCATTGTAATTCCAATTTAACTAATCGCCAATGTTGATGATGATTAATTGAGTTCTTCCATTCGAATCGACAATATCGGTTTAAAATCCTGCTAATGAAAATTCCTGTTGCTAATTGAAACGCCCTTACGAGAGGCCTCAAAACTAAAGATAACTTTATTAAAACTGTAATCAAAACTAATCATCGGTTAAACAGCCAAGGTCGACTCATTTTATTTTATTTACGAGACGTTTCTAGCCGGATAAAATCGTAAATAGCCGAGAGTCGAAAAATTTACATTGCGAATTTGCAAGAAAATAGTAAATTAATTCGAATGTGATGTTCGAGGATGTTTTGAGTATTTGACACGTTGAAAAAAAATTGAAACTTACTGGCTTAGTTTCTCGCCAAAATCCACATAACCCCATCCATTATTTTCGCCTATGCATTTCAATAGAAACAAATATTAGGTGGGTTCGAATAAAAAATCAACGATCTCCGTTTAGTTTAAGCGAAATAAACCGTGCGCACTGGACAAAAACAGTCGCATAACTACCGGTTATTGTAATACAATTGAATATTATTTTTGAATCACAAAGTGGACAACATGCGTGTCCATTTTATATTTTCCTCTATCACGGACTACAAAGTGAACGTCACAGTGGCAAATATAAAGAATAATAATCGTTATTCTCCTATGTAGTTAATGGTGATTGATATATAGAAACAGGAAATGAAAAAATACATTTATTTAACAGTCGCCTCTTTAGCTATCGAGGAATAGGAATGATTTAATGAACAGGTATTTTCTCCAGGAGGTTGTTTAGCTCCAATTTGTTGGTAATGTATGAAAGAGTCGTTGAAAAATATAACAAGTTTTCGAATAATTTTCCTTGATTCCCAAAAACGGAGACCGTTGCCGTTATAGTATTTAATATTTATAAACGTATACATTAAGTACCATACAACGATAATGCACCCACATGTTAACGGTTAAAAGTATACGATGATAGCCTGCTTTTTTGTATTGTTCTTTCCAGATGATTCACTCAGGTATACAACGAGTTTGCCCATGTAAGAATATATTAAAAATTACGTAATTTCGCGACGAGTTTATTCATACATTTTCCGATTTAGCGAGCTATAGACATTTCCAGATCGAAACTATTTTCAAACTTCCCATTCGAATAACTTTCACGTTAACGCAACCGGCCGACGTCTACTTTGTTTGTGTGCAGTCAGTTTGGAATAAAAATATCTACGTTTTCCATACAAAAATAAATTTCCTCTCTATGTGGGTCAACAACGCCGGAACGTTTGCATCAAATCAACAAATTCATTAATTCATATAATTATTTAGCGTAAATATATCGTTTTGTTGTTGCCGAATTCTCAGAACGGCTTTAAACCGAAACTCTTCCAAATCGTAAACATCGAATCGAACTATTGTTTTTGTAATACAAAGTCTGTCATTATCTTTATCTAACACGACTTCTACACCTACAAACACGAAAACATTCCGGCTTTTTTTTTATATCTTAATAGCTTATGAGGCGAGAGATAAAAGTTTAAAGTTTCCCGAAATGTCGCGCGGTCACGTTTTCAGCGGTTAATAAACTTCAAAAGAACGAAGGCGAACATTAAACGATTTACGATCTGAAGAACTACCGAATGGAGGATACAACTCCCGAGAGTAAATACATCTAAACCGATGTTATTCGGGAACTCGATTTTACCGAAAGAGAGAAGAAAAAAAAGTTCCCCGGCAGATGTGTTGTCAAATTCGTAACTCGAAATGAATATTTTTATACCTCCGGTAGTTTGTTAAGTTCGAAAATAAAAGAGGAAATTCGAATGTAGATCGGGCATTTTGTAACCGATGCCTTGTCAATCACGTCCATCTGTTTCTCAAACAAAATCCTCGATAGAAAGTTTCGCCGTGGCGACTCGCCCATTATCAGTTATATCACGGAATCGCATCGGCCGGTCGATCGGCGTTAAGGAAATTTTTTTTTGCTCTGAAAATTCCTAATTTGCTTTCACGATTATTAACGTCATTAAGTAAATTCGCCGCAATTAGTTTGCGCGAGACAATTAAAAATATTTGTCGGGGTTCAATTGCGCCGCAATTTCGCGTATTTTCGCCTCACACGCCCGATTTCGAACCTTATTTTTTTATTATCGTCGAAAATCAAGGTTGCGTGAAAATAGCCATTTCGGAAAAATTCGATATTTTCGATTATTACAAAAATAAAATCGTTCGTATACGCTGCATCGAATGCGTGAACCATCCCAAAGGACATAATAACACGTGGGAACATTATACAAATAAATCGAATTGTTTATTTTAATTTCTTTATGCACTGCGTGTTTACGGATATGTTACAGGAGATCTAAATGTAGAAGCTAAAATGCATATTGATAAAAACGGATTTGTGGCATACGAGTATAATAAATCAATTAAAATAAACATTTATCAAACGACTCGATTAGATACTTATAAACTATTAATATTTACTCCGTTTCAAAACAATCACTTTCTAATCACAAATTTTGCAACAACTCCAGCACTTCTATACATGCATAATACGTCACGTGACACGCGAAACGGGGTCTTATCGATATCGAAAAAAGGAGTTCCTCGATCGCACAGAAACCCCCCCGTCAGCTGATCGACCGCAGCTTCTTCAGCACATATTCGAGAAGGCGAACCGCCGGTGACGTCGTCGCGACGAAATTTACGACACTGTTCGCGTATTTTTGCTTCTTTTTTTTTTTCCTTCCCGTTCGCGAGAGAATCGAGAATCGAGCGTTGGAGGAGCTCGCCAAGCGGTAACTGAAAGTGGTCTGCACTAGGCGTAGGTGAGCGACTGTACGCGACGGTGACGGCGAGCTGGTGTGCTGCTGGACAACACGCGCGTCATTTTAATTCTCGTCGACGACGACGACGACGGGACGTGATTCTCCAGCTCGACCGTTTCCTATCCCCGTTTTGCGGAAATACGCTTTAACTTCGTACGAGAGGACGGTGTGTGAAAAATAACGGTTATTTTGTAACAGTCGTTACCGCACCTCTATGCCAAAAAAACGAGTCCCACCTCTATTAAACTTGTAACGTACGATATGTCATTAATGTCAATTTTTGACAGGTTTCGTTTATCGAACGCATCTTAACAATTGTACAAAGTAAACTCGTGTTAAACGAGTTGTGTAATTGATTTATTCGGAATTAACCCAAAATTCCAGTTTGGGAAATATATACGATCGTTTAAATCATAGCAGGCTGTATTGTTTTACGAATGTTTCGTTTTAATGCACGTGCATAAAAAATACAAATAAATCATAATTCAATACAGAGGCTGCATATTTGATTTAGTCAATGTACACTTGAGTGTGATTAATGTAAGGTCATAAGATAATTAGATTACACATTGTATACGAATAGTGCACTTCAAGTGTAATTACTTATCGAAATTATTATTTCTAATTTTATAAAGGTGTATCATCAGGTGATGTTCGAAGTACAAGATTTGTAGTTAACTAAAATTTTAATAAAACACGTATGGGAGTGTAGGTCATTATTTGTATGTCTTAGATAACATTTAGAGAGTCTATTACATATCTAATAGGGACATTTATGTAACACAATTTACCTAAGAAGATCCTCAGAAATTATTACCAAAAAAAAAACTATAACAACCAGACTATTTTATATTTACTTCGAGCAATTAAATACAACCTTATCTTCACTTTCCAATATTTATTTACAATTACCGAAATGCGATAACCACTTCTATTAGTTCGTATGAATAACATCAGGACGAGCCGAATTTCCAATAAAATAAAGTTTCCTGGGCATTAAATAGGATGGAAACCGGTCACAGGTGAGTTTTTTTCCTCTGCCTACACATCTAATTTTTTGGCGCCTACAATTTCGAATCGAAAGAAAAACATTGCTCAAGCCCGAGGTGATCGCAGTTTATTGGAACTTGATTTCTCGTGGCCACGGTCAAATAAAGAAGTCCCAGTGGGTGCGAAGAGAAATTACGATAATTAAACGGTTCGCAACGGAATATTTGCATTAGGAGGCGGATTACGAAATTCGATTTGATGCGCGAAAATAAATATATGGTAGAACAATTGACCTGGATTACATGAAAATATTGTAATTTTTATGCCTAAATTGACAAAGCGACCTTCGTCGTTAACGAATAACGCTTTAATATTGTAGGAAGTTGTAAAAGTTTGTTAATTACAACAGTGTGTAGCGAAACCACTACATCTGTTTAATTTCGCGATAATTACTGAATAAACGATGATGATTCGAGTAAATCGAGTTTACTATAGCATTGTATTTTAAGTAAAATATGATTTTTAAGGGTTTTTCATACAGAAAAATCGTTTGAAACGCGAAAATCGAAGTACCTGCATCAAGTAAATGAAACCAGGAAATTGACGTTTGTGTGTTGTCATATTGATCAAAATATGACCTAACCTACAGGCAAAACGGAAAGATTTCTATCCTCTAATTCGTTCCGCAAACAATTAAGCGTTCCGCATAATTCTATTGTTGCTTTATAAATAATTAATAATGCATATCATTCTTACCTTTCATCTTGTAGCCTCTTGAGTTCGACCATTTCCAGCTCGAATCTGAGATTGCTGTTTTCGCAAAGGAGCAAATCCCTTTCGGCGACCACCCCGTCCAATTCCCGTTTCAAACGAATTATTTGATCCCGTTGTTCCCGAATTAAGGCATCCCTTTGTGCCAAAAGAGAATTTATATCGATATCTGATCCGGCCATTTGTAGGCCTCCTACCGTTATTGGTACTTAAAAACTAAATAAAAAGGAAATTTCCGAGCTGCCCGCCGCGTTACCGACCCGACCATTTAAAACGATCAACTAACACATCTAGCTGCACTTCATTATTTCGTTTATTCCAAATAAATGCAATTTTGACATCGAACTCTACGACAGATTAATCAAAATCCAAACAGAACATCGCGACGACGAACAGTGTTGTCGTTTTCGTAGGGATTTTTTTTTATTTATTCGCTAGTGTGCTAGAATTGTGTAATCTTCGCTTCTCTTTAACGATGCCTCTTATCATTACACTATTCAGCCACTTTATATTTGACACATTTACGCCAGTTTTAGGCAACCAACATTACACATTTCCAATATGGATACTTATGAAACTCGATATATCTATAAAAAACGATCAATATCAGCTACTGCTTTTTTTATAGAGATCGTATTTGACAAAAAATAATAAATGCAACGATGTTTTTGTTATGCAAAGTGTTTGTATGAAGTACCTACATTGAGTTAAGATAAAATATAGTAGGTAATGTACAGCAAGTTAAACGCATTATTTACATTTATTTTCAGTATTTAAATATTCTATAATCGGTAATAATTAGACATATCTTTACTTAAATAATTTATTAATCTACTCTTGCACCATCTATAATTTTTTTTTGTATTATTTATAAAAGAGAGCAAACACAAAGTGAGTTTTGACTTAAAACATACAAAATATTTTTTTTTGTTCTCGCACAGCCTTTTTGTATCACGCACAAACATGTGTGTATCAGAGATTGTGGCGAGGACAGATTTTCAGACGCACAAATCTAAGTACATCAAAATTATAAATTTATTATTTTCAAACAGACCGAAAATTGTTCAATGACAACTCTTAAACACTTTTAAATACACAATAAACAAGAGCCTCTAACCATGGTATAATATTTAAGTAATTTTATTTATTTTCTAACATTTATTTAGTTTTTTTGTGCTAGTTTAATAGTTATTACAAACGAGCCAATTTCCTGGTCAAGCCAAGTTATACTAAGTTATTTTTTTTTGATCAATCAATTGTAAGAACTTCAATAATTCCGAATTAATTATTAAGAACGAATGTTTTGGTATATTGCGTGAAGCGCGATCGCGCCTCACGCAAAGTATACCTAAAATTAGATACATGTAAAATTATCACCAACTTAAAAAACATTTCAATGAAAGACAATCACAGAATCCTATTTTCTAATGAAGAGAAGTATAAGGTGATGCTTTTTTATCACGTTTATTGTTGACTAGTATAAAAAAAAAACGAAAATTCGATCCGCTTTTCGACAGACTATGAGTAAATATTAAAAAAAAAAAAACTGACAAATGACAATGACAAATGTACGATAATCCTATTTAGACAAAACAGATTTTTGTTGGTGTTGCTTGAACTAGGAACCATAAAAGCACATCACGCATTAATCTGAATATAATGAACAATATTTATAACAAACTTTCTATTGTAAACATTTTTCTAAGTTTGGCTAATTCATTCAAATTCAACGCTTACAATGATCTACATTTTAAACTAAACATTAATATTATCTATATTTTTTTTCTCGTTTCATACAATTATTTATCTAGGAAGCGTTGATTAATATTAATGTTATTCGATGTACTTAAATTTATGAGAAATCAACTTATACTAATACTTTGAAATTTACATGCATTTTTAAATCCACCCATAAAAAAGTGAACACCGAGATTAACACTGATATATAATGATCTACATCTGATTAAGCTTACTGTGAGTCGTATTACCAAATTCAGCTGCCTTGTTCGGTTTGT
Source organism: Phyllotreta striolata (assembly GCA_918026865.1). NCBI lineage: Eukaryota > Metazoa > Arthropoda > Insecta > Coleoptera > Chrysomelidae > Phyllotreta > Phyllotreta striolata. The sequence continues at coordinate 6,458,459 of OU900103.1, read as the reverse complement.
AAACAAACAACTTATTTTTAATACAACGCCTAATTCCAAGACTATCCATAATTATATACAAATAACTTTCCAGTGTATTAAAAATAAGTTGTCGCTTGCCAATGTCAATAAATCCTGAATGATACAAATACCACAAAGAAGAGCCAAAGTCTATAAAAAATACACATCTTAATAATTTAAATATGTGAGAGAATTCAAGAAAATTATAAGAAACAATCCAACGGTACGGCGAATAAATAAATAAACAAACTCTCTTCCCTATAAATATTCAAATGCATAAGTTTGTTACTAATTAATCGGAAAAATATTTTCGCACGTTTACAGGAAGAGACAAATACATTTAATGTTTCTTTCAACATGAAACAAATTAATTACTATCCACGAGATAAGATCTCCTTAATTCGGAGTGATATCACAGACTATGTTAAATATAGCTAATTAAGTAGATCTTATCAAAAAAAAAATGTACAACCTAAACAATATTATTTTTTCAATTACCTAAATGCATACAAAATGAAAAATCAATTAAAAAAAACCAAAAAAATTAATCCAAAAACGTCAAACGAAAGCATAGAAGTAATCCAACAAACGTTTAAAGCTCTAAGAAGCCCGCCATTCTTGAGTTGTCCCACAAATTAAAGCAAGAAACTTTATAAAGAAAAAAATAAGTTCTCTTATATACAGTTCTTGAGATCTTATTCTAACGGTTAGATTAAGATGAAGTCGATGTCGGTACCTCCTGGGGGGTTCTTCTGTTAGAAGGAACGAATTCGGCGGCTTCGGGATTTAACTTTGAATTTGCGACATTATCTACGGACGCTGGAATACTGCAAAACGTCCTAAATGTTTTATTTTATCCACCCAGTACAATGTCCCTAAGCTAATTTCGGGGATTTTTAATTTGTTTACTTATCTGAATACATGTATTATTCAAGTGATCGATAATAAATGTAGTTAAAAACACAAATAAGCAACAAAAAAACATTATTTTTTTGTAAATTAATAACGTGCTAGACATCTCTAATCAGTTATTTTAATACAAAATTAGGGTACCTACTTATTTAATTCCTTTACATATTGTTATTAATTTGATAAGTTAGTTTTAAAATTAAAATGTTTCGAATAGAGATAACCGAAAAGTAAATATAGTATGCGAGTAGATAAGGCCCAATATTGTTATCAACAAAAACAAATTTTATCAGCGTACATATTCCACATCATAGTTAATTAGCCTCTACTCACAAAGGTGCTATAAAAGTAAACAAAAAAAAACACAAAGATCGAAATATCGAAAAAAATTAATTAAACCAGGAGAAAGTGTCCAAGTGAATGTCCTTAATCCTCGTTGTATAACAGAATGCAAAAATTATTGTACGAGGCATATGTATATGAGAGAGGCATTGAACTTTTGATGTAAACAGCCAATTTATGATAATTTATGTCAATCAGATACTATGCATTCAACTCGAGTAATAGATCAATTAAAAAAAAAACCACCTCAACCAGTACCGAGGTGAGTAAACAAGACGTCATGAAATCCAATTTACCAACATAGGGGTGGTGTAAATTTATAATTAACTCGACTCTAATTGAACAGATAACCGAATTGGTCAACAAGATGGTAAAATTACATCACTTCGAGGGAGAAAATATATCGAATCGCAGACGTTTTATACCCGATAGGATAATTCAACGTTAATTGTTCGACAAACACTCGAAGTGGATTGTTATCAGGCTTACCTTTGTTGAGTAGCAGGATTCGAATTGTTCTCATCGTTCATGAAGGCTTCGAGGCACTCTTCCATCAGGGCCTCCTCCTCCAATCTTTGCATCACCTGGAAAATTCATTTGTCCATCAAGCGCCGTTAAGTTAGCTACGAATCGATTTACCTCTTTGTCGAACTCTTCCTCGTGCTCCATCCATAAGTACTCGGAGAAATCTGTTTCGGCCGTCGCGTTGAAATCCTCGACCACTCGGTTTTCGATTCCTTCCGAAAAGTAGGAATTATCTTCGTAGTCGTACAAACCGTTGTCAGTAGTTTGATTACCAGGCATTTTCATAGTCTGCAGCGAAAAAATCGGTGTTACTGTCCGTCGCTATTCGGGGACAGGCTCCTCCATTTTATGGATGTGGAACAAAAAAAAAAACGCAACCGAATGTCCACTTACCAAGCTTTAAAATGCCTCGCACGACGAGCGGATTTTTGCGTGAATTGGCGTTGTTAGGCTGTTAAAACGACGGATAAACTGCACTCGCTTTTGCAATTTGTTATTTATATATTTTTTTTTGTCGAGACGCAGTCACTTGCTTCTTCTATTGTATTGTTAAACAAGATGAAAAATAAACCAGGAACGCGCAGAGTCGCAAATGTCAGACAAGGAGAAAGTATTCCGATCGCGCCACCATCTGTCAGTGATCCGATCACTTACTGTTGAAGGTTCAATTCGAAGAATTTCGTTTTTTTAGTTCCGTGCTACAATCTAGATGGTGCTGGAGATTTCTGCGCGAATTTTATCATACGGGGGGTAAGCGAAAAGTTTAACTCACAGGGAGCGACTTTTTTTCAGTACATTATCGAAACAAACCAATAAAAATCGTGTGGAAAACATTGTAATATTTATTGTATAATATCAATTTGAAATAAAATCATTTATCTCGAGGGCGGCCATTAATTGTCCCGTCCCAATCTCGGCGAGTAAGGGGAGACCCTGCGTCCCAATCTCGGGGCAAAAGGCGGAGATCGTTGAATCACGTATTCAGCGGAATTATCACTGTCCTGCGACCATTTTTCGTTAGCCACTTCGTCCTCTACGTTCCTTCCCAATCTAGGCACAAAACTACTACGTTTACCTAAAAAATTCCCCATCAAAATTCAATACAAACAACTCAAATAAGAGGACATAAAATCCTATTAGTTACAGTAAGTTTCCACAACAAGTAGAGTATGATATTCTGTTCGAAAAGTCTACGTTTTTCATGCATTAATTTTGATAACCTTTTGATCATCTAGACCAAGATCAAACAGCAATCGAAACATTTAAAACGCGCATTTACCTTGGACATTTTTACAAACCAACTTATCGTTGCCGTTTATTGCTACTAAAGCCAGAGGTGATTCTTCGAAAGCTTCCAGGAGGTCTTGGAGTTCTTGTTCAGTCGGTTTGTACGGGTCGTCCTTTAATGTCCTCTTTCTTCTGCCCAAACGCGGACTGAACCACACCGAAGGTATTTTACTCTCCTCCTCGTCCTTCATTTTGCCACCGTCCAAATCGAACTGCAATCGAAACATTAACCGATCAGCAAGCATACTAAACAAAATAGCAACAAAACTGAACCATCGTGATAGAAAAAACGAATTTTTGGCTGTATCGATGCATCCCACGGGTAATCCAGATAAAACATCTAAGTACATACACGAACACAACAAACAGCAAACTTACACTTTGACTCGCTAAAACGATTTCGAAGCATATGCCGATGATGAGAACGACGGCACAGGACACGCGAATGATTCTCTCCATGGTTCGTTTCTGGAGACGGTGCAGGACATTGCAGGCATTTTATACAAATCCTTTGACGCGTTCGACTTCCTGGGGCGCCTGCAAGACAACAACCCCCGTCGCTTTCGCAATCCGCGCCGTTAATCCGTCACGTTTTAATCAAACAAAACGGTCGGTCTTCATTAATTATCCTTTTTAAGAAATGCACCGGGTCCTGCGACGCTTCTATTTCCATCGGCGATTCTAACATGGGCATTTTTTTAACTCGGTATAGTCGATAAAGCGTTGTTAAATTGGCGCATTAAAAGCTTCTTAAAGTGTCGCGCTGTAAATCATATCTTGATCGTTGATATGGGCTTTTAAATAAGATAAGAGAAATGCGTATATGTTTATTAGAAGCGCATTTATCTAGGCTGCTCAAGTGGTGGATTTAGTGATGTGGGAACTCTCGGAACATGTGTAGTGATGGCGCCAGCCTTACTATTGACCATGGGTGTTCGGGAAATTTATTACTTATCTACTTTGTCGAGGCCCATGCACGATTGACAGAACTAGGTACCTCGCGATTTATTCCTTCCTGCCTTTGCCGTTGGAAAATTAATAGATAAATTTTATAAGAGGGAAGATTCCCATAATTTAATAACGATATCGGAAGTGAGATGAGCGCTAGCTTCCCCCTTTTTTTATATACAGCACAAGCCTCGGACCATATCTGGATAGAAACCAGAAGGCCTTCTACTTTAATCCACCGAAGCGAACTTTGCATACTTACCTATACGATATTATTCTGTTTAGTTTACCCAGTGGAACGTAAACAAACAACGTTTCGAGGAAGCTCGAGCTCCTAGATTGATAAAAAAATTTGTTTAAATCGTCGATTACTGGAAATCGATACGCGAGGAATTGTAACCCGAAACTGCACGTCTGGATTTCGATGCGTAAATCACCCTGTTGAGTTATAATAGAATATTCATTGTTTAGGTGTCAGCCCGAAGGTTTTAGTAGGCCCTACAGGGCTCAGCGGTGAAGGGATCAATGTGTTCAGACAGACGCCAGGAGCCACTTTTGCCTCTACGACATAATAACATGACATAAAGTGACAGCGTGACACTTCGATTTTTTCCCGAGCGGATCCTTTATCGTGTAATTTATATCCTACACCGAACGATAAAGTGTCCATGTGTAAGTTATTTTACATGGAAATGATTTTTTGCCGCTAATAGCCTATTTGTTCATCTTAACTCTATTACCTACACGTGTAGTAGATATGCATCGTTTTTTTTTTATTAATTGGTATCATTAATTTGTTCTGTTTATAAAAATTGAGCAGCTCCAGGTCGAAGGTGAGAACGAAAATTTTGCGATTGTGTTCTTAAAAGTAGAGAGAAAATGTTTGTTCAGAAACTTGACGAAACAATCAGAAAATATTATAGAAAATTCAGTTAAAGTTTTATTGCATTTTACATTAGAGAATTTGATACAAAACATTCAATTTTAATTTACAATTCTCCCTGCTTGGTCAATAAAACTGAAGAAAATAAGTGAAAATTGCATATATTTTCAATTAATAGAACAGATCCAGTTCGAAGGTGAGAACGAAAATTTTGTAATTGTATTCTTAAAAGTAGAGAGAAAATGTTTGTTGAGAAACTAGTGGAAACAATCAGAAAATATTATAGAAAATTCACTAAAAGTTTTATTGGATTTTTCAGAGAATTATTGATACAAAATATTCAATTTAAAATTACAATTCTCCCTTGGTCAACGAAACAGAAATTTGCATATATTTTCAAAAAATAGAACAGCTTTAGGTCGAAGGTGAGAACGAAAATGTAATTGTTTTCTTAAAGTAGAGAGAAAATATTTATTAAGAAACTAGAAGAAACAACAAGAAAACATTATAGAAAATTCACTAAAACTTTTATTTAAATTCAATTTAAAATTACAATTACACCCTACGATTCAATAATTTCATAACATTACTCAAATCATTAAGTACAAAAAAATCTGTTGGTTTTGTTTGAATTATCTCGTTTAACATTGATGGAGATGCTACAAAAACCACTTAAATATCCGAGAGACGTAAAACCAACACATGCATCACCTATCATTCGAATTAAAAAGCGAGTTATCAAATTTATTGCGCCGGAATCATAACAAAATATTGATTCCGAAGGAGGTTCTTCCCGGGGGATCCTCCCAAAATCCCGGATGCAAGCAATAACGTTCCCGTGATAACGACCACGCTCCGCCTACGATACGAAATTAGTTCAACCGCAAAAGTGACAAGCTTTTAGTATTTCTAAGCTTTCGGGTTTCGTGCAGTTGGAATTTTTCGGAAATTTTCTGTTTGATGTGAAGAGTTTGTGGCGATTTTTCGGATCGGTGCGCGCTGGGTTAATTAATAATGTCCTACAACAATTCGCCGCCTGATCACCAGGATATGTTCCAGTACGGATATGCTAATCACAATTATCATTACATGTCAGGTAGGTGATTCGAAATTTATAAAAACCAGCGAATAAGTAGGATTTTACTTGGTACTTATTCTTTTAAAAATTTATTCAGGATTTACCCAGTGAAACATCCGGCACCACGATGTGTGCTGTTTCAGATGGATCATAAAATATTTAATAAAATAAATGACAAAATTGGAGTTGGTGTTTATTATTTCAACAATTTTATAATGCCGTATTAACATTTGTTACACAAATGTTTTCGTGTAAGTACTCGCGTGTATAGGAAAAGTGGAAGAATACAATTTTGGAGACAAATATTATTCGTTTCTTCATCGAAGAATTTCTACTGAATATTGTTAGACAAAAAAACTAATGAAATCTTCCTTTATATAAAAGCTTTAATAAAATTGATTGTTTAAAAGTTATTCAAATTGAACTTAGATCAATTGAAAAATCAGAAGTTTCGTTTAGGTAATTGTCGAATTGGTACAAGTTTTTTGTAACAAACTAAATTCAAATCGGAACTTGATTTGAACCAAGTTGATTCTAAAAAAAGAGTTGAGTATTTTAATCTTGAACTACAGACTCAATTTCAACAAAAAAACTCCTCACATTAATATAATCCAAGAATTCACAAATTTATTTAATTTTCCGCCCAATCCGTTGACGTTTTCGCCATTTTTTCCCGAACATCCCATCATTCTTCCGCACGTCGAGCCCGAACACAATAACAAATCATAATCCTCATCCTGAAGCAAACCACCGCTGTTTAAAAACCGCCTGAAATGTTTGTTTATCAAATTTTATGAACTCCACCCGGCAAAATCCGTATAATAATCACCGAGTTATTTTCGTCAAAAGGTTCTTATCTAAATAAACTCGAGAGTTTTACTCGTTACACTCACGTTAAACACAACCCAGCACCCGTTTCATTATCTACCTCTAACCCAAAGCACAGGATGCTCCCGTCGCATTAATTCCCACAATAAAACATCCATCTAATATTCCAGACAGCGGCAACGCCAACGCCACCGACGACACCACCTTCTGGTCGAACAGCCCCACCAGGTCCGATTCACCATCGCCCAGCATGCTGCAAAATCCTCTAGCAGGAACTTACCAAATCTACACCCAAGTGGGCTGCTCCACTAACAGATTCTCACCTTACAGGACTAGTAAGTACTATAGTGGGTTAGAGGATGAAGGGATCTTCATTGAACATTTCCGCAGGTTATCAAAGCATAAGCGCAGATTCGAATTTACCGGCTCCCGGGCAATTTGTGCGCGTGGTGAAACGAAGAACAACAGCTAATAAAAAAGAACGCCGTCGAACACAATCGATAAATATGGCGTACGCGGACTTGAGAGATTGCATACCGAACGTCCCTGCAGACACGAAACTATCGAAGGTACTAGAATGGTTATCTTCTAGATTGTTTAGGTAATCGTTCGGCAATTTTTCCAGATAAAAACCCTAAGGCTGGCCACCTCCTACATAGCCTATTTGACGCGAGCTTTGGAGACCGACGATCCCGCGGGCGGCTTCAAAGCCGAGCTCGGCGCGATATCCAGGAAATCCAGCCATCCGGTGCAAGCGAACGGCTGCACCGCCGGGCGGGTGTCGCCCAAGAGCGTCAGCTCGGTAAGCCCTTTGTTTTTCCTGTTAGAATTTCCATAGAGTTTCGTTCTCGGGAGCGATCGATTCGCGTTTGTAATTGCATCGGTGCAGCTGATTTCGTAGCTGCGGGACGTCCTGGATTTCGTCTATTTCTGAATATAATGATGCGATCGGATACGCCCTTTCGATTTATTATCGACTGTTGGTGGTTTCAGGACCGTGCTCGCTTAAATTCGTTTGGTTTCTTATTCGGTGCGTTGAATTCTAACGCGAAAAAGGACATTTAGTTTGAGGAGTTTGAGGAATTGGTTCGAATGGGGCGAGTGCGGTCCTGCGGGGACATTTTCCAGAATGCAGCGCGGCCGCAAATAATTATGTGGGGGCTGCAATTGGGAGAGTGTGACTGGTCGGATTCCCGGCTATTATTCCGCAGGATAATCGAATTATCGCGTACTTAGCGTCGACTGTTTTGACTTTCCAAATTTAATTTAGAGCGAATTTTGTGCTATTAGGAAAATTAAATTCGCCGGGTTGGAGCGAATTTCGCGCCGGCTTTGTTTATTAGATTACAATCGAAAATAATATAATCTTCTATCATCGTTTCGATCGCGCGAACGGGAGTTAATGGAACCGATAAAACTGCGCAAACCCATTAAACTGGGCTCGTTAATGAGCGCCGTTGTAAACAATGGGTCCAGCTCCTGCTAGTAAATGTTGTTTTGTAAACAGGAAGAACTGAACAGCTCCAGGAAGGCGAAAGGACGCACGGGTTGGCCCCAGCACGTGTGGGCGCTGGAGCTCAAACAGGAACAGGCCCTCTAACGTCGAGCTTTACGGGACCTTCAAAGAATCGAAATTTCAACATGTGTCGTTTTATGGGCTTTAAAAAGCTGTTGTTTCGATTTTTTTTGCTGGTGGAAATTCGCCCGGATGGATCAATTTCGTGACGTACTATTGAAGATAGCTGTTAATTTCTTTTAATTGCTTAGAATTTATTTATTAGATTAGAGCTAATACTCTGTTTTGTACCATACATGTAGATAGGTAAAGGAACCGATTTGCCTCGAGTAAATACACAAGTTTTTTTTTTTACCGATTTCTTTTATTGAATTATCGGTAAAGCGAATTTCTGTGTTTGCCAACGAATGTTAAGGATACTTTTTTGGATCCAGACTTGGTGATTTTTTTTTTAATACTGATGTGCATATCTGCAGTAGCGCCCTAATGTTTAATTCATTAGTAGATAATTTCCTTGAACTGTATATAGTAGATGTACGTGTCTATTTTGGTCGGGATGTACCAGATGGCCTCTTTCTGTATACATTTTACCTACACCTTAAGAGTTTTATATATTATAATTTTAGTCGGTTTACAATTAGATATTTACGTTACCGATTTTCTGTTTGTGTTTTTTAGTTACTATTTATAGAAAGAGTCGATTTTATTGTGCGATCATAAATTCGCCTAATTTACATGTTCATTTTAAGCAATAAAGTCCATTTGTAAATAAGTATTTTTCGCTATTTCGTTCGGTTTAAATTTTTTTCCCATCGACTGTTGAATTGAAGCGACGCCCACTGGTAATTTACAGCCAACTAAAACAATGATACATTGATTTCACTCGGGTGTGTATCGCGTTACGTGCTCCCCAGAGTTCGAGATGAATGTTAAAAATACACAAACGCTCCATTTATATCAATTATCATTCTTCAACGCTAATTGGCTTAAAGATAAATCCCTAATCATTACGTTTTTTTTTCCTCTCTTCGTCTCTTCGCCTCGATCCACTTCCTAATCTACAAGGACGATGTCTAGTTTAAATAAAACGCAATTTTGTAGTAAATAATAAATATTTCATTCGTATAACCTCGCGCGTTGGATACAAATTATTTCAAATTCTTCTGGATCCATGGCAGGAATTTCTCCACTCTGGTGTACACGCCGGGGTACTGGCCTTTACCGCAGCCGATTCCCCAGGACACGATGCCCACTTGGGTCCATTTACCGTCGTTCACCATCAAAGGTCCACCGCTATCGCCCTAAAAACACCACCAGGTGATCGAAATCCGCGCGAATACGCCTGCAAATTCCACTTACGCTGCAGGAATCCCTGTTCGTTTCGCCGGCGCACAGCATATGCTCCACTATCCCACCCGGAGCGGCGGCTCCGTACTTCAATTTGCAGTTGAAGTTGTTCCAAATCGGTATGTTCACCTCTTGCAGCACCGCCGGTTGGGGCCCACCTGAATCAACCGAGCAATTTTTAGAGATATTCGATGTTATGTTTCGAATTTTCTATACTTTCTCTGAGGCTACCCCAGCCGATGACCGTTCCGGTTTTCCCCGTCGGATCCGCGACTCCAGTGGGCAAGCAAATCGATCTGATTTGCTGGTTGAAATCCACCGGACTGTCCAACGTTAATATAGCGATATCGTTGTACTAAAACTCACCAAATTACACATCTATTACAACTAATAGAATTGTGCAACTTACCAACGTCCTGGAATCGAATCCCCGATGTCTCACGACCCTCTTCACCCGCTTCTCCACGTGCCGGGTCTCCGCGTTCGATTTGATATTGTGATCGCCGAGTCTAACAGTAAGCCTCGCGACATCCCAGGAAGTCATACTGAAACAACCAACGATTTTATCGAAGATATTACTAAGCTATAGAGTACTCACTGAGCAACGCAATGAGCGGCTGATAAAATATGCTGGTTGTCGATTAGAGAACCGCCGCAGAACTGCCGCCCACCGTTGAACAAGGCCGCTATCCAAGGCCACTCGTTCACCTCGGCGTTGTGGCCCCCGACGATGCGCTCCTGGTCCTGGTAGCCGTTCTTGGCGCCGCAGGAACCCGCCGGAAGGGCCGGCGAAGGGGCTCCGGTGGGGGGCTTCGTGGCGGGAGGTTTGTACGTGGGGTAAGTCGGTTTGTAAGTGGGGTAACTCGGTTGGTAGACCGGGTTGATTGTGTTGATGGGTTTCAAGGTAGGAGGCCAGGCGGTGGGGGCGAAGGTGGGGTAAGCGTGTGAAGGCGGGTGGGTGGGAAGAGGCGGTATTGTGTTGTCGGGGGAGTGGGTTGGAAGCGGTGGAGGCCAGTTGAAGAATTGCGGGTAATACGGTATAGCGCTTTCGTTGGATTGTACAGCATCTACAACGGTATCTTCGAGTTCGGTTGGTTGTTCGGTGGATAAAATAGCGCTGGAAGGGTCGGTGGGTTTGGCTGGATTCGGGTTCGTGCAGCATATACCAAACATCTGAAAACCAATCGCTTGTAACACCAACAAACTCCGAAAAATGCGTTTTACCTGTCGACCTTGGGCGGTGTAGTAGCTGCAGGTGTCGTACATGCCGAGCACCCAGCTCTCGAAGTTGCCGAATTCGGCGACCTTGAAGTAGGGGTAGCAGTGGCGGAAGGAGGTGCACTTGCCCAGGAGGCCCTTGGCGGTGTAGCATTGGCCGGAGGCGGCGGCGCTCAGCGAGTTGGTGTCGACGGGCCGGCCGCCCCACGGTTGGGGGATGAGAAAGGGGTGGTAGACGGGCAGGGCGGGCGCGCGGAAGAAGTACTGGCGGCCGCGCCGGCTCGGCGGCGGCGCTGGAAATTCGGTTTCTGATTCGATTCGCTGGTTTGTTTTTTTTTGATTAGCATATAATGAGGTTTTTTTTTTCGTCGCAAACCGCGAGGTATTGTGTGAGGAGGACTGTCAATAAACTCGACGAATTTCGGCGGGTGATCGATAACATTGAACTCGATTTTTTCGATGGGACTAGATCGTTTACCTGTGTTTTTTAATAATTTTCTATAGCTGATTGTTTACAGGATGTCTTGGAACAATTCTATTCTATTCTCAATCCATTGTCATTCAAAAACTTAGGTTGCAAAAAAATATCTCGCGATTATTTTGGACAAGTTTTGAGACGATTTGTTACCTAATTCTACTAAAAATTTCCCGTATATTAAATATACTGCTCCACATAAGTTAAGGAAGTTCACAAATATTGTGATTAATTTAAAATTTGCAGGTTTTTTGATCGCCAAATTTAGTATGAGTTGTAGAAGTGCGAAATAAAAACGTTTAATTTCGCATATTTGAAAATTTGGTGATCAAAAAGTCTGTAACTTTTAAAATAATCGCAAAATTTGCGAACTTCCTTAACTTTTGTGGAGCAGTTCATTTGCAGTGATTCCCCTTAGACCCTTTAAGAAATTTAAATGCCTAAAACATGTAAAATAAACAAAATTGTATACAATTAATTGTTACATAATTAGAAACCAAATTTTTGGAAGGAACATCAACTAAACCATAATAACTCAGCATAGTAAATGAAGAGGTGAATGTTCTTAGCGACCTTGGCAATGGTTTCCGATTGATTAAATTCAAAACTTGTAATATTGTCACCACAATTACCTCTACAATTATAAAACAAATCAATCTCCTCTCGAACTTCTGCTTCAAAAAAAATAATAATAAAACAAACAGACGTCGAGTGTGTTAACTAGCTACAAATTTTTACTTAATATGCCGTTACGCGAGGTGTTTTTTTCGAAATAAATCGAGATATTTGCATGACCGGCTGTTACCGTTAACCCGTCGAAATTTCAAACCGCCGTTCCCCGAAGCGACAAAAAAAAAATACAAAATACAGAAATTGAGTACCTGCATCGACGACGACCGCCTCACTATCATCATCAAATATGGTCGCGTGGACTTTTAAATTGACCACGATCAAACACCAACAGACGTTTACAGTTAGCCTCATGGTTAACCAGAAATTGATTTTGATTTTGATACGCTACCGCTGCCCGTGTCGCAAGGCAATGCCTTTATTTCGTAAAGGTGCTCTTATAAAACTGTATACACGCACAGCTCCCCTCTCTCGTCGGAGGATTTTACAATTTACAAGCCAGCAAGGATGTTGGTGGTTTTGTTTTAATAAGGATTCGCGAGTTGATCAACAGGCCACATTTCCTCGCTCTTTTGGTCTCTTGCACTTGCATTGGTTCGAATGTATTGTGGTGAAAAATTTCTTCTTACTTGCCTTCGTACTTTTTATTAATATCTTCATTTGAAATGATAGTTATTGATCCTGTAAATATTAGTTTAGAAGCTGCGGGAAAGAGAGTAGATTTCCTTGCATAAAGTTTTGAAATTCTCTAAGTAGTAAGTACTGTTAATAAAAAATACGATGACATAAAATAATCGGTAATCTCCGCAGTAAAATTTCAGAGGTCACTTTACAGCCCAGAGGTTTTTTTTTTGGCAAAATGATGGCAGATTAATCGAAAGGCTGCAGATGTAGCGGGAACATTAAAATTTGAATTTTATAATCCCAATAAATTAACAGTAAAATTGTTCCCTGGAATTCAGACGCCGATGGCGAATCGAGATATATTTATGTCCGAATTTTATAAGGATCGGGAGTATTGAACTTCTTCGCGTTTTTTAAGAAGTTGATTCGGTAACTCGATCTGTATCGCTGAATTGGTTTCTGCATAACAGGCCCGTATTCTGCGTTATTTTGAATTTTTGTTTCGGGCACCAAATTCGAAGCGCTTGCTTCGGATTTATGCAATTTTCTGGAAATGTTCTTAACTTAGTATAAAGTTAATTACTCGTCTATAGGATGTTTCGAATCATCCTCGAGCCGGACCTGATTGTTTTCCTGTTGTGCAAATTTGCATTAAAATACACTTAATATTTTTGTCCTAAAATCGATTGGTACTGAAAATGTTTGCATAATTGTCGAATATTGCGATAATTACGAGGAACTAGTTTCATGGGACAGAAGAAAAAGAGAATGCGATGCAAAGTTTATTTTATTTTAATTTTTACATACAATTTAGCCTCCTTTCTCAGTCTTCATTGCCAATTTAATAACAAAAATTTAACAGTCATAAAGCAAATTTTTAAATATTTAGTAACTACAAAGCTTACAAATAACACCCCCATATACAAGTGAAAATGCGCCTAATTTAATAAATGCAAGTGACAGTACTGGCCCCATTTTATTAAACTACAAACACCCCCAAAAATTAATTGGATTTTTCTTTATTCGACGCTTCCTTTTCGCTTTTGCATTTTTTAATAATACTCTCAAAAGACGTTATATAGAAGGCACTTATTATTCTCAGAAGTCCCAAAAGAGCAGACTCTACCAGCACATCAATAATCCTTTTAAAAGGACTCATCCCGGTACAAAGCGTTGTTAAAATAAAAGACTCCATTCCTACGTAGCTGAAGAACTTCCCCGTCTACAAAATACAAAAAATTAATTACATGTTAATTACTTTTATTAATTACCCACCAATGCATCCTGCATAAGCCTTTCGGCTACAACATCAGGATCAACAAGGCCTCCTACTTCCGATATGAGTTTCGTTTCGAGGGGTTTAGTTTTATTCTCATTCTCGAACCCCGGAGTATCAGTATCCGGAGGTAAAGCTAAAGTTACAGAAATATTGTACGGTTTGACTTCCATATAAAGGGATTCAGCGAGGCCTCTTAGAGCGAATTTAGTGCTCGAGTACACCGAATACCCGAACATGCCCATTAGAGACACCTGCGAACCGGTCAGTACAATAATCCCTTCTTGGCGCTCTTTGAATTTCGGAACAACGGCTTTAACCGAATACAAGCTTCCGAGGAAGTTTATGTCGACTAGTTGTTTGATTTGCTGCAACGAGAAGTCTTCCACGTTACCGCAAATGGCTAAACCGGCGCAGTTGATGAGCATGTAAATCGGGCCGATTTCCAATTCTACATCGTTCAAACACTTTTCCAGGTCTTCGTAATTGGAGACATCCACGGAAACTGTGGTGATTATTTGCTCGTTGCTCCTAAGTTGGCTGTTGAGGTATTTCTTCGTTTCTTCGAGTTTATCCTTGTTTCTCGCCATGATAGTAACGTGAGCTCCAGTTTTAGCTGCTACACGCGCAGTACTCCTTCCGATACCACTGGAGCCCCCTATTATAACAACGTGCTTGCCTTTGATGCTTTTTTTTGGTGATGGTTTTATGTACAGGACTATCAGAAACACCGGTAGAAATGCAAGGAACCATATTGCATGCATTTTTTATTGCAACTACTGCAATACACTAGAATTGATAACACTGGGAGTATAGTACCAGGTTTCTATAAAACAATTACAATCGTTTAAAATTTTAAACTACTAATTAATAGACTATTTGACATTTAATTGGAGGTTAAATTCGTCTTCTTTTTTTCCTGTTACAATGCTAAAGTGGATAGAGGCCACTAAATGTCAAAAACATCAACTGTCATTAGTGTCATTCGATCTGTCAAAAAAACATTTTTGCTCTATGATGTCATTTTAATGCCGGTTCAAATTGTGGTAAAATTGTGCAATTTTATTAAATACTACAAATAATGCAAGTTACAATCGAATACGTAAATTATTAGCAGTACAACGTTACATTATTTCAGTGGAATTACAATGGGTGACACCGGCGATTTGGCTACGCAATTTCACCATCTAGAAGGCGACTTAAAAGGTGAAAGACAAAAAAGTTTGTACAAATTAATTACAAAACCCGGCTTGTTTGCGAACGAGAAGCAATTAAATGATGCCTTACAAAATATAGTGCCTAAAACTTACCAAGAAAAAGCGTTTTATGTAGACATATTGATATATTTTAAACGAACGGAGAAACTTTTGGAGATTATGAAAAGTGGAAATCAGGTATTCGCTACTAAGATTCTCAAGCAACAATGGTTCTACGATCAAGCATTTGCTAATATCGGGGCTAAGGAGCTATTTGAGAACTTCCTACCTTATTTTTCTTATATTGTTCGCAAGAAATTGCTCCACAGGATATCTCTTTGCTGGCAGGAGGATAAAATGGACGAACTGTATGATTACCTAGACAAATAGTGAGTAAAAGGTCTACTTTATTGTATTATTTTACATCTAACTGTTTATTTTTAGTTATGGATTCGTGGACGCTTCGGATATATTGCACAACTGCTCCATAGAGAAGATAAAGTTAACTCTCGAAGAAAACGAAATCAAGCTTAAACCGAACCAAGTACTGCAACTGTATAAAAGAAACCCCGACATTTTCAAGCACTACTTAACTTACTTCAAAACTCTCACAAAAACTCGATACTCCGAAGACAAAGTAGTGAATTACGTGGCTTTGAACGATCCGAAATTGTTCCTCGAATTGGAGCGAAACGAATTAATATCCGCCTCGAAGATCGGCCGGAGAACCACGAAAACCGTGATGAAAGTCTCGAAAGCAGAAATTTCCAGCGACATCAAGCGCTATTCTAAGTTTTTGAACAAACCGATACTCGTCAGAAAACTCTCTCCTGATTTCAAATCCGTCTATCGAAGCGTTTTTCCCGGTAAATTCAGCGCCCTATTCAACACCGTACGTTACTCCAACTGGAACATGATCAAGTATTACCCGAAAAAGCGTAGGTGGGATTTATTCTTCAGTATATGTACAGAAAAATTCCAAAACAAAACTATCAAAGATATACTCACATCGTTTGATAGTGAGATAAAAGAGTACCACCCTCCTTCGGAGATCATCCACCAATGGGCTAAAATTTCGTACGAGAAACGCGAGAATGACTACGAAACATACCTCAAGTACTACCCGATTTCCTCTGCTATACAATTAATTAAAGAGAGAATAAACCTCACTTCAGATCAGTACAAACGCAGATCTTTGATTCGATCGTTACTACAAGCTTGTGCTGAAAACAAAGACTTGAATGCTCTGACAGAAGTACTTAAATACATCTCCACAAGGTAAGTTATACTTATAAATATAGAATAAGTTGTTAATGTATTAGTTTTTTTAGGCATAGATCTGAGAATGTGAGCTTAAGAAGCGAAATACTAGACGAAATAACGAATCAGTTCGACTTGAAGGAATTGAACGAGACGCATTGGTACTACATCAACGAGCAAATCCAGCTACTGAAAATTCAAAACGAATTCTCCTACTTCCAATTCTGCCGGATATTCGAACGCTACCTGGAATTCCTATTCGAAAACAAGCGAAACCACGACGCCGCCCTCGACGACTACATACAACTGATAATCGGGAACTCCCTATTTCGGCTCGACTTGAAAAATCCCGCGATTGAAAAGGAAATCCACTCGGCAATTTGCGCGCGTTTCCCGAGCTTCGTCAAAGCGGGCTCGGAGGATTCCATCAGTTACTTGATCACAGCGATCATCAAATTCGACTTGGATCACAAGGAGCACTTCATAGACCTCAACAGCTACCCGTACTTCCTGAAGCGCATCGAAGACTCCTTCGAAAAGAACCCCAAAATGACCGGCGACAGGAGACAGGTCATCACCGATGTTCTTATCTACAACGAAACCTTCCCCGAGCATGCTGTACGAGTTGACCAATCGGCAGTTCTCGAAACCTTCGTGTTCGTAACCAACGAGGTTGAGAGCGGAGTCTTCTGGTTTACCAGCGTGTTCGAGAAGCTGGTGATGAAGAAAAACCGCTCGGAACTCGCTGGGCTTTTGCTGAAATATTGCTTCGAGAAAATCGATGCGGATTATCTCTGGAACGAACTGGCGACTTGGTTGCTCAAAAACGACCCCAAGACGTTGGTTCCTTACTTCGATTTGTTTTTGAAATCCTGCATTATCGATGGTTACACTTCTGATGATATAACACACTTACTTATTCAATATTCTCACTTAAATTTCGATACTAAAGCTACGTTGTTTTTGAAGCAACAACTCGATATTGTCGAAGAAACTGATTCATCGACGGTTCACAAAATCCTAAGCAGCTTGTTGATGTTGCTACCGAACGAAGAGTTCATAAAAATCGTAGAAGAAAGGTACCTGCCGGTGAAGGACAAGCTGGATCTGCAGGACGAGAAGATGCGCGTTCTGTACAAAATCCAATGCGACCTCGCCAAGATCCTCTCCAAAGTCCAGGAGCCCTACAAGATGCTGCCGCTGGTGATGAAATTCTGCCGCGGCGACTTCCTGCAGGCCGCCCTTCCGGCCCTCTACAGCGCCTTCTACAACTCCCCCCAGCGGGTTTTGTACCCATACGTCGAGGAGCTCGGCAAGCGCGCTGTATCGTGCAGGAAGCACGCCATCTTCCTCAGCTGCGCCGTGTTAGACAGGGAGCACTCGATGAACCTGCTGCGCTCTACGAACGAGAGCAACGCGTCGAGCCAGAAGCACCTCTTCGCCGCCACTTTGAAGTACTTCCTCAGGAACCCTTCGCGTGAACTACTGCTGAGGGTCGTCGATAACATGAAGACTATCGATAAGAACGACGTCGAGACTCTGGAGAGCTTGCAGCGCGCTGGAGTACCGAAGAAGTTCAGGCACGTTTACCTGGAGAAGTGTTGGTGCTTCTTCGAGTCTCTGGAGAACGCCGATGTCAACGTGAGCGGTTATCTCGAAACGTTGCTGGGTTTGATGCACGGGGATGTGCTGGTAGCGATGTCGAAAGAATTTATTGCTTACATCTTGCGGAAATATTTCTCCGCGTTGGGGAATAAACGACTTCGGCGCGTGGACGGTTTCGTGGTGAACGTTCTGAGAGATAGGGTGGAAGAACGCGGGGAAAATGCGAAAATCGTGTTCGATATCGCCGCGAATTTCACGAGGAAATCGAGGCATTCGTTCTTCGAAGCGTTCCTGGCTGTAGCTCGAGAGGAGGCGACGAAGAAAGACTTCGTGCTGGTGTTTTCGGAGCATTGGGTTGGGAATTTCACGATCGTTCAGACGCTGCAAGAGCACATCGCGCTGAGGCTGCTGCTGATCAGGCTGGATAATCCCGGTTTGGATGAATTCGCTGCTGGCGTGGTGGTGTACATGAATGAGTTGATTTCTGAGCTGACTTTCCTCGTTATTCTGACCTTCAAGGAGCAGTTAGTCGATGCTTTGGGGTTGCTGGAGTTGAAGGATCGATTGCGGTTTTATTTGAGCGTTTTGAGGCAGAGTTCTGATCCGAATGTGTGCGTTTTGGTCATACAAATTCTCGACGAAATAGACGAGAGCGATGAGGATGAGAATGAAGATGTTGTCGATATTTACAAAGAGATTAAAAGTAATTTACGGAATGTGAATGTACCGATTGTGATGGCTTATTACAAGTCGCGATTTGTTGACAATAATTAGATTGTTGTATTTTATTTATTTACTCAGGGATACTTGTTTATTTTTTTCGCGATTTATAGGTTACTACTCAGGGATATTTAATTATTTTTTTATTGCTTATTAACACTAAGAATTATATATTTTATTTTTTATTAATAGAAGTTGACGTTGTGAAAATGTGGTTTTATTTCTGTTCTCGTATAATCAAAAACGTACAAATTTAATGAAACAGTTTTATATTTAATAGAAATTACTCTTTGTATAAAATATAAAAACATAATTACTAGCTATATTATATTCGTTAGAACGCTAAGTGTAAAGTAAACATGTTTTGTTCGAAATTAAGTCACAACAATGAACACAGTGGTATGAATTTTACATACAAATCGACACAATTAATGTATAAAAAAGTTAACTTTTATAAATCTTTTCAACCATTATTGCATATAATATAATTTAGCTATTTTTGCATTTTTATTCCTTGAGTATATAAAGGCTAGCCCTAATTTTTTTATGGCAAGTTTTAACGTTACATAAGAAAAAAAAACTGTTTAAAACTTAAAACTGTTAACTACTGCGTATATTAGATATTAGAAATTGCATCATTGCTACATAAAACGTACACTAAAAATGATATCTAAAATTAATTTACTACGTTAAAAAAAACCTCTCAGTTCGTTCGTACATACAAAAAAATTTTTGGTTTACAATTTAAAATTAAATAAATCATTACGCGTTACTGGACGTTATTTAGACTTTTTTACTATCACACATCGTCATGAAAAAATACATTTTAAAATTCGAAGAATCAGTACAGACATATCCTACGTATTCGACATGCGAACGCTACCAAAACGAAAAAGAATGTGTGAACTCAAAAACGTTCTGTAACCGACAGTGAGCAAATTATTTACAAATAAAACTAGCGCAAATCAAAGGTCCGGATTCGGAGCTATAGTCAGGGTGACCGACAGTCCGGACTCTTTGATCAAATTCACGATATCCCCGTGATTGTAATGCGTGATGTCGATGTGATTCACAGCTACTATGTAATCTCCAACTCTGAGCCTTCCGCATCTCTCCGCCGGACTATCTTCAATCAATCGTCCTAAAATAAAAAAAATCATACACAATAAGAGTCTGTTAATAATATAAAACACTCACCGATTGTAGAACCAATTTTATTAGCCGACGATATAATCACGAACCCGAACCCCTCGTTCTCGGTCCTCTGCACGGTGACCTCGTGCGTTGACGAAACCAAATGCGAATTCGCCGGTATCAGCGTCATGTTAACCGGCATCTGCGAGTGACCGTCCACCGTCCAATACGAGGCCCCCGCGTTCACCGGATGGACGCGCCGCCTCAGCACGAGATTCACCTGCCCCCTGGTGGCGGCGGCGTTCATCAATTGCACCACTTGCCGATGGGACGCCTTTATCACCGAATACCCATCCACGCTGACGATCTCGTCGCCCGAGCGTATCCTGCCGTCCACGTCGGCCGCCCCGCCTGCTACTATATGCCCGACAGCCACCTGCAACAACCCCACAAAATACAATACAACTCTATATTTTAATTTAGTTAGTTTACTTGTGATTTATCTTCGATGCCGCCGATGATCCTGAAGCCGAATCCGGTTTCTTGTCGATGCAAAGTCACTATAGTCGTGAGGTATTCGGGCGAGTGGAACCACCAGTCGTTGCCTGCCGGGTACTTCTTGGCGTTGTCGTAGGGATCGCCGGGATCGGGCCGGGGGTTCGAGCAGTACGCGCACGAGCAGTCGTACCGGTGAGGAATCGGGTTGTACAGGCTGAACCTGGCGTCTAATTGGGGGTACTCGCTCATCGTTCTGTTTTGGTTTTCAGCTAAATCTACGTCGTCCGCGTCCTCGTCCTGGTTGTCTATCAGCGACAACCTCAATCGAGGCCTCTCGGAGCTGTTTACGTTGTCGTTTAGGTAGTCGTGTTTGTATAGTTCGTGGTTGGAGTTCGAGTTGATGTCTTTGATGGAGGTCTTCGATAAACCCCTCGTGTCTACCAACGGCGTTTTCGGCCTACTGGGCAGTATTTCCCTAGGTTGAGTACTGTAAATATCGGCTGTGGGTGTTTTGCTGCGGTAAACGTTGTTGATGTCCTTTCCGTTGAAGCGAACGTCCAATTTCCTGGTCTTGTTTCGTACCGTAGGAGTCTTCGGACAGCCCCGTTGGACTCGAATCGTCGCCTCGCTGTTATAAGCGCAGTTCTTCAGCACTTGCACCACCTCGTCGTGCGACATATTCTGCAGGGAAATCTCGTTTATTTCCACCAGTATATCCCCCTCCATTAAATTCTTGCATCTCTGGTGGTCGAGGATCTTCTTCACTCTCTGTCCACAAGCGCTGTCGGCTATAGTAAACCCGAAACCCAGGTTGCCCTTTACGATCCGAACTTGCACGTCTATTTTACCAACGGAAACGTTTCCGATTCCCTTCAGCAAATCGTCCAAATCGTTGTTGGAATCCGACAGCGTCTTGTCGCGCGAGACCTCCTCGCTTTCGATGAAATTATAATTCGTATCCACGAAGGACTTTTCGTTCGCGATGGGCTGTATGTGAGTGTCTACGGCTATCGTGGTCACCACTTCGGTATTGGGATCGTTCGGATCGAACGGCAGAGGATACCCCCGGCACACTTCGAGGCAAACCGTCGAACCGACGCCGATGGACTGGAAAAGCCTGACGATCTGGTTGTGCGTGTAGCCCAACACGCAGGTGTCGTTCACGAATACAATCACGTCGCCGGTTTGCAGCCGGCCGTCGAGCCAAGCGGGGCCTTTCGGTACCACCGATTTGATTTGCAGGAATTCGTCTACGTTGTCGTCGCCGCCTACTATGGTGATGCCGAGGCCCCTCGAGGACTTCACGAGGGAGGTCTTGAAGCGCTGGCCGCAGAGCTCGGCGGGGTCTTTCGTGAACGATGTCCTGCTGATCCTGGCCGATGACTGGGAGGCGGCCCGTTTGGCTTGTATCACCGGGTTTTCGTACTGAGTTCTTCGGTTCACGTGGTCTATGAAGTAGGTGCCGTAGTGGGGATCGCTGATTTTTTCCCAGCCGTACGGTAGCTCGTCGTCCATGCAGTCTTCGAGGGTTTTCTTTTGGAATTTCGACAGCCTCGGGTCCAACCAATGGGATGTACCGGTCGAGTGGCTGAAAATTGACAGTTCGTTCGAATGAAATTGCTGCCTACTTGATTGATGTGTTCGAGGTGAAGTTAGGTACTTACTCGATGAAATAAACTTCTCCGCTTTCTGTGTAGGCTTTTTCCCATTTGGGCGGTAGCGGTCCGAGGGAGTCCGAGTTGTCATTGTTGCCGTTTTCGTTGAAATTGCCCTCTTCTTCGAAGTAATTTTCTTCGGGGTGAACGGTATCGTCGGTTTCCACCCTCAGAGGTTGAGATAAAAGGTTCTGCTCGGCCGTGGTGTTCATATTACGCTACTTATGCATTACATAAATACGAATTGTAATTATACTTCGGACGACTACATTTGGCAATAATTTCTATTGCATGCTTCGGGATTCTTCAAGGCATTTTAACGTCGCTTAAATCGGAAAATTGCATTGACAGAATTTCAGTTAACGTCATTAGTTTGCTACAAGGGATCGTAAAAATTCATTTTGATGGTAATCGTTAGAGTTGTTGGTTTACGATCGAAACGAATAGATCATCTAATAATTAATAATTACCGAACACATAAATAAAACAGCAAAATTAAAGCACTAAAAAAATAAAAACAAACAAAAATTTATTTATGACATATGACATGTTCTTTGACAGTTGTCATTATGATGTCATCTTTGTTACGTCCAAGGTCGTGTTCAGAACAAACATCCGTACTTGAAACCACACCCTAGAGTAGTTTGAAGATTAGACAAACATATATATTTTTTAAATAACTGCATTTAAAAAAATACTTCGAATCTATTGCAATACACAATCGAATTAGAAATTAGATGAAATTGCTTCATATTTCCAACACGCCCTTTGAATAAAGTTGTAAAATTCGATGAATGAATCGAGTAATTCGGAGGCGCGCTGTTAGATGTCGCTAAAAAGAATTAATTTAAAAATGATATTTGTACGGAAACCGACGATCGTTAGGAGATTATTTGTTTATAATTTGTACGAGTTTACGTAAACTATCGAGATATTTAAGCGACGAATGGTATTTAGGGAATAAAAGAATAATTGTAAAAGCGAATGCGGCTCCTAACGTAACCACGTGTGATGCTGTGGCATTTTTACAAAGTCGGTTGTTCTGCGAATCGGAATTTCGTATCTCTGCGCAGTCACAGTCAGGTAAAATCGGCTGTCCTGTCTGGTGGAAAAACCAATATGGAGTGGATTATTTTAGTAAAAAAAGTGATTTGAAGGCGTGTTATTTCAGTTGCGGGCGCGAGATTGGAATAAATGATCAAGTAATCCATCATCTTAAGAATCCCGAAGGCACATAATGCGATAGTGGCTCCAGTTCCGTTAGATGACCGCGATAAGATCACCATACATGTATGAAATATCTGTGGATGTCAAGATTGTCAAGTGAGAATTTCCTGAATTATTTGTCAATGTAATTACAATTTGTCGGTTTGTTTATCTCATTTAGCCCGATCGAAAAACGAAAGCGACGGGATCTCATGACGTGCTCTATTTTTTTTAGGTGAAACTCGCTAACGAAACACGATCGAAATGGGGAAGTTGCTGTCGAAAATATTCGGAAACAAGGAAATGAGGATACTGATGCTCGGCCTCGACGCCGCCGGAAAGACGACAATCCTGTACAAATTAAAATTAGGACAGTCCGTATCAACCATACCGACAGTGGGCTTTAACGTCGAAACGGTGACCTACAAAAACGTGAAATTCAACGTGTGGGACGTCGGCGGCCAGGACAAGATCAGGCCCCTTTGGCGACACTACTACACCGGCACGCAGGGTTTGATATTCGTCGTCGATTGCGCCGATCGGGATCGCATCGACGAGGCCAGACAGGAATTGCATCGCATCATCAACGACAGGGAAATGAGGGACGCGATCATACTCATCTTCGCCAACAAGCAGGACCTGCCGGAGGCCATGAAGCCTCACGAGATCCAGGAGAAGCTCGGCCTGACGAGGATCCGGGATCGGAATTGGTACGTGCAACCGGCTTGCGCGACCACCGGCGACGGCCTCTACGAGGGACTGACGTGGTTGACGAGCAACCACAAGTTATAGCATCCCGGTACGCAATCGTTTTAGTACACGACTACAATCAGCACTTGTGATTATTGTTTCGAACCGATTCACATTCCATTCGTATTGGTTTTCGTCGGGTTGTACGTTGAGACCTTTGCTCTTCGATGTCGACTGGTTTGCTTATTGATTGATAAGGTACTGTTTCGTAGATTCGCAAATTACTACAAATTAACGTTGTATATTATTATTATTATACACTTGTGGTATGTACATCTTATTTTATACAACAGTTTTTGCATATTACACAGAGTTTATTGAATGATTCTCTTAATAGGTTCAGCTTACATGCATATTTATGGGTATATATAATGCACGTTACCTATATTATGTACAGTGGAGGTTTTAATCTCATTCATTTTCGAGTCGGGAACTTTGAATGGTTGAGTAATTTTTTTAGTATCGTTGCAATTCAATTAGGTGTTCCAATGACCAAAGTATTAGCATGTTCGCTCGATTGTTGCATTTTACACGGCGTGTTATATATCAAATAGAATAAATACAATGTCAATTATTGGGACGTTTGCGAGCGCATGTTTCTGCCGGGCAGTCATCCGCAGACCTAATGGAGGATGTAATGAAGAAATTTCCTGCCAATAAATGCCTAAAAACCATTCGTCACTCAAGCGGTAATTGAATAGTTTTTTCATGATAGTTTGTTAGATTTGAATCTACCGTAAATTTTAAGTATACTGATCGAGATATGTATATAAAAAAAAACTGTTGATTTTAATGTTGTTGCAGTAATAAGTAAGCTTATACCTATTTTGTATGTGAAGTTGATTTCGAGTAGAAAGGTCGAAACGAGGAAAATTTGACAAAACAAACCAAACGATTTCTATTTAGTTAAATGAGTGCTATTGATAGTTAAATAATAATAATAATAATTTTCCGAATATATTTTTTTGTATAAATTTGAGAATATTTTTGTTTATTCCCTGTTTTTATGTAGACGAGTACGGAAGAACAATGATTATAAGGTGAATTTCAAGAAATAAATCCATTCAAGCTGCCAGTCCAAATTTCTACTTGGACTTTAATCAGTGAATCAATTCAGTTGTGTAGTGTACGAGTAGATTAGTGGCAGTGTTATAATTATAATTCAGTTAGATTTTCTACTACCTATTTGAATGGTTGTGACAATTCGGACTCATTCTTGAAATTACCTCACATGTAACTTGTAAATAAATTATTAGTAGTATTGTATTGTTTTATAATGTGAAATATTGTTGCTACATTTTTCAAATCATCAGTATGTTTTTTATCGTAGAATTGTTGTGTTGTTGACGTTTATATTTCCAGGTATTTATCCACCCTATTTATTTCTTTCTGCACTGTAATTTAATATATTCGTACCTGGATATATCCTTACAACACAATCGTTCTATTATATTTTGGTACAAAATTTATTGTTAAATATATTTTCATTTCTATATTATATCGTACGAAATGGATTATTAATTGCTATACGTTTTTATCGTAATATGAAACTAATTTCCCATCGAGCAATAAACTAATCAATTCATATTGCTTTAAAATAAATTAATAGTCCACTTCGGTACTAAAGCAAAAGTAAATACTAAATATTTATATATAAATACTATACTTTATATTTTTCACAATAATAGTGATATGTTTTACGCGCGCACCGGCGGGCGGTATTCGTTTCGTATTATTTTTAAACATTTAAAATGGTCATTGAATCGCTATAAAAAAGAAGCAACTAATCGAACACACCGCGGTGCGTGCGTAATGAAACATTTTAAAATGTTGGCTAAAAATTTTCGAGAGACAAGGTGTAAAGAAAGTCAATTAATGTAATCTGCTTAGATATTAAACGGCTCGGCTTGAGAGTCAGTTCAGTTTCGACTTGTAATTTACGAGGAACTCCTCCTGATTGATACCAGTGATTAGAAATTTGATCGGTTCATCAAACTAATTCGGTAGCTTTTTTGAAATTGAAGCAATAATTTCGTTACAGTCGCGCTTAAGCAGGTTACAGTAAATAATAATTACAATTCATTCCTATGTCTTGTCCCTTATCGTAACGGTAATTTTATTTTTCTTTTTATTTCAGATATATTGCCAAAAATACTTTTTGTATATAATTAAAGACTGAATAGATATAAGATTTTCTTCGCTTAGAGAAATTCAGCCATCATTTTTTTGCAGTTAATAATACTCTATACGAAAATACAGCTCCGTTTTTTTTATAGTTTATATTTTTAATAGATTCTGTATACACGTTTTGAATATTTTCTTCGCTGTCTTCGATTCGACAAATTTTTATTCAGAGACAGCGATTGAATCGAGCCAGTAATGAATGGTATAAAGAAAGTCTGTTCAGGTTTGGAATTGGTTTAATGGGAATTTCTTCGTTTTGAAATTCATCCACCATCGTAGTAGATTTTTCCATTCCACTTGGTTTCTCTTTCGCTTAGTTGAGAAAAATCGATGGAATTCTTGTTAAATCATTTTCATTTTGAACGATTGCATTACATGCGGTTTAAATGAAGCACATAGGCTTAGTTATTTAGTTCTCAGTAAGGTCTTCTTCGTAATTTGTATTATTTGTACATAAACAAAAAAAAATCTATTGAAGTGCATTTCGTTTAGGAATTTTTTAACCAAGTATTTGAATACATTACGTTTTCGGATTTTATATGCATAAAAAATTGTTTATCGTGAGATTTGTGAGATATTAGAAGAAATGAGCACGCGGGCTTTGTAGAAATAATTAGAAAAATAAAAGTATAAAAATTTATCATAGAGCAATTATAAAAAAAATTTATGCTACTTTGCTTAACATATTTTATGATTATTAGGTTCCTTATCCGATTTATTTTTTTATAAAGGGTGTTCCGGAAAAAGTTGCCGCGAAGAAATGTTATTTTGAGCAATTTTGAGGGGGGTTCTTTATACGAAATTTTTTGCTTTGTTCCACCGTAAAATTCACCAAGGACTCGAGTTTCGTTTGCGGCAACCTTTCCTCGAACACCCTGTATATATATATTTGCAAGATAAAATTGTTTTACTTATATGTAACTAACTGATATCGTTTTTTAGGTGAATTAATTATTGAACTATGTAAATTATTTAGTCTAGGCATGTAAAAATTTTTTAATTAATTTTATTGCCAAAAATTGACTTCCTAAGTAACGTCAAGCGTTTTGTTTAATTTTTATTAAAAACCTTATTTTTTGTGATACACCTTTCAAATAAATACAAGGCAATATTAAATTACTATTCGTTTCTTTGCCGTTTTCCCGCACTTTTCCTGAAGACTTATCGACTGGAAATGCTATCTTTCTATTAATCAGAACATGCGATGCTATTTTTAGATTTCCAGAGTTGCTAGAACAATATTTATCACGTTTGATAAGAAAAACATTTTCTACCAAAAAAAAATCGGTGAATATGAATATACAATAGAAACGAAAGCAATCGGCATTTTACATGGGAAAATAAAAATTAATGTAAATGTAAGACTTTGAATTAAGTTGCATAATGAAAAAACATTCGGGTAAAAATATCTACAATTCAACCTTCGTATACGGGTATATTATCTGTTAAACATTTAAATTACTTCATCAGCTTTAAATTACATTGTTTCGACGAGTAAACACAATGAGGTGTTAATTTTTTAAAAATTATACAAATATGCAAGCACGAATTAGTGTACGTTGCAAAGAAATTTGGCGAAAATTAATTGTTCGCAAAAATATTTTTTAAATATGATTGTTTAATTTGATTAAGTGTAACAAAACAATTATTGAACGAGTTGGCAACGTTTGATCATGAACTAAACTGATGACTAACATTTATGAATGGAATTTTTTAAACCACGACAAATGAATCCTATTAAAGGAATGCATTTTAAAATTGCAAAGTTTTCGATAACAAGATTACTAGGCGTTAATGAAATACTTTTGTAGGGTGCATTGAAATAAATAAATAAAAAGAGTGCAAATATCAGAAAACCACTTTATTGTTTTTCCGAGTAAATCAAAACAATGTTTAATTTACAAATCACAAAAGTCAGTATACAATATAAAATAAGTTTTAAACAATGTCCTAATTTACATTTATTATAAACCAGACAGGAGATTAAAGGAGGCTATTTCTTCTTTTGTGCTTTTTCTGCGGCTTTTGTGACTTTACCGGCGGACGGGTCCTTGAACGAGACACCCTTGATGACTCCCACAGCAACGGTTTGCCTCATGTCACGCACAGCGAAACGTCCTAAGGGCGGGAATTCCTGGAATGATTCAACGCACATGGGTTTGCTGGGCACCAAGTTGACGATAGCTGCGTCTCCGGATTTGATGGCTTTCGGATTCTCCTCGGTGGTCTTGCCCGAACGACGGTCGACCTTCTCTTTGATTTCGGCGAATTTGCACGCGATGTGGGCCGTGTGACAGTCGAGCACCGGCGTGTAACCGTTAGAAATCTGTCCGGGATGGTTGAGGACGATCACCTGGGCGGTGAAATCGGCGGCTCCCTTGGGAGGGTTGTTTTTGGTGTCGCCAGCCACGTAACCACGGCGCAATTCCTTCACGGAGACGTTCTTCACGTTGAAACCAACGTTGTCGCCGGGCACGGCCTCGGGCAGAGCCTCGTGGTGCATCTCTACAGATTTTACTTCAGTAGTGATGTTGGCCGGAGCGAAAACGACCACCATACCGGGTTTCAATACACCGGTTTCCACACGACCCACGGGTACTGTTCCAATACCTCCAATTTTGTAGACATCCTATAAATATAGAAAATGAATAAATCGTACGATTAACTTTATGAAATATGGATGAATATAATATTTACCTGGAGGGGAAGTCGCAGAGGTTTCTCGGTGGGACGAGACGGAGGCAGGATAGCATCCAAAGCTTCGATCAAACATTTACCGTCGGCCTTGCCCTCTTTGCGTTCGATGGCCCATCCCTTGAACCAAGGCATCTTGTCGGATTGCTCCAACATGTTGTCGCCGTTCCATCCGGAGATCGGGACGAAAGCGACGGCGGCGGGGTTGTAGCCGATCTTCTTGATGTACGAGGACACCTCCTTTTTGATTTCCTCGAAACGCGATTCGCTGTACGGCGGCTCGGTGGAGTCCATTTTGTTGACGCCAACGATGAGCTGTTTGACTCCCAGGGTGAAGGCGAGCAGGGCGTGCTCGCGCGTCTGGCCGTTCTTCGATATGCCGGCTTCGAATTCGCCGGTACCGGCGGCGACGATGAGCACGGCGCAATCGGCCTGCGAGGTACCGGTGATCATGTTCTTGATGAAATCCCTGTGGCCGGGGGCGTCGATGATCGTCACGTAGTATTTGGCGGTTTCGAATTTCCACAGGGCGATGTCGATGGTGATACCGCGTTCACGTTCAGCCTTCAGTTTGTCGAGTACCCAGGCGTATTTGAAGGAACCTTTTCCCATTTCCTGGGCCTCTTTCTCGAACTTTTCGATGGTACGTTTGTCGATGCCACCGCATTTGTAGATCAAATGGCCGGTGGTGGTAGATTTGCCGGAATCTACGTGACCGATAACGACAATGTTAATGTGAGTCTTTTCTTTACCCATTTTGACCTGGAACAAAAATATCCCAATATTAGCCACGTGTTTCTGCAAAGTAGCTCGTTTATCTGTAGCACAGCCGGCTGGATCAATATTGGCCGAAACAAAAGCCGAACACACACAACAGGTGGAATATTTCCAAGGCATGCACGACCTTATCGTGGGTTACTAGGCATTTGCGACTACATTTTCACGAAATATATCAAATACTTTCGCCGAGATAAACCAGAAAATTCTCATTAAACGGCAAATACGCGCGATGCGACATCGAATAAATCGATTCGAAACGAATTAAAGCATATGGCGGCCATTTTACGAAAGTACAATGTACACGTGGTGAACCGAGATTTTTCTGCGATTTCTCGAAAACTACGCTAGCAATCGGCGAAATTAGTGAAAATAATTGTCGTACTTACTGTTTGGAATAACTTAAATGCAACTGTCGAAAATGAAACTTAAATTTAAAGTAACACGAACTAAAAATGTAACAATTTAACGGTTCGGCAACCGCACCGTTCGACGAGCTAGTCAGAAAGGAAGATAATCTCCAGTTGCGCTCTGCTTCACGTCTCACTACCCTCGATCGGCTAGTCGGCTTCGTCATATCCTCTACGCTAGCGCCATCTACTTCGTCCGAAACGCGGGAATATTTGAAATAATACCGCAAGCGAGGATTGTGTATTTTGTATCGATTTTTTTTGGATGAAATATACCGGTGTGTCGATACTGCAATGTTAACATACATTCTATATGTGGGATATTTAATAGTTTTTAAATGTTTTGAGTAAAATTTTTGAATTGAATTTATTTTTGTTGTCATGGTGATTTTCAAGTTTTTATTATTCAGTACAATGCGTATCATGAGGTGTTTTAAATTGTTGTAAACAATTGAAATTCTTGACACATTAAAGAAATAGTATTTATTTGACGTTTTTATTTTATTTATTTACGTTTAATAAGATAATTTTGGAAATTCGTTCTTGCTAAATCGCGAAGATTTAAAAATATTTCATCTGTTTTGGGAAACATCAATATATGAATTTTTATTGGAAATTCCTCTACCTAGAAATTATATTTTCATCTCTTTATAATCATTTTTAATACTGATATCAAAACCTCGAAAATTGAAAAAAAAACTTTTCCATTGTAATAATTTTAGACGCTTTCGATTTCCTGCATATCTGTTCAAAAGTTGGTTCTAAACCTATTTTTAACCCATCTAAATCCAAAACTAACAGTTCTAAATTTAGCCCAGAGGTCTCTAACATTTTTCCATCGATACAATTTTCACACTTAGCGCGAGCTAAGTCTCGAACACCTTTTTAATTTCTACTCATTCGAAATAAAACACCAACATCGTATGAAAAAATATATTAATATATTCTTAAACCCTTTGTAAGGCACTATCCTTTGGTTTTACATTAAAAACCGATGTATTGCCTATCGATCACAACCAGTACAAAATAGACTTGAAATTTCAAACGAGCTTACGAGTAAAATTGGCGCTTGTAAACGCTAAGAGATCACAACTAAACGGTTTTACATATAAAACAGAGGCGCTAAACAAACTGCCGAATATTAGTAAGCTATAAATATTTTAAATAACGGAACATGTCATGTATAAAATTGCGAATTATGATGCCAACAGTGGAGTATCTTATAGAACACGTCAGGACGAATTCAATAAATTATCGTCTCTTAAATTTCATATTCTACGCAACAATACAATTTCAAATTCAAAATAAATTCAACGGATATGTTTTATAGAGCATTGTTGCGTAGACAATTTGCTTTACCTTAATATAATTTGAACAAATTTGAAACAATCGTATCAATTAGTAATAATTAAAATTAATGTACACTAATTAATTAAAATACGAGAAAAAACATTAAAATTACAAAATAATAACGCAAAACACTATAAATTATTGTCGATTTAAGTTTATGTGAATTCATTAGGAGAGCAACATATCATATAATAAATTGAAGAAGAAAGAACAAGCGTATTAATCAACTGCACGGAATAAATAATTTCAGTTATTAGTTAATGGAAAAAAGCGCAAACAAAATGGCTCACAATTTTTCGATTCCCGGTTCAATTCGTTTCGTATCGTAAATGACAAATTTGTACATTGAAATGAAGAACGATCTACTGTTATTTCTCTATGAAATAGATAACTCGAGGTATCAACCTCATTCACTGGTCATTGCAAACGCTTAGTCACAACAAAATTCTTTCGAGAAAATCGCACGAAAACAACACGCTATCGTCTAAAAACAAATTAATTTGACAAAAATCGATCTCGTTTTGTTCGAAAACAATAAACAAAACCATTAATAACGCTTTTTTTTATCGGATTCGTCCATGTAATTCAGTATGGAACTTGAAGTTGATAAAGTTCCCGACTTTATCTACCTACTCTTCATTTCAACAAACAAACGACGCCGATAAAATATCATATACCAGTAACATATATCCATAATCTTTTATGTTCAGTCTCAAAACACGCGAATTTATATTATATAAGTATATATACGAGTTATCTCGGCGGAATAAAAACTTTACCGCCTACAGACAACTACATAAAAAAATTATACTGAAACACTTTCAGTAATTTACAACGAAATATAAAACGACTACATCTAGAACGTCCGCTTACAAACAACAAATAAAATATGAAAAAATATATATGTACAAAAATATTAGTAATCTTGTACTCAATTTTAGACTAAAGTCGCTGTTGATCTGCTTTTCGAACTCGTCCCGGAGTTGTTGTTCTGCCTTTGCTCCTTGTACCAAGCGTTCATTTCGTCTGAAAAATTTTCCGAAACGGTCAACTGCTCCAAATTCAGGCTCGCATTTAAACTCATCGAATTATCCAAACTCGGGGCTCCCCCACTGCAAAATAAATCGATATATACCAGCAAATTACAGCGTAAATTCCACAATCTACCTGCCGCTGTGATGCTGGAAACCGGGCGAGTAACACTCGTCGAATTTCTTGTTCAAATTCCTCCCGTTCGACGGC
Source organism: Phyllotreta striolata (assembly GCA_918026865.1). NCBI lineage: Eukaryota > Metazoa > Arthropoda > Insecta > Coleoptera > Chrysomelidae > Phyllotreta > Phyllotreta striolata. Next base: position 6,425,892 of record OU900103.1, on the reverse strand, counting down.
CTCTCGCCCTCGCCCTTCGTCGGCGACTTCTTGAACTTCGTCGAGTACTTGTAGAAATCGGACATCTCGAACGGCTTCGTCTCCTCGTGGTAGGGCTTGCAATGACCCGCCTGCACCACCGTGCAATTCTTCGGCATGTTGTTGTTGAACAGCTCCAAGTTCGGCTCTTTGATCTTCGACGGATTCGATTCGGCCGGTATCTCCTTGGGCGATTTATCCTCCAGCGAAAACGCCGATATGGAAGAAGATAGAGACGGTTGAGGCGAATTCGGAGACATCGCCGCCGCGACGGGCCCGTCCAGCGACGTTTCCAACCTGAAACAACCCATATTAATCGAGATATAAGCGAGATACCGCGCCTTAATTTACCACTCTTTTTCTTTATGCTTCTTTTGGTTGCTTTCGAGGCTCCTGCTGTCGCTACCGTACGAAGAACTATCGTCAGTGGGGTAGACGCTTTCGAACGTCGTCGCCCCGACGCTGCCCAACGATTGGGTGCGCACCAATTGCCCGTTATCTTGAGATCGCCTACTTAGAGCCTAAAAAAAAAACGTTCGAAACATCAACCGTAAGTACTCTGTATAATGTATTGCTTAGAAGTACCTGCGAGCTTTTTATCGAGGCGCTTCTAATCTGCCCTTGGGAGTTCGGTATAGCAGACAACGTAGCCGATTTCGATTTATTGTCAATATTAGAGCTCAATCGACTGGTCAACCTTTTCGATTTTCTCCTATCCAAACTACCGAACCTACAACAAACCGAATTAACCGACAACACTCCCAAATTCAATCGAACTGTACCTCCTATCCCTTTGCCAAGCATTGTCCAATATATTGGACGAGTACCAGACCTGTTCGCCGTTCGACATGGTCTTCCAATAACCCCCCAAACCGGACGTTTGCTCGTAGCGCTGGTGCGGCTGGATCTGGTGCGAGTTCCTGTACACCAGCTCGCCGTCGTACCGGCAACTCTGCCGGTTCAACGTCGAATGCGACAGGTAGTAATGGGACTTCGCCGAGACCGGCGACGCCGGACTGGAACGGTTCGTTTCGGCGAACTCGGACGCGTACTGCGGATGCTGGTAGAGCTTGTGGGGGCTGCGCTGCGACGAATGCGGCGACGAATGGGGACTGCGAGGAGACAGCGGGCCGTGTTGCATCGTCGCGTTCGGCTGTTGGTACTGTTGGTGCTGGAGGTGCTGCATCGGCACGTAGCCGTATTGGTACTGGTGATGGGACAAGTACGGCGGGTACACGTTGTTGATGTTTTCGCGCCTGCGAAACAAACCGAATGAGTGGTGTTTAAATGCGCTTTAAACGGCGTTACCTTTCCATGTATTTGCTGTAGCCGTTGAGGCTCAATCGGTAGAATCCGTTCGATAGGAATTCTTCGGATTTGTTGGTATTTTGCAACAGGCACGGTACTTCCGTCATGCGGTACCTGGACGATTCGTGCGGGTACCTGAGTTCTACTCCGTCCATTGGAAGAGAAGCCGGTTTTAATGAACTGATGCTATGCCTGAGATCCGGTTTACCATTTGTACTCGTAGAAATAGAAACGGTATCATCTGAATCAACGATTTTCACTTAGTATTAAAACTAATTTACGACTCGATGCATTTACCACTGGTTTCCGATGTTCTCGTCTTCCTTTTAAGTTGCTTTTGTTGTTCGATAGCAGCCTTCTGTTTGAGCTCCGCTAGCTGGTTTTGTAACACTAAATATTGCCCCTTGTGCTTCTCGTACTCCGATTTGTGTCGCTTCTTAATCGTCTAATAAATAATCAGGTGTTAACGAGATTATATAACGGATAAAAGTGAGTTTACCTTGCTTATATTTTGCTCGTTGGCCAGGCCCAAAGCGGCCTCGGCCAAATTGGCGTGCAGTTGGATTTGCAGCTCTAAATCGGCTATCAGTTCGTCTTTGTTGCTGGCGTTTTTGATGAGCCTCTCGGGCAATTGGTAGGACGTGCCGACGCGCCTTCTTATGTGAGGAAGGGTCTCGCCGGGCTCTAAGGGCATTTCCGGTGGTGTGATTCCGGTTAATTCCGCCTCCTGGAATTCGATAATGGAGGAGTAAAATCGGGGGTTGCGAGCGATTCGCTGGGGCGTACCTGAATGCATAGCTGCCTTAGTTCTTGGTTCCTTTTATTGAGCGTTTCTTCGATTTGTTTTTTCCTTTCTTGCAGGACAATTAGTCTCGGGGAGGTGTTTTTGGTAGCGCCCATGTTATTTGATTTGCTTTCGTCGGTTTTTACTCCATCCTCTATAAAAATAGATCGGTTACTAATTTTCCTTCACTCTTATCAATATGAGTAATAAAAATATGTGATCCAATGTTATCATTGATAAAATAATAAGCGTGAGTAAATAATACTTCTTATTCAATAGTTTTTTTTAAATACATTTATAGATAAATATAGGTATCTACTTACCCACATCATTATTAAGCCCTTCAAGCATTTCCTTAAATACTTAGTTTTATTTGAGCATAATAAAGTTTTAATTGATGAACGTTATGAGACCTCTTGATTATTTATTTTGAGCTACACCTAATTTGTCAGTAATTAACGATATATTTTGTAAAAATAACATACGTGAAATGCTGTTATAAAAATGATTAGTGTTTACTTTTTTAATTGTGCGGAAAATTTTTACTGAACAAACGCATTTTGAAACACGAACTTATCTCATCACATACTTGAACATAAATTACAAATTATAAAAAAAAAAGTAAATAATTAATGTTTTAGTAAACGTAAATATATTAAAGTCAACCACCTCCACCCATTTCACAATGATATCTGTCATTTGTCACTTCAGTTTACTGTTCGTTCTAAACTTCAAAGTACAGGTTGACCAACCATATTTAAAAATTTTTTTTTTATCCTTTCTGTATTTTTTACTGTTGATTCTGGTATATTATTGTGAAAAATTAGAAGTCATGTTACTTACAAAAAATAGTGATCGTTATTTTTTATTTTGTTACAACAGAAGAAAAATTGTTTATAAGCTGATCTAGTAACTGTTTGTTTTAAGTTGGTAACGTTGACATTCGGGTTTATTCGGAAATGTACGTTTTTATGCTCTTGCTTTGGTAACGCTGATTTTCAGTCGAGAAGACGAAGAAAGTGCAAACTATAGTTTGTAGGGGTTTTTAATTATCAAAATATATAAATAAATAACAAATATGCGCGTATGGCGCTTGTTAAGTTCAAGTGATTGAAAAGTGCTGAAAAACAAGAGATAGTTTCTCTAACAAACTACATTGTGGTTAAAGTTTGTGAGAAGTTAATTGTCTACGTATATCATGCCAATTCCGAGAAACACTGGTGTTTTAAGAACTGTGTACAGCACGACTTGAAAGTATGTTATTTTGGATTTTATTTGGATATATTTCACTTGAGAATTGCGCTTTAAGTAAAACAATTTCTTAACCATAAATGTATCGATTTTCCAAATAGTAATTTTGTTTGTTTAATCTAATCTAATCCAATCCAAGCAAACGCATATGTGTGTATTTATAGGTTTTTGTTATGATTGCATTTATTATACTTTCTCAGTATCCAAACACGAATTTCTACTATACCGTCGTTCTTTATCAATTGTTAATTCAATTTGATTTGTTTGTAGTTTCTTTTAACCAATTTAAATGTGTTCCAAGTAACACAAAGGTTAAAAATAGACATCCTAATTTACAGATAAGTTTCAAAGAAAGATGAAAACGTCAAAGGAAAACAAAATTGTTCTTGAACGGGATTTTCTAAGAAACCATTTGAATTTTTATGTTTCAATAATGCACATGATATTTAACAATTTTGATGACCCCCTACCTATTCTTACCCTAAATGTATATTATTAATAATAAATTGGATCATTTTATAAACGTATTCAATAAATGTTTAACTGAATCGGTGATATATCATTTTTTTTTCTTCTTAATTACCGTAATTGGATCAATTTTAATTTATTTATTACGTGTTTTGTTTTCTTTGAATGCAATTTCTTCATTATCTCGAACCCTGGAAATATAGCAATATTTGCTAAATCATTTTGTTATAATTTGATTTAAAATATACACATTGTAAATAAGCATAAATTGATTGAAGCGAAATTTCATTTTACTTAGTAGTATTTCGAAAGTCCCATAACCGTACAAATCGCATAATTTATTATTTAATTAACACTTTTTTAGGCCATTGGAAGATTTCACGTACGCCATTATGAGTGTATTAGGATACTCGAGATTAATTTATTTATTTTTATTTATTATCAATGGATTGGGCAAAAGTAGCAATTCGTCTTGTATGCCCACAATTACCACATGTGGCTGTAAGTACATTTTCATTTTACCATTTGCAAATTTTCTTTAACGTTACCTTACGATTTCAGATACCGTCCCATCGGGCGACATCCATTTAAGATACGGTCACGAACCCTTAGAAATAGTTTGCACGTTTTACCAGGACATGTTCCCTCCCAATGTAACAGCCAGTTCGATATTGTTTTTCAAAAAGGGCAATGTTTCGATTTATCCGAACACACCGTACGATATCTTGGATGAAAGTGTAAGATATGCAGTTCCGAAAGCATCAAGTTAATTTCCTAACCGTCGTTATTTTATAGGCCGAAAGAGTGGAAGTTTTGAACTCTACGAGCATAAGACTGGTTATAAAGAAACCACAGAAGATGATTACAACTTATAATTGTGCTTGCAATACAGCTCGGGCAGCTCCCGAGACCAATGCAGAGAGTGCCTGTTCGAATACCGTTGTTGTAGGAAGTAAGTTGGCTATTTAAATATCTATAGGATTTTTTTTTATAAAATCTATGATATTTTCCAGTACCGCCTCAAAATATAACGGACTTTAAGTGTATAGACGACAACTGGGATAAAATATTTTGCTCTTGGACCCTTCCGAATAATTACGCAGTCACAACCTACGATGTTTTCTATACATTTGGCTACACGAATCCGTGAGTAGATATTTCATTCATTTTTTTAATAAGAGTTATTGTTTTATTATCGACTTAATACTAATCATACAATAGTTTAATAGTTGTAGTAGTAGTAGTAGTTTATTTATTTTTTCAATCCTCTACTACATTAATTAACCAGTTTACATAAGGTAAGTTATCAAGCGAAATGATCGCTTTACGTGTGCACCATTCCTCGAATTTCATCATAACTCAAAGACATTTATTTTATGTTGTTTAATTTTCTTATTATTTGGCGGGGACCAGCAGAGATGTATTTTTATGATTTTTTTTACTATAGCCATTTCTGTCGTTATAATGATAGCAAAGTCCGGTGCCATCGTCATAAACAGTGTGACAGTAAGAGATGTTATAAATCGAGTAATATTACGTGAGTACTAATTAACAAAAATGTTTGTGTGTGTGTCGAACAATGAGCTTTTAATTAGGCAATAAGCGAGTGTTTTGCGCGAGGCGAAGGTACTTCGAGAGCTTTAGCTTATTTCGTATGAATAAGCCAATAGGTACAACAGCTAATTTGTTAGTTGCAAAGAAAATTAGTTTAGTAGTTAATCGAGTATCATATTCTCTTTGTGGATAAAAGCTGCGGTTATTTAAGGTTGGTTGTTTGTTTGTTCATTGGTGTTTTTTTTTCAATTTCATGCATATATTTCGACAGTCAATTTCCTGTTGCGTATTCAGGAGGTTCACTCATACTTTTGTCATAACCACACAATATATCTTTGTTTCTAAAAATAAATTCTATCACCAACTATTCACCCTCTTTATTCCATTCGTTATCACATATGTATCACTTGGTGCTAAATATACTCAAACATTCCGCAATGCATTTTTTGCAACGTGAAATGATTCTACATTGATCCTATCAGATTATGATCATATATGCCGCATTAATTTATAACCATTAGTTATCTAACACTTCACGATTCGTAATTTCAATTTAATATTATGGCTTTGTAAACGATATATTTGTTCGAACGCAATTTATCCTATTTGTTTCTGCAATGACAGGAAGCACAGGCCCAAGCCACACAAACAGGTGTATAATAGAACGAAAAAATTTAGACCTAAGTGAGTACTATTGTGATCAAATTGTGTTAAAATCGGCTTAGATACATATGAGCTAATATCTTGGCAGGCATTTGTGTGATGCAAAATCGGTATTGAGGCTTTTTACTATTTTTTTGTGGATCATATCGTGTACTTAAATCGAGCAATCCATTCAAAAAGCTTGTACTCAATCTATTTGTCACGAATTTTTGTAAATTTCTAATTTGTTGATGAAATGTACAGCTTTTTGAGGTTTGTTTTTATGTTGATAAAGGTTTATTTACATTTTTCATTCCATCATACTCCAAAAATTCATCAAATAAAATTGGGGTGTTGGTTTTTCCCTATTTATTTATCTTACTAATTACGTTAGCAAGAGATTAAAACGGAATATTTCCAATGAAATCAATTTTGGTATTGTTTAATACAATATGAAACAGTCCATTTAGAGCTATTTTTTATTATTTTTATCTGTGCATAATTCAAATTTAATCGAGTATTTCTATCACGTATATTTCTAAAAATACGTTGTTAAATTTGTTGTTAATTTCATGATGAATTTTATGTCGCATCATTTTGTACCCGTTCTATCAATTCTATTGTGAATTCGAGAATTGTTTACATTCCTAACAGACACTAATAATGTGATATTGCATGTTCTAGACTAATTTTTTTTTAATTTTAATTCCGTTAAAATTGATGTTTTGTATAAAAATCGCATCGATATTATTTCCAGAAATTTAAATAATGCATTTATCTTTTAAAACGAGTGTTAATAGAAGGTCATTGTCCATTATAAATGTGTAAATAGACTTACTTCTGTGAAGTAATAGAAAATGAAATTACTGGTAATCGTTATTATTTATATTAGAAGAAAGGTCATGTAATCTCAAACTACAGTAAATGGTAATAAATCCGTATTTGAAATATTCTATCACAATTTTTCGCTTGTATTTTGTGTGATATTTTTTTTTGTGTCGCCATGGTGGAGGATTGTTGTGTGGAATTTAGATTGGAGATTCGTTCTTACAACTCGTTTGTAATGCTTCGTGGAGTTTTTTTTTATTTAGGATTTTTTATGTTTTGTAGTAATAATACAATTTAAACCATCGATTTTCATATACATTTTTTTAGTACAAAGCGTGTAGAATTATGCAGATAAGAAAAATGCGTAAATTTTGGCGACCACTTTGTACTAATAAAATGATGTAATTTGTGGTTTACGTTACGAATCAAACGGAGCAATTATCTGTGCTTTAATTTAAAACCGCAAGTCAAGCGAAGGTATTTACTAAAAAAAAAAATTCGAATTCCCGCAGGAAAGTGAACAACGTGACGGGCTTCCCAGCCACCGACAACAGCGACACCCGAATGAACTTCACCATAGGCCCGGGCGCGGGCATCTTCGTCGAGAGCGAGCCCAAGTTCCAATTCACCATCAAAATGAGCAACGTCTTCGGCAACAGCACGCACTCCCTCGTCTGGAACCACTTCAAAAACATCATCTTCCGCCCGCCGGGCGCGCCCGCCGGCCCGACGGGCCGATCGCTCTCGCCCAGCGTCATCAACCTCAAGTGGGACCTCTCGGCCAAATTACCCGCCTTCCCCGACAAACTCCTGTACAAAATAACGTACAAGTGCAACATCTTCTGCGACGCCTGGAAGGAGGCGCCCGATCTGCTCTACAAGCCCGAATCGGCCGTCAAATCGTTGCAATACAACCTCACGCATCTGGAATTCGCCCACGTACTCTACGATATAAGAGTCAGGTAATGATTGTGACGCCAAATATCGGATTCGATTCGTTTACTGTGTGATTGTAGGGTGAAAGTGGCGAAGGCTTCGGACGACACGCTGTCGAACTACAGCTCGGTGGTGGTGAAAACGCTGAGCAAAATACCGGACCATCCGCCGCGCACGACGATCGGCTCGTTCCAGCTGGAAAACGACGAGGTGTACGTCTATTTCCAGAAGATACCGCCGCAGCGCGAGAACGGCGAGGGTTTCAGGTACGCCGTGGAGAGCGAGCCGCGACTCAACATGACCGAATTGACGTCGACCTACGCGAAATTCGTCGGATTGGAACAGGGCACGCGCTACACGATGACTATTCGTTCGCAGAACAACGTAGGGAATTCCACCGGACATTCCGTCGTGTATATTCCAAGCAAACGTAAGTCGTTTTACGTGTACGATTATAGATGCGATATAATATCAGTTTCGATTTTATAGCTGCGAAGAGACCGATGAGATTATGGACGATAGAACATAGCAGTACCGAATACGAATTGGAATGGAAACCGCCGCCTAACAAGCACGAAATTATGAATTACACGTTGTTTTGGTGCGAACAACAGAAAGTCCGACCACACCCGTGCGATGTAAGTTATTAAAAAATACCACCGCAAACCGTTAGAAAATGCGTTGCGATTTTTAGGGATTGTTGAATTGGACGGTGATACCGAACCACCTGACCAAATACAACGTGACCGTACGCCCGACGAACCAAGTCTACCAATTCGCCATAGCCGCCAACGGGGCGAACGGCAGCAGCGGCATGCTGTGGTCGAGCTGCACGTTGCTGACGAACCGGCGCGTGCAGAAGATCAACCAGGTGATCATCAAGAGCGGCGGGCCGAACTTCATCGAGCTGAACTGGTCGCAGGAGTGCTTCGAACTGAACAGCGACGTCGTCGGCTACGTCATCTACTATTGCACGACGAACAACGACGAGATCGACGTGTGCGATTCGCCGATGCGGAACGTCACGATCAACGCCACGCTGAGCGAGTACCATTCGGAGAACGTGACCGGCCTGTTGCCTTACAGGACCTACTTGTTGGCGGTGAGCGCTAAAACGGCGACGACGATCGGCGCTCGTTCGGACTTCGTCAGGAACATCACGTCCGAAGCGGCGCCCTCCACGCCGCCGTTGGACGTCGAAGATATACCGAATCTAAGGACGAATTCTTCGGTGACCATACGTTGGAAACCGCCGACGGAGTTGAACGGCAAACTCGAACGTTACATTATCAAATACAACGATCGGTTCGATAACGCTTCGAGCGACGCTTCGAACCACACGCTGCGCGGCCTCGACAGCTACAAGAACTACAAGGTGTCGGTGAGCGCCTGCACGAAATTCTGCTCGGCGTTTTCGCACGAGATCGACGTGTTCACGAAGATGGGCGTGCCGGACGCGCCGAGCCGGCCGTTCGTCGACAGCTACGACGACGACAGCGTGACGATATCGTGGAGCAAGCCGCACAATCCGCGCGGCACCGTCAAGTACTACCAGATCGTCGTCGCCGCGCAGAAGGACGAGATCGCCGGCGACGTGATCAACGGCACCGATTCGGAGGTGTTCAGCTACCGGAATTGCCGCGCCGACGGCGAGCCGGCCGGCAGGGGGAAGTACATCCGGGTGAGGGCGGTGAACGAGATCGGCAACGAGCATTACCCCGGCGAATGGAGCGAGCCGCTCAACATCACCAACTGCAACCTCGGCGATAATTTGACGCTGTATTTCGTTGTTATTGGTATCGTTGTGGCGCTCGTCGCGCTCGTGTGCATCACGAAACGGTGAGTAAACTTCTATGAATTAAACTAAAAAAAGATTAATTCGCAATTGTCTGAGTGTGAAGTTGTACAAATGTCACTATTACTTTTTCCTTTTGTAAGTGTCGAATGGAAGTTGGTATGTTTGGAAATTGGTAGCATCTTTATTCTTTTTGAATTATTTACGATATTAAGACCATTTTCACTGGTTAAATTCGTTTCGTCTCGCAATCGCGATTCAAAAAATGCTAATCGTCCGCCATTTTGGAAATTATTTCTTCTTATTCTTAAGTTTTTGGCCTCAACTGCCAAGGCTATTCGGCCATTTTGGAAACGATCCAAATTGACAGTTGACGTATCGTTTTGCGCGGATCCAAATCGTTCCGAACGCGGCCTTTTGCTACGCCAGCATCCAATACCGCGAAATGTCCGATGGACGAAGCACACTAACATTATTTTTTTTATACGCAGAGTGTACGACAAATGCGCGGTGATGAAACGGCTGGAGGTGGTGCTACCGCCGGGTCTCGCATCGTTGGAGGACACCTCCGAGAAGGGCAAAACGGACATCAACCGGTTCTATCCCGACGAGGAATTGTTGCTCGACAAGATAGCGGAAAAATGTCCGACGCGCGACTCGAGCGGCTGCAGCTCCGGCCAGGAGAGCATCACCTCGTCCAACGAATCCACCGCCCACTTGTCGATCGACTCCGGCACCGATCAAACCCGAAGCGTCGCCGACGAGAAGGAGAATTCGCTTCGATTACGAAACGTCTCCAGCAAAGGTTCGTAATTAACGAGTTTTATATTTGCATTTGTAGTAATAATTTGTGGTTTTTTTTTAGGTTATGTGTTGCACGATCCCACGCCGACGGTGAACAGGGGCACGAAACCGGCGCCGAACGCGCCGGCCAACTACATCGTCCTGGGCGTCGATCCGGCGGCGAAACCGGCGCCGGACGCGTCGTCGCCGTACGTGACCGTCAGCGACGGCGACGCTCCGAACGACAAGCCGCCGGCGCCGGACTTCTTCAAGACGCCGAATCCGGGCTACGTGCCGTTCTCGAACGCGCCGCCGGCCGGCAAGAACGCCGGCTACGTGCTGGCCGGCGATCTGTCGCTGCCGGCCATCGAGCCCAAGGCGACGGCGGGGTATGTGGAGGCGGCGGCGGCGGCGCCGAAGCCGGTCGCGTGGCAACAGCCGGCGGTCGAGCCGTCGCTGACGAAGCCGGGGTACGTGAGCGTCGGCGAGGCGCCGGCGCCGGTCAAGGAGGCCGGCAAGGGGTACGTGCCGCACAGGCAGTTCGAGGTCAAGTCGCTGAAGGAGGACTAAGAGGCGAGGTTTGGAGGTTATTTTTTTGATGTTTTTTTTTTAACTTGATTAAGGAGGCGTCGGTGGCGTGGTACTCGAATCGAAGCGTTGCTGATTGAATATTGATCTCGGTTTCGCTCTATCGTAAATGTTAGGTTTTGTTTTTCTATCGTAGCAACACGTTCTCTATTTTTATCACGGTCATATATTTCTAAGGTATGGAAACATGTGTCGAAAAAGTGTCCCGTTATTTGAGGATAAAACAGCCCACGGTTTTTTTGGCGTACGAATTACATAGAATTAGCATTAAGAAATGTTATATTCAAACTAAATATAGATACAAAATGTATAAAAATGTACTTGAATCAGCGATGATTTTGTCATTAACATCATACCTCACGTATCTCCGGTTAATGTATTTCTCCATTTTGTTCTCGAAATGTCAAATAATAATTTTTGAAGTTTTGACAGCTTGAACTGTCATTTCACAACAACCACGGGACGCATTCCATAATGCATAAGCATAGGGAGATGTCAGACCTTAGAAATATAGAGGACCGTGATTTTTATGTTGTTTTTTTTTTAATTGTTGGAGTTTTTCGGCTTTTATTTATGGGTCTCTTGCATTCAAGGAATCCAGTACTGACGCGAAATTGCATTGGGTACGCCCCGTTCGAATTTTTGTGTAAACGCAATTCTTAATCAAGTTATTGCGATATTTATAAATCTGATGAATCGTTGTTAACCTTCTCTAATAAGGTTATTTCGTGGATAAATGAACACAGCCACTTGATAGTATGTATTTTTGTAAATAATTGTCTTGAATTTGTCACGAGTATTGTATGTATATGTTAAAGTTTATTCATTTTTTTTTGTTCGTAAAGGCTAAAAGTGCGCGTTGTTATAAAAGGACTGTTTGTGCCTTAACTCGACTGAAGGTATGAAATTTATTTATGATAGGAATATGAACTTGCCAGGTTATTTTAGTAGTATATGTATGTAGAACAATTACCTCTTAGCTCAGAATATGGAACAATCATTGCGGCAAAATTTTCAGTAAACATTGTGATTATTTTATACGGTTTCATCACATATTTCTAGCGTATCGAGTTGTATGAATGATTTATTTTTTTTTAGTAGGTTCAAACTATAATTTTATTGGCAAACTCATCAGACGTTCTATTTTTGTAGTTGTAATGAATATATTGCTCAATTTATATGAAACATTATCTAAAGAAATAAAAGAATGAGCTCCTTTTATCGTGTTTCTCAAATTATATACCTTTCATGGTGAGTTTCGACGTTGGGAGGAATTGTTTGAACCTCGTAAAAATTTATATAGAAAAATATTGAAATTATATTTAGTATTACTAAAGTTCATAATATGTAATTTGTATTTTCAACGACTATGACGGTAAGAAAAGAAATGCGAAATATGATGATATTAACAAATATTTTAATACATTGCATTTTCCAAAATTTGGCAGCATACTTAAACAGTATTAAGGACTTAGTTTTATTATTTATATAGGATTTTTAATGGTAATCATTTTTTTAGTTTGATTTTATTTTTACGACTATACAGTCAGTGTGTAATTTACATTTCGTTTGCAGAAAATCATTCTCTACATAGGGGAGGGTTGTTTGTAACTGTCGGGATATCCTTATTTTTCCTTTTCCTACTACTGGATCTTGTGACAAAATTTTAATTATTTTGGAAATTCGTTCGAAAAGTGCAATATGATTATCAAAAAAAAATGTGATCGGCTTTATAACCGTAATTTAAATCTGTGATAAAATTATTGACATCAAGCAAGATCTAGTACATTGAAATTATGTTTTTTTTTTTTAATTTTATTAGTTCTAATTTATAAGTGTCCGCTTTGCTGCTCTTGTACTGTAAATCACTAAATAGATGGACCACAGTGTTTGTTAATTTACACTGGACTTGTGTAAATAAATGTGCTTCTTAGAAATAAACGATTAAATAAGACTGTTATATCCCGCATCCTTGTAACACTTGATAACAAATCATTTTAAAAGACATATTTGAACCATGTTCTAAGATCCTCTCGAACCTGTTTCGAACTTTTAGTAACATTTTGCAGTAGCCAAGTTCAAAACCGATTCGAATATTTGCTGGAACGTAGCTGTAAAATTTCAGTTTTCATTGTATAATATATAACAATAAAATGTGACGTTGGAAAGGTACACTGTAAGACATTATTATTAACTCGGTAATAGAATTATTAAAATGTTTCCAAAATCATTTTTGTATCAAAGTTTATTCTTCGTTTTTGCAGGTAGAGAATTTCGGGCTTATAAATGATATACTTTTTTTTGGCATATTCCATTTATTTAAAGCAATGACTATTTTAATGAAAATTTATAAACTTACAAAGTACAAATGTTATGTATAAATACGTAATACTTATTTTGTATGGAAAATTACAAATCCTAGTTTAACTTGGTTAAAATGGCACTTAGTTTGGTATTGCATATAAAGCCAAAAATGTATAAATAAATTAAAAGTGCATAATAGTACAAATGATGATTAAATAAATATAAATGGAATGAATAATTTTTCACACCCAGTCATATTTGTACAATTAAATAAATTTACAACTATTGCACCAAAACCCCCAAATAAGGTATGAAAATGTTAATTTTGTATTTAATACCTACGTAATGAAGACTAGTCACAAAAACTAATAATTTCAATTGATTTTATCAAATTTAAAGCATCATACTTATAAAACACAACCAGATGATTAAAAATGGAATGTACATTAAATGCTCTGATTTCATTAGTCCAGATAATAAATGTTTAGCAAAATATCAATTGAAACTTTAAATTATAAAAATAATACAATGCAATAAAAAAGTATTCAAAAACTTAGCAAAAAAAACCTTCTAATACCTGAACTCTCAATGTGAGTAAAAAATATAATGATATACATATTATATAATTAGTAAAATAAAATAAGACGATGCGTTTTCATTTTTTCCATGAATTTTCAAAAAAAATAAAAGGAATGTCCGCTTTCTCAATGTCACTAAATTAATTAATTAATAAAGGAATGTTAAAAGTAAAATACGCAAATATAATTACTATAAAAAAAATCATTTTAAATATCACAACATTTGCCTTTTGGAATATAATATAATATAAAAAAAAATCGTCTTTTCCGCGTTTTGTGGATCGAATTTCAAATGACTGGTAACTCGAGACGAAATAGCAGCGTTTCAGGAAAAAATGAAAAACCCAAAGAAACAACAAACCAAACAAAAAAAAACTTATTGATTGTTTTGCTTCGCGTTCGCGTTTTCCATATTTGGAATGTAATCGAGAGCCATCAGGCAAGCGAAGACCGTCATCACCATTTTAGGTTTCACCTCGGTTATATCCTCCGGAAGGGCGTACACCCGCGCCCCCGCCTTGCGCGACATCGAAATGGCGTACTTGGCGTTCGCTAATCTCTCCTGGAAAAATGCAATTCATTTAAAAAAAAAATTCAAATCGCCAGTCGAACACTTCACCTCTTCCGTCGATCCGGGCTTGACCAAATCGTAGTTGATCGCCCCGGGCTTGATGGCATCTATAAGGTCGATAACGACTTTAGCGTCGGCGATAGAGCCGTCTTGGAAGTTGCGCAACGCCGATTTCTTACCGGCGGAAACCAGTTTATTGTTCACCCAATTAACGATTTCCTTTTCGACCATCGGATTGCCGGAGTGCGCCAACCGGCTCAGGATCGACAGCGTGTACGCCCGCATCAATTGCCATATCAGCGCCAGCGTCAGCGTCACGTTGCCCTCGTTGATGTCCTGCCCGCCGATGCCGACCAGCGAGAACTTGTTCTGCTTGCCCAGCTCCACGGCGTAGTTGCAATTCTCCAACTTCTCCATGAACTTCTTCCGTTCGTTGGTGAACTTCCTGTGGACTTTCGTCCAATTCACCGTGCCCGCTTTGATGATGTCGTACAATTGGAAGACGATCAGACCGTCGGCTAGGTCGGAATACAGCCAGTTCACGTGCGGCGTCACTCCCATCGAATTCATCCAATTTCTGTACGCTACAAACGATTAAAACGATATAAATTTAGCGAGTAAATTATAGGTGTATTTGCCTACTTCTTTCCTCTCTGGTTTCCTCGATGGCCTCGAAGCCGTCGGCGCCGTTCTGCTCGAGCCCCGGATGGTTGTTGAACAAATTGGCGACGTACGCCAAATTCAGCTTGTAGACGCCGTTGACGACGTCCTGCGGCGTCACGAACGACCGGCACTTCAGCTTCGCCGCCTGCCGCAGCATGATCTCGGCGCGCTCGTGCAGGTCCTGCTCGAACAGCGCCTCGGTGGTGACGTCGGCGTCGGCCGGGGCGATCTGTTTGAGCAGGTACGTGTACACCTCCGAATCGACGATGTCGCTCTGGAAGTTGGTGACGCGCCGGTGCGTGCCGGCGCGCTCCAGGTGATAGTTCACCCAGCGGATGAGGATCGCCTCCGGCGACAGCTTCATCAGCTCGTCGATCTTCTCGTCGTCGGCGAGGAGCGTCGTCAGGCCGGGACAATGTTCTAAGGTGATCTGGTTGAAGAGGCCGATGCGGATGATCTGCCAGAGCAGGCCGAGCACCAGGTGGGGCGTGCCCTTCGACAGGTTGTGCGCGTCGATGTTGATCACGTTGCAGCCGATCGCCGACGACGACGACAACGCCAGCGTTAGATTTTCTAATTTCCTGTACAGCGTTAGCTTCTCTTTGTTGATCGCCCGTTCGTCGATCGTGTCGGGGCACGAGTGGTTTATCACTTTGCTAAAAAAAATAAACAATTAAATCACGAAAATACGAATAACGAGTTGTACTGTACCAAAGGAGAATACCGTCTTTGACTTTCTCGTAGAGTAGCTTCCCTTCGGCGTCGATCGGCAGGAGTTTCTTCAAATCGGGATCGTGCGATAGATTGGAATTGATCCAATCGGAGAAGGCGAGTTGCTCTTCGACGCGCACCGAATGCGTCGTACCCTCGTTGGAGGCCTCCGACGTGCCGCCGAGGTGCTGGAGATTCTCCCGCTTCGAGACGGCCGTCCTGAACGTGTTCGCCACGTCGTTGGCCTTTAGATCACAGATAAGTTTCTCGAACTCCTCGTAGGTGAGCTTGCCGTTCACCTTCGATTTGTTGAATTTTTTGTGCTCCTCTTCGATCAGCCGGATCTGGTAGCCGGCTATCTTCAGGCCGCACATCTCCAGGGCCTCGCGCAGCTCCTTCATGTCGATGTGCCCGTCGCCGCTTTTGTCAATCTGGAAACCATGCCATTTTAAAATGCGTTCCATGATACGTCAAACTGTCAAAATTGACATTAATGACATTTTTTTTGACACAACTTTAATAGAGGTGCGAATTATTGTGTGGTATAGAGACGCTAAAAAAATAACCGTTACTCATTGAATAAAAGTTTTCCACGAGGAGTTGAACAAACAATTATTGTATGAAGCGAGAGTAAACGAATCAATTTCTAATTCTCAAGAAGGATGATCTACGATCTATTGTAGACATCAAGTATTGCATATATAATCACGGGAACATTTCGTAGTTATTATCACACAGTAAAATAAAATTACATTTCCTGCGGGTTAATAACCCGACGATGTGAAGTCAACTACATAGAGGAAACCGACCGGCAGGAGTATGTACAATTTTTTATATTTTGAAAAAATAAAACAGCGCTAGGTAGATGATATTAAAGAGAATTTGAACGTTGGATTGTGCGATATTTTAACCAACTCAGCGGATAATACGATAAAAAAACAACATATTCATAGCTCAGCTACGTTTTGCAATAAAGTAATTTCAGCATAATAAGGAGTACGAGTTTATTAACAAAGTAAAACTAGATATATCACATTCAATTTATCAAAAAAAAATGAATAGTACTCGAAACTACATATTACGCACACATAAATCATCGAGTCCTAGAATGATAGTGCGAGATTTCGGGCGAAAATCGATTTCGAAATGGGCACTTGTGGAAAAATCGATTTCGGCTCGGCGCTTTCTAAATGAGTAAATTTTCGATTCTATTCTTCGACGACACGAATACGCGAGATGCTTTGGAGATTATCGCATCACAAATTCCGATCTTCGGGCCTGCTTTATTAGTATAAGTAGGTTTCGGTTTTGGCTACTTTTCTGTGTGGAACATCCGAAATTTATTCGTCAGTACCGTTTCGAAAAATTCCCGTTAATTAGAAGGGTATATTTTTTTTCTTTCGAAAAAGCACACTTACAGATAATGCTGATAGGTAAATACGTTTCGCAGGTATTGATAATGGAAATAAGCGAGTAATTATAGTGGATTGCATGACACTAAAATTTTGTTCTAATGGCGGCTTTATCATCAAACCTTGCTCATACAATATGCAATTAGCTCAAGTTTACAAGAAACGTTTAAGGGTCACGGTGACAAAAATTACTTTTTTAAACACAGTAAATATTCTAAAGTAACCGCACAACCGCATTCGTCCGTATGGCAGTGCATTTACAATGTAAATCACCGCGGAATTCTCGTTATTTTAATTTACTATAATACAGACAAACCGATTCGACAATCTACAAACGTTATCATCTATTTCCGCATGATCTTTGTTGCAGCAACTAAAGGAAGTCCTGGCTAGTCTTCCGATTAGAAAATAAAAAATAACCGATTACGAATTGAAAAACAAACGATTTAATCTTGAAGCCGGCCCTGATACCACGAAAATCTCTAGGTCACGACCGAGGATGTTCCACCCGAACGGATTTTCTAATGAAAATAAGCATTATTAAAGCGCTTCCGATGAAGAATCCAATCCCATTCGTTTTAATACCACACTCGTAGATAAAAAACTATAAAAAAAAAAACCATTGACCTCTCACATTACATAGTCGAAGAGAAAAGGAAAACCAACCAACAAAGGATCGGGAATAAAAAGGTGAAAGTAAAATCGCTCGGTGTGAATCGCAGCAAAAAGCAAACCTGTTAATAATAATTGATATAATTCCGTCCTTCGTTTCGTTAGGTGTAGTCCATTTTTGGCGTGAAACGGCCGCTCGAATTGGATTTTGAAAGTTTCGCGTGATTCATCGTTGTAAATACTTCAAAGTACAACCCGTTATCGAGAGATAAAATTCGCGTATCAAAATCACACGTCTTCAACTATTAATCCTCTATACAGATATATTCCCCAAGTTTCGGTATAATCCGCCAGATCAGCGCGAAGGAATTGGTTCGAAAAAAAAAATAAAAATTAGCGACTCGCTGAAATTTCCATCAGAAAAAATAAAATGGCATAAATTCCGAATACATTACGAGCGACGAGTCACTGGGTATTTATTACAAATGTTTTGAGAGTGTTTTTTTTTTATGGAAAAACGACGTTTGTGCAATTACCGACGTAATAAAAAATATTATTAATAAATTTTAAAGGCGTTTATCACGTTACATATTTGCGAATTACCTGGAGAAAAACACCTTAAATTAGTTAATCATGCGGTTACGATTGGAAATTTAGGTGTATGAAATGTGATGGGTAATGCAAAAATTATACAAGATTAATTTTATGGTCACCTAAATTGTGTACAATACTGTTAGATTAGATATTATTTTTGGTAATAAAAATACTGGTAGAATTACAAAAAATGATGGCTGATTAGCTCAGGTAAAAGTGACCACTAAATAATAATGTGATAATTAATTGTAGTATTCTCGAGTAAAATAAATATGCTAATCTGAATTATTATTGGCGCTATTTTAGTAGATAAATTTCGATCATGTTTATTGTTTCCCACTTGTGATACAGGATGTATTGCACATTTACAACAACCATAGAGGTGTCGAAATAAGTAACCAGTTTTATGAATGATTTTATTAAAAAATAGATCACATCCTTTGAGTAACTAGAATTACTTAGAATTGAGGGTTTGTTATCGATAAATCTACAATCAAACATGTAGTTACATTAAATAACTACTTAGTATTACGAAATTTGTAACAATGCAAAGTGGGATTTATTTCGCCATCAATCAATATTATTAATAGAAGTTATTACTTTACATCTCTGTGGATAACATAATCTTTTTATCGCCACAATGTTATCTCTATATGGACTTAATTTTTTTTAAAAAAACAAGGTATCTTGTATAAAAATTTATTGTATCATCAACGTTATCTCCACTTTTATGCAGAGAAATCGGTTTCGATCTAAAGGGTGTTTACTGTTCACCCTTCAACAGAGCACTGTAAATAAAATAGTTGGATTTCGATATTTTTATTGTTTTATAAAAGCGAAACCTTGTGTTTGGGTTCTTGCAATGCGCGTTTTTCAGAAAATCACAATGATATCATGTTCCAAGACATCGAGGTTATATTAAAATGTAGAATAAGTACGAAACACACACATCGTGAGTAACTTTGTATGAGTCATTGGGTAAATTTATTGATATTCTAAGTGTACGTATCGGAAAATGCGTTTTGTGTGTCACAATTTCGTGTGTTTTTTTTATTAAAGAGATGCAAATTTCGAGAAGAAAAAATCGGCGTCGTCGCGACCCTTGCGTGGTTGTTATTTAGCAAAATGACAACATTCGATTTCGGATTTCGGCAAACACAATTCGCGGATTATTCCGTTGCGGGCTTTTTCACGAGTATCCGATAAAGTACTCGCGAGTATGGGCGTAGCTAACGAAACATTTCGTGTCGAACGCCGAAAAGAAAAAAACAAAAACAACAAATACCGTTTAATAATAAAAACACGCTCGGTGCACACGACAAACTGGCAGGCACGGAACCGCCGAAATAAAAACTCACCTCGTTGAATCTCTCCTTGATTTCTTCGCGCTCCTCTTGGCTGATTCCCGTCGAAGCCATAATCGCTGGAACTCTTTCGGTGAAAACAAAACTAAAAAAAAAAGCGGAACGTTGCGACGAAAACTTATCTTTTAACGCACGGTGCAAAAGGCACCACAACACGACTCGAGCAGACGGTCGAAATTCAACAATGTTGCCACTTGCGACTGTCGGTTTTCAGCCTTAAAATGTCAAGCCGGTGTCTCATCCCTCCCACAACGTTGCCTCGTCATCTCGGAGGCGCCGTTGCCAAGCGTGGCTCGCTCGATAAATCAATTTTAAAATAGCTAATTATCACAATCGCAGTAGCTTCGACTGGTAATCAGTTTTTTTTATGACCACGTGATCCGGCTCGGCCAATCGCTGCGCGGCTAATACGTCAAAAGTGACAGAAATTTGAAATGAAAAATGATTAAATGCGAGTTAATAAGTAATAGACGATTTTTTTTTCTAATTCCGTTTTGCGATTATGAAATTGACAACATTGCGGTGAAACAATTTCGATTACGAATTAAACAGGAATCGCAGAATTTTGTGAGTCCCGTTCGAGAAGCGCCCAAATTTTCGGCAAATATGTTATTATTAAACGAATAATAAGTGTTTTCGAATTCTATTTAACGAAATTGTGATTCATTAATATTTTGGAATTTTTTTTGTTATAAATAACGTAATAATCGGATTATTCATTTCAAAAACAGTTTTTCGAAAAGCGGGACATGTTTTCATTTTTAATGAACCCGAACGGAAACGTCAAATGTGACATTTCATTCCTGACGTCATCAATATTTCGAAAAATATAATTTCGAATTTTCCACAAACATTCCGAAGCCCCGCTACTGAATACTTATCTATATTTACGGCACTGGAATAGAAAACGAAAGCATAAAGTTATGCAATTAGAATTACTCGAGCACTACTGGTTATGCAAAAAACAATACGCGAACGTAAACATGACCTATTTGTCTAAAATAATTACCTGGTTATGACGAGTAGGCGGCGGTTGATTGAATGGAAATAGAGAAGAGGTAACCCAGATTGTAAAAATGGGCATATAGTCAGAACTTAACAATTTATTGATCATTTATTCATGATGTCGAACATTTTGTTGCATGCAAGGATGCGATTAACACTTTTTGGAAAACTTAAGATAAATCACGGTGGTATTTGATTCAATTCATAAAATATACAAAAGAAGTTTTATTACTTTGTACAAGTAAAAGTTGTACAATACCATTATTACATTTATCATTAACATAAAATACATGAAACCGTATTCAGATTTTTTTTTATTTAATACATTATTATATAGGGAACATCCAAAAAGTATTTCAAAGTTCAAATTTTCATAATTGATAATACAAATTAACTACACATACAAATTACAATTAAAGAGAA
Organism: Phyllotreta striolata; assembly: GCA_918026865.1. Taxonomy (NCBI): domain Eukaryota; kingdom Metazoa; phylum Arthropoda; class Insecta; order Coleoptera; family Chrysomelidae; genus Phyllotreta; species Phyllotreta striolata. Next base: position 6,404,700 of record OU900103.1, on the reverse strand, counting down.
TAAAGAAAAGGCTTTGATACTTGTCATACTTGATGGAATCCCGCATGCGATTAGATTATTAGTAGCTGAAATATGGAATTTACAGATTTATTGAGTTGAATTTTAGCTGCTAATAATTCTGGATCAAAATTTGAAGTTTTAGTTAAATAATAGTAAATCTTTAACAATATATTACACAGGGAAACCGACACTTTCAAAATAACTTGTTACAAAAAAAAAAATGGTAACAACTCTAAATTAAAAAAAATTTAATGTACATTTTTTTGTTTACAGTAGTTTTCCATATAAATAAAAATGTAAAGATAAAAATGGAACATTTGAAAATGCCAACTTTAACCATACTTAAACGTACTGTACATTTTTTTCGCATACAGAGGTTTAATAAATAAAAAATGTAAGAATGCAAGGAGAGAGAGAGAGAGAAAAAGAAAAAGACCGAACTGCTATATAAAAAAAAAACTATTAAAAAACCAAAATGACTTTTTTCTGCGCAAAACTGCAAGTTCCCAGACACACTGACGTCGTCGTAGAGCAAAAAAAAAATGAAATATAAACAGTGTATGGCAAAAACATGACAGCAGATGAAATGACATTGAATTATTATATACTGCTCGCTACTCGCCTACTCCTGTCAAAGGTGTAGGAGATGATGACACTGTCGCCAACATCCTACATTGTTCTTTTACAACTGGATCTGGAAACAAACAAATATACTCGAAATTCGATACGAATTGTATACGAAGAGACTTACAAAAGTACGAATGATCCATTGCGTCACGTGCTGTAAGGCGTTCTAAATGATCATAACGTAATAATTTATCCAAAAAATCTAAAGCTTCCGGAGACACGAGATGTTGGTTTTCACTATGCACGAACCGCTCCCATCTTTTCCTCGAGTGTCTGCAACAAATCCGATCATCGAACGATCGTTCGAACGATACAAATCAAAAACACCTTACCTTCCTAAAATATCGTTAAATCTCGGATCTAGTTCTATGTGGTATTTATCGAGGTATTCGAACAGCTCCTCGGTACCTAAAACTTTCGCTATACGAACCAACTGATCGTAATTATCGTGACCGTGGAAGAACGGCTCTTTTCTGAAGATCATCGAGGCGAGCATGCACCCCAACGACCACATGTCCAACGAATAGTCGTACATCTGATAGTCTACGAGCAGTTCGGGGCCCTTGAAATATCTCGAAGCCACCCTAACGTTGTATTCCTGTCCGGGATGATAAAATTCCGCCAAGCCCCAATCGATTAAACGTAGTTTTCTATTTTCGTGATCGATCATTACGTTATGTGGCTTTACATCTCTGCAAGAAACATATTCAATACGATCTCTAATAAGTACAATTTCGAAGCACTCACCTATGCATTATACCCATACTATGGCAGTAGTCCAAAGCTTTAAGAAGTTCATATAAATAATAGCGGATATCAAAATCTGTGAGCGTTTGATAAAGCTGCTTGAAGTCAGTGTTATTGACGTGTTCGAATATTAAAGCGGGCGTCCTCGATACGGGATCCTTAACGACGGCTTCTAGGGTTATTATATTAGTACCTCCTCTTAAATTTTCTAATATTTTTATTTCTCGTTTTATTTTCTTCTTTTTTACAGGCTGCAACAAAACGCTCCGATAAGGGATGCTGGATTCGTGGATAAGAAACATCGATTGATATGGAGAGAATATAGATCGATTCTATTTTAAAGTTTTATTGCTCCATTGCGGCGTTTATTTTCGTGGTGTTGTTTTTAGAGAAATAATAATAATAACGGTTGGTGTCAAGGCAGTCTATAACTAAGTAACGTGTTTCATAGACCCGGAAGTGGATAATTTGAATAAATCGTACAAAATAATATAAACCAAATCAAAAAAAAAATATATATGTGCATTTTTAAGTTCTATGTTAATTTGTATACGAAAAAATGAACACAAAACATCAAGTGTGTGTATATTAAAGCAAGTGTCTAAAATAAAATAAATGTCACTTGTTTAATATTTGTAGTAGGCGTGTGTTTGTGTAGAATTAAGAGTCCAATTAAATTGGAATAAAATAGTGTAAGAAATTTTCGAGTTTTATCATTTCGTAAGTATATAAAGCATACAGTAGGATAGCAATTAAGGTGATAAAAAGATGAATCAAATACTTGAAATTACGCCGTCGTAGACGCAGTTAATAAAATTATTCAATACATATATCAAGGTTAAATAATCCAATTAATACAATTAAATAAAATCGACTTGTATGGATTTACTTCCATATCGAAATAGAGTAACTTTTGAAATCAAAATAACTATTATAAATGAAAATAAATAAAACAAACTTACCTTTAATATTTTAACTACACATTTTTCATTATTTGTTACATTAATCGCTTCGAATACTTCACTATATTTTCCTCTGCCTAACTTCCTAACCAACTGATAATCATCCTGTTGGCCCCAATCGACAACGTAACTTTCATAGTCCCAATATTCCCTGGGCTTATGAGAATTAACATCGGTATAGACTCTAGCTCTACTAGGAACGGCCATCGTTTTGTAAAGCACTTTATTTACAAATTGTCGCGCATAAGGTCTGCTTCCTTCGTTACAAACTAAAAAAGAAAACACAACAAATTGGAATCGAATAAATAAATCCGTCGAGGATATCTCATCGTTAGGTGTATGTAATATAATGTGTCATCTAGTATTGGGTCAAGTTACCTTGTCCTATGCACAATTTCGCTAATCTAGAAAAATTAATCAGCATAACTACATATCATAATCCTCAAAGTTTTTCAATTGAAAAGGCGGATTTTCATAATAAGTTTGGTATAGGTGGTACTCGCCATTCCCTCATACTAGACTAGCAACATTGGACAAAACCTACACTTAAATACATCATACCTAATTCATTCCGGGTTAGAAATTTTATTCTCGCATGCCCAGCAAGCACATTGCAACTTTGCGAACTAAGCGATTTATTTTTAAATTTTCCCGATCTATTTTAACTCACTTTTTTAGCCGGCTTCTTACTACAGAACATGAAACAAGATGGAAGTAAGTCCCATCCCGCCACGATAGACTGGATTGAAAGCTTAATCGGTATATCGTATACCCCTCTAAAACTACATTGCAGCGTGCATGGGCGCACCGTCGAACATCGCCACGTGCTCGCCTTCGAAAAACACCTATTTCGCTAAACTCCCCGCAAGCGTTCGATCGAATTAAAACGCTTTTTTCTCCGATCGTCGATTATTAACGAAAATAACTTACTTTTTATCGTTTACAACGAGGACAACACGCCGATGAAATATCCTTCCGGGCACACCACTGATCCGCAAACAATTCCGCCAACTTAAAACTCTTTCCGCCGACGAAAATATCGAACTATTTCTATTTTTGCTTTTGGTATTGCTTATTTCGAGAAACGGGACGGGATTGAATTATTTTCGTTGATGCAAAAAAAAGGTACGGAACCGTCTCGAGATTATTTATTTGTGGATTGGCAACGGAGACGCGTTCCGAATTGACAGCGGACAAACTGTTTTGTGTTGGTAACTTTAAAAATACTGGAGATGTTGTTGGAAATAAACGTGGTGTATTCGAAATGGCTCGAAATTGCGATCGAGAGGTTAAACAACTGCAAATAATGTCCGAAAGGAAAATAAAACGGCGTGTGTCAAATGTGTCAAGCAAATGTCAAAAGGCGTAGCACGCTGCAGTTTTCGAATGCAATCGGAAATGGCGAATTACTAATAATCGATTAAATAAAATGAAGAAAACTGTAATCGATTTAACTTAGAATCCCGTTACCTACGGGTAGGCAACCATTAAATCAAAAATGCGTGTTTGGTTGCATAACTACTAAATTCGTTATTTTTCGAAATTACTTTCAGAGGCTATTCAACTCTGTACGCTACGCTTTTAATTTGAAATAAATAAGAGATCGGTTGAGAAAAACATTTATTTATAATCACAAATCTCAGTTTACATTTTGACTATTATATTTGCCAGAAATAAGATTAAAAATAAAAAATATGTAAAGAGTAACAGACTCAATGTACAAAAGAGGATGGTTGTAGCAATACATAACAAGACTTAAATAAAAATTAAATAGTAAATCTATATTTTGAATCTGACTATTCAAATTCAATTTATCACACTCGAATTGCCTTGAGGCCCTTTACAAAAATACATGTGCCTTCCTATCAATAATATACAAATGAAAAAAAAATTAATAAAATACATGCTTGCAACCCATAAACAAATTGTAGTTATAGAAAAATTAAAAATATATTTTACACCAATATAGTAGTCTGTACACTTAACATTTAGAATATGTTTATTTACATCAAAGTCTAGTCTACTATGTGATATAAACAGCAATTAACACATCAGTCTTAAACATCAAAGGATTATTTAAGCGAAGCCAAAACCTTCAGAACATTCATGGATCGCCTTCAGCAAATATGCGCGTAGTTTATCGTACGTTTCATAGACGGGAAGGTCCAATTGGTTGAAACTAGGAGTAATAAAAAAAAAATTATTAAAAATACATTAAAACGCATTCGTCGAAATTTATTACCAAGTGTGAGCTGATGGTAACCTGTCTGTAGACCGATCATCCCTGTGTATTTGGAATTTTTGCACACCATTCATGCCTTCGAGTGCTCCAAACCCTTGAAGAGGTACTTTAGAAGTTCCTGTTACAAATTGTAGAAATTTAGCTCGATCAGCTTGATCGAAAGACCTCAATGCGCGCCAGAACCATTGAATCTAAAAAAATAAGTTGAATGTAATAGAGATTAAACGCAAGTTTCAAAACAAACCTAGATTTACCTAAAAAGAATTCATTCGTTAGAATAATACTAGTAAAATAGGCACTTACTTGTAGAGAATTCGATTGATACTTGTGATATTCGGTATTGGCTTTTAAATCATCTATATCTACATTTGGTAATCCTGATATCAGTAATTCTAATTCCTGTTCGTTAAATATAGAAATTAATCGCATAGGTATAATATCGTAGAAGCCTTCCAAAAACGAATTTAATCTGAAAAAAATAAAAAATCATTTATAATACCCCAATTAAAATTTCACAACAAATTCAAACACTCACTGTTGTTTTATAGCGCCCGTCATCTTCATCTGGCACACGAGCCGGACGTACTCCATCTTGTTCTCCTCCGTCACGGGTATATGCCTGCCGTTCGGTATCAAATCCCGCGTTTCGGTCACGCCGAATTCGCTGATTTCAGTACTGAACGTCAAATCCAATCCCAAATTGTTGATGTTATTCTCCATCAGGTACACCAACCCCCTGTAGAAGCTGTAATCCTCGCTCTCCATGTCGGTGTACTTCACGGGAATGCCGAGTATGTGCTTGTAGAACGAACGAGTGAAGTAGCATTCGAGAAGTTTGTTGTCGTAAATAGCTTTGGCTGAAATACACGAAACGTGCAATGGAGTAGATGGAAGAAGTTTGTGTTAAATTAACTTACCGATGACGCGCCCGACGAATTTGTAGTAGCAAAGATGGTTCGAGTTGTAATGGCTAGCCGAATTTATCATGTAAGTTACTCTATCACCAGGCGAGACGGTGAATAACGCGTACATTGGGTTGAATATATCTCTGGATATTATAACGTACCATTCCCTCAGAAGACCTCCAGCGTCTTGACCTTCCTCATCTATATACGATAAAATGAATTAATTATTTCGTGTATAAATTCAAAAACGAGTAGATTTTTACCTTCGAAAACGATATAGAATCGATTCTTCCACTCTTCAGGAGGCCGTCTGAACAACTCCCTGAACGAATCCTCGAATATGTTGCTCCTGCGCACGTGCACGGCCGTCTCCTCCCGTCGCGTCCCGTGATCCAATCGCTCCAATTCGGTCCTGAAGTACCTGCGTTTGATGTCGAAATCCAATATTCTCGTGTGATCGACGAGCACCGCGAACGGCCCGTCGGCCAAATGGGCCGTGCTCTGCCTCAGAATCTGATTGAGAACGGTGCGGTGTTTCTCGGCGAACGCGAGGAACTGGGTTTGTTCCGGCGTGACGCCAGCTTTGGCGGCCGGTTCGGAAGATTTCTCAGCGTCGGTCGTGGGGGTCGCTTCGCTTGTAGGTCGCGGCGATTGCTCCGCCGGCGGCGCAGTCGGAGCCGGTACAGCCGCCTCCGTTGCCGGCGGATCGGGCTGGGTTTCGGCGGTTTCTTGAGCGGCTTCGCCCTCGGCCGGCGGGGCGGTGGCGGTTTTCTGCTTCAGTTTCACCTCGGCTTGTTGCGGGGAGTGCACCAGGAAGAAAGCTTCCACCGCCGGCTGTCGGAAGATTAGATTTTCAAACGATTCATGTAATTACCGCCGATTGTTTAGTTTACCTGGAGGACGAGGACGGCGTGGTGGTCGGGCGCGTGCTCTAGCTCCGATAAGCATTGGCTCAATGTCTCCCACAGGCTGCTCAGGCTGCTCATTTGCTCGCTCAGCGCCGGCAATTCGCAGGATCCGTATACTGAAAATAAATCCAATAAACAAACGCCACAAACAAAACAATAATACTACCTCTTGTCCACGTCTGTTTGATCGAATTTCTAATTTGTACAATAACTCTAAGCACCCGGAGGAAGAATACTTGGCTCGACGATTTGGACGTCAACGGGACCATCGAGGGTAACTGAAGTTCGCAGGACGTTTTGACTTTGGCCGAGGCGGTCACGACGACTTGCTCGTTGGTGAACCGGTTGCAAATGATGCCCTTCGAGGTGGACGGGCCGCCTTCTTCGAGCTTCCTCTTTTGCGTGTTGTTTATTAAATCTTTCAAGTCTTTCAGCATGCTTTGGATTTGACTTTCGACGATGTTGCCGATTTCGATGGCTCCGTCGATCAGGAGATTAAATATCTGCGAAATAGAGAGAAATTAACGAAACGCATATAAATTTAATTAGAAATATCGACTTACAATGAAACTCATGTCGAGAGACGAATTGGCTAAATTCAGAAGTAAATTCGTTATAAATTCTAGGCCCTCTTCCGAACAATTCTTGTACGTGATAACGTTCACGGCTAAATTCAAAGCTTTCGTAGGCGGGTTATTGGAAATATCGCTCCATATCATTTTGGTCTTGCTCGTTTTGATGGGTTTCACTAATTCGGGCAACCCGGACGTGGTAACCGACAGCAATTTCAACAAATTATCAGTCAATTGGGTGTTCTTGTGAACAATAGGCGACGCCAACATGTTCAGCAGCTTGCCGAAAACGGTTTGCTCGAACTGCAAGGGACCTTCGCTCTCCGCGGTTCCCGTTAAAATCGTGTTTTTCTGTATGCTCTTTCCTTTCTTAGTGGCCGAATCCAAGCGAAGGAGAACGTCCCAAAAGTCCGAGGAAGTCTCGCTGCGGACTTTCACCGGCGTTATCGTGGTTTTATCGGACTCGTCTCGCAGACATTTAATCGGCAACAAGCACGATGGAAAAGCTTTAGCCAAAGACGTGAATAGATCGAGGGTGTTTCTGCAAACGATCGGCGCTGCTTGCGGGTGAATGCTTATGGCCGCCGATCCGTTGGTTTTATCGCATTTCTTACCAACGGTTTTGTTCACGATAAACACGTTAGCGGCACAACCTAAGGCCGCTTCCATTCTGATCGTCAACCAGTGCCCGCCGTTTTGCAAATACTTCGCGTCCGTCAACAGTTTGCTGGTCAAAGGACCGGGTCGCGGACCTTTGCGAGTGGGTTTGTTCAAACTCTCGTCCGGTTGTGTACTAACGCTCTTTTCGATGATCGAAAGTAAAGCGTTAATGATCCATTCTCTCGTTGGAGCGTGATAGCACAGGTTCCTTATGACCCTGTGCAATCTGAGCTTGTTCAGGTGAGCGTCGTCGGTGAACAGCAAAACCAACAAACAAGCCAGACCTTCGTGGTCCAACAACTGGCGCCCCTTGATCACTTTCACCGGAGACGAAGTCTGGACGCTGTTCATGACGCTGTTCAGGTCCCTGCCGAACTGCGCCCAGCTGGCCCTCGGGAAATTGTTCGACCTAAACGGCTGCCGGCGACCTCTCGAATTCCGGTAGATCGCGCTCAGATTGCTCTGCATGAACCTCTGCTGGGCGATCTCCCTGTTTCTGGCGTACCAATCCCTGCGCAAGTTCTGCGCCTCCGCCGCCAAATCCGGAGGCAAGGCGGACATCTGCGAATCCTCCATATCGGATAGAATCTGCAAGTCGAATGAAATTGTCTAAAGCAACAGCCGCTTCGGTGGAATTCCTACACTTACCATCGTCCTAAGCGAAGGCTGCAATGTTTGGAAAAACGCGCCGGCGTCGACCGGTTCGTTGGGGTTCGCCCTCGCGGCCGCCTGTCGCTGCCGCTCCAACCTCTGCTGGGTCAAAACCTCCTCCTGCAGGGCGGGAGGCAGCGCGGCCAGAAACTCCGGGCTGACTTCGTTGGAAACGGCGGCCGCCTCCGGTTCGGGCTCGCCCGAATTCGAAGGCGCCGTAGCAGTATTAGTAGTAGTAGTAGCAGCAGCAGCATTAGCGTTCGCGTTCGCTGCAATTCGCTGCTGCAAACAGAGGATCCTGTGCTGTTCGAGGACCTCTTTCCGCATCTCCGGCGGCAGGGCCTCCAAAAACGACGGATCCACGCCCTCGGGGATCTCCTCTTCGTTATTAGCGTTACTCGGACCGGGTTCTTCGGCGGCCGACGCGGAAACAGCGCCTCCCGACGACGATTCCGGCCGCGGGTCGTTCTCGTTCGGCTCCGAGCTCGATTCGGGAGCGTCGTCCGCAACCGGAGGCAGCGGCGGCGGCGGCGGAGCGGCGCTTCCGTCGCCCGAATTCCCATCGGCCGTCTCCGAGGAATTCGAAGACGACAAGCGAGCGTCGCGCCTGAGTTCCTCCCTGGCTTGGCTGGCTTCCAGCGCCAATCTGGCCCCCTGGTGGATCATCTCCGCCGCTTCGGCTATAACGTCTGGTTTGAAGATTAGAGAATTTACGCTGTTACCGCTAACGTGCGAATTACCTTGAGCCGTTTCGCTCATTTCGGAATCCTCGTCGTCGATGCGATCGGGCGAGCTCGAGAACAACGCGTTGCACCTGGATCCGATGTAGGCGGGCAGCGTGGGCAGCGTCAGTTCGAACGGATTCGACGATTCGCTTTCGGTGCGAATTTCGGATTCGGCGCGGCTGTTCGAATCGTCCGTGTTCCGCGTCATGTTGTCCGACGTGCCGCCGGTGGTTTGGACGGCGGCGTTTTGCGTCGCCTCGGACAGGCTGCTTTGCGAATTGTCGTTGCCCATTTCTCTGATGAAGCTGAGTTGCAACGGCGAGAGGATGATGTCTTCGTGTTGCGTGTTACCGTCCGATCTGTCGTTTGAAGTATCGGAGTTTTCGAGTGGAATACCATCGATGTCTTCTAAAATAATCGTGTAAATAGCGAGAGTATTGAATGTGGATTATAAGAATACCTTCTCTGCTGTTTGGTTCTTCGTTGGATTCGGCTTGATCAGTCGAAGCCAATGGAATACCATCGATATCTTCATCAGCTAAAAACAAACACATTAGCAATTCATCGATACAAATAACGAAATCAACTCAACCATTCTCTTTGTTTTGTTCAGTAACTGTAATAGTATTGTTCAGATCATCGTAAGTGACGTGCACGGTTTCCTGGCTACAATCGTCCTGCACGTCCGGCTCGTTCTTCGGCTGTTTGCGCTTCTTCGCGCCCTCCTCGTCGGCCTCTTTGGTCTTCTTGTTGCGCATCTCTTCGTTGCGGTGCTTGATCAGATTCGGCACGAGCCTGTTGCACACGTACGTCGTGCAATCGTAGACCGATTCCAAATCGAGCAGTTTGGATTCGATGTTCCACCAATGCAGGACGGGCGGCACGTGGCTGAGCGTCGCCGCCAGGCTCGGACCGAACAGGTAGCCCGATTGATCGACGAAATCGATTTGCTCTTCGTTCGAGTGGATGATGCCGAAGTTATCCATGACGACGACTCGGGCCGATTCGCGGATGTCGGTGGGGCCGGTCAGGAGGTTGTTCGTCGACATCATGTTGGCCATGTGCGGATCGTGTGGTCCCAAAAGTCTACGAATTATCACATTATACTAAAGATTTATGAGTTGTTTTGTGTTATTTACCTTTGTAAGATGACCGGCGGGTTCGGGTTTCTCGGGCTGAATAAATATTGGAATCTTCTGGGGCGGTTAGTACGCTGGTTTCGACTAACAATGTGCTGGTTGCTGTCGATGTTGTTGCGAGACATAAGCAACGGGTGCGTTATAGCTGTAGAATTAATCGTACGATTAAAAACGTTAGATTGAAATAATATAAATAACGTACCAGTGTGATCGCTCGGATTGTTCTCGTCGATGATCGGCACGAATCCGTTTTCGTTCCAACGAATCATCCTCGGCATGGCGTTTTCGATATCGGCATCGTACTGGATCATGAGTATGTCTTCGTCGCGATCGGTGGTGGCGATTCTGAACATGCCGGAACTACCTTCTGTCGCCGAACCTACAATGTATCTCGATTCAATTCGATAAGGGCGATCGGACCGTTTACAGTTTTACCTCGTCTCCTCTCCCTGTCGGCGTTATCGTCTTCGTCGTAGTTGTTGTCTTCGTTCTCTTCGGCATCGTCGATGTTATCGTCGTCCCCTTCGTTGTCGTCGTTGGCCTCGTCGTCGATTTGATCCGACGGATTCGAATCGGACTCGCCCGAATCGGTGCTCATGAGCTCCTCCTGAAATGCGTCAGTTTTATTCGATGTTATTTACGAATTTATTAACCCTTACGGTAGCGTCTCGTTCGTGCTCGAAACCCAGCGGGCATTCCTCGTCGATGTCCATGGTACCGTCCCTGGCGTTGGTCACGTCGTTGTACCCTTGGGCGCCGTCGTTGTTCCTGTGGTCCAGGATTTGTTCCATCATTTCTTCGAGGGCGTTGTCGAGCTCGCCGCTGCCCACGGTGTTGTTCTCGATCGGGCTCGACGTGGCGACGATCTCGACCGTTTCGGAGTCTTCGATTTCTTCTCCGTGCGGGTTGGATCCTTCCACCGACGTACCGCCTTGCGCGACGGCCGATACATCGTCGGCGGTTTGTTGGTTCTTCCTGGATTTGCCGCCGCCCGGATTGGTGGCCGGCTGGTTGATCGTCCTCGATAGGGACTCCAGAGGTTTCAGGGCCGCGTTGGCGGTGAAAGATGTATTCGGAGACGACAGGTCCAGGTAGTGGGTGATTTTGGCCAGGTCGTTGAATACCCCGCGCCTCATCATCAGCTTCACTATGTTGTTGATGCTGCAGCTGGTCCATCTGTTGGCGTGCGGTAGCGGGCAGTTGTCTATCATGTTCGAGATGATGCCGCAGATGTTTTGGACTTGGCTGTGTTTCTTCACGGATTCCGGTAGATTGAGCGCTCTGGTTAGGGCTACTTTTACTTCGGAAACGAGGGTTATTTGGGCTTCGGGCGAATGGTTCGACGAAGCCAAAGCGGCGATCAACATTCTGCACATCGTGGAGCAATCCAGATCCGAGATGTTGTCGGTTCCGGTTAGGATTTTGTCGAAGATGAAGGCCAAAGCGGACGTTTCTTCGGCTATGATGCCGGAATCGTCCGGTTTGTATTTGTATTCTGTAATGAGCTTAGCGATCGGGCCGAACGAAACGACGGCGTCCGCTAGGATTTTAAGTATTACCGATTTCGGTAGCATCGGTTTCTTGATGGTCATTTCGTTCTTCTTGTTATTCGAGTTATCTTCTGCGGTGGTATCGTTTTTATCGAAACTCGGCGTAGCCGAACTAGCTGGAACATCTTCGATGTTCACGTTTTGTTCGGAATCGGTGTCCCCTTCGGCGCCGTCAGCGGGCGTTCTATCTTCTTCTAGAGGTTTCAGCAAAGCGTCTAATAGATCCGAAATGACTTCGATGGAAATCGGTTCCTCTAAAGAAGGAGTTTTCGTCCGAGCCGGCGGGTCTACTTTCAAAGGAAGGCACGTCACGGGATGCTCGCCTTTAGCAGCCGTCGTATCCACGCGAACGATGGCGTTAGCAACGTGGAAAAACGCCTCGGGATCGCGGGTGACCGCTCCGCCGATTTGCCTCGTCAAATACACCAAATCCTTGTAAGGGGGCGGTATCGTGGCCAACGTTCTGCCTCTGATCACCTTCTCCATCGCGTATTTCAGCGTGTGCGGCTCTTCGAGAGCGTGCCGGATCAAAATCGTCGCCAGGATGCCGAAACCGCCGAAATCGTTTATCTGCCGCATCCGCAGCAGGCACTTCACGCCGCCTTGCTCGACAAACACCTTGGCTATCAGGAAATCCCGCGTGAATCTCACGCATATTTGCAACACCGAATGCAGCAGGTTCTTCTCGATGGGGAGATGCATGAGGCGCACGCACGCCTTCACGATGTTCTTCTTCTGCAAGAACGTCAGGCCGAGGACGGGCGAACACCTCGATTCCTCTTTTTCGGTGAGAGTCGAAAACAGAGGCTCCTCGATCGCCTCGCCGTTGATATCGGTACAGCTGGGGTGAGTTAAAGTCATTAAGGTCATCGAAATGGGTCGGTTGTTGCCGGTTTCGTCGTTCATCTGCAGCATGTTGGCGAACGTCATCGTGTATATCTTCCTGCCGCAGGTCACCCGTTTGCTTTGCTCGCCGTTCCAATAGGCCTCGTTGATCAATCTGTTGTTCGAGTTGGAATAGTGCGACCATCTGCCGTTGGTCAAATCGTACCAACGCCACACGCGGTTGGTCGCCTTGTGCATGTTGAGCTTTCTCTTCGTGCAAATCGCCACCTTGGAGACGGCGTCGAGCAGCAGGAAACAAGGCGCGAGCCATTTCGGTTCGTAGCTGGGCTGCAAATCGACGATCACGTTGATCGTGTTGCAAACCAAGTCGATCAAGGGCAGGACGATGCCGGCGCGGTTCAGCGCGTACGCGCACGGTATTTTCATTTCGAAATACGACGAAACTTCGAAGAACAATATATAGAGATGGATGTAGTTGGTTAGTCTTTTGGCCTGTTCGGATTCGGCCAGCGAGAAGTAGCTCATCACGTTCGGCTCGCCTTGGAAAGCGCAGAACGATATCGACGAGGAGCATTCCGCGATTTTCGATATTAGAGTATCCAAAAGATTATCTCTGTAAGTGCGGCCGTTTCGTTTCATTATGGTCACCAACAATTCGCATACTTTGTGTACAGTTTCGGGGAGGACTTCGACGAGTTGCAGGCACACGTCGAGCGCTTGGTGCGTGAAGTCGTTGATCATCGTTTCGAACGATTGATCTTGCTCGTCGGCGGCGGCGGTCTCTTTCTTGGCATCCGATCCGGCGGTCGAGTTGCAACCCAACGATATAGCGATGGCTTGTAGCACTTGGTCGTCTTCGGCGTCGATGTCCATGGAGGAGCCCGGCGCGCCGGAAGCGTGCGGAGGATTCGACAGCAGATAATCGGTGGCCTGTTCCAACGTGTGCGAATGCAGCAACGCCTCGATGGCGTGCTCCCTGGAGAATCCCATGTCGACCAATTGCCGCAGGCTGTCGAAATCCCTGAACAGCGAACCGCCGCTCGAACCGGCGCCGCCGTTCGACGCGCCGTTGGCGGCGTCCTTCTTGCTCTCGTCGACTTTCATCTTCTCTTTGATGATCTTCTCGCCTCTGAATATGTGCCGGAGGATCGTCAGGAGGGTTTCGGTGGTTCGAGTGCCGTAGGCGACTAAGGTGGTTTTACCCCACAGCAACATGACGCTTTTGAACGCCAATTTGTGGATTTGTATCAGGTATTTCAACGGATTGAAATTGTAGGCGTGGGACGGTCGACTAGATATTATGTGCGGGGATTCCAAAATGGCTTTGGGGTTGACCATTTTTTCTAAAAGCGTCAACCACGCGTCCAGGAACCCTACAGTTCCTGTAATCAAATCGTTCATGTACCTCTAAGTTGTTTCCTTAAATTCTAAAACTTACCTTCTGGAAGATTCGAGTATTCTATTTCGTTTATAGAATGCACATTTCCCGCCGTTAGAGCCCACTTGAACGTTTTGAAGAATATCCCTTGACCGCCGAGGCTGACGAATTTCTTCAACATCAGATGATACGGGTATCTTCTTTCGTCGAACAACATGGGGCTGGTAAAACCGACGCTGCATATCAGGAAAGTCAATCTGCATTTAGCTATGTGACAGGGAGGAAGTTTATCGCAATCGAGCCCTTCGGCTAGAAGTACGTTTAGAGCGGTGGCGACGCTCCTCGCGTATTGAGAAGGCATCGGAGGCGCCGCGACGATATTTTGACCCCTTCTCTGTCGTATGGGTGAACCGACGCAGAGTTTAACGAGCAAACCGAACAGCTCGGCCAAAGCTCGACCGAGCCTAGACGAAGCGCCCAGCAGAGGTTTGATATATTTCAAATTCCGATCGGGTTTGTTTACGTTAGAGCTCGATTCACCGTCGATATCCATCATAGATATGTGGCTGTTTGGACCGAGCACATCGATCGTCGTAGTCGTTCCCGTTTCCAACGACGAGCTTCCTTCGCACTAAACACACCACAAACCATTAGAATCGTTTAAAATTCAAACAAAAATACTTACACTTACCCTGTCGAAGAAAGCGTTCAACTTTTCGATGTCCTCTCTGGTAAAATCGCAATCGGACGGCAGCAAATCGTCGCTGCAATACGCCAACAACAACGTGCTCTCCCACACCAACGACGTGTACAAATCGGCGAGGCCTTTGAGCACCTTCAGCCCTTCCTCGGAGCCCCAGTGTTGCAACGATAGGTTTCTTATGTCCGTTTGGCCGGTGCGACAGATGTGAACGAACATGATCACGTAGCCGTGCGCGGCGCCCATGGCGTGCAAAAGCGGCGTGGCCGAAGCCGTGCTGAACGCCGTCTCCGAGTCGTTGGCGTTGACCAATTCGAGCAGGAGCTTCGAGCAACCGGGCACCTCCTGTTTCGCGTAGAGCGGCTGCAGCGATTCGAGCACTTTGGCCAATTGGGACAGGCCTTGGGAGAATAAGAATGGTTCTTGGGCTAGATTGAGGATGCTCTTGCAAACGGACGCGACGGCTTGCGCCGGGTTCGTGACGGGACAATCGACCGGCAGGTTCGGAAGTCCTAATATTTTCAAAAGCGGTATCAAACCGCCTTTTTCTACAAACTCTTTACAATGATCGTCTGTCGAGTTGTTACTCAGTATAGCATCGATGAATTTCATGGCGTTCATGATGTAATCGATGAGCGCTATAGGGGTTCTCTCGCTGTTGGCTTGAGCTTGGCTTTCGGTTTGGGCGTTTTGAGACGAAGTAGACGTTTCTTCTTCGTCGTCTTCTTCTTCATCGGACGAACCTTCCGTGTTCGCGTTAGATCTCGAAGTAGCCGATGGGGATATTTCGGATTTACTGTGTGGTCTCCAACAGACGTATTTAGGATCGGTACCCAAATGCACCAATTCTTCCAATAATTTTATGATGGCCAACGTGGCGTCCTGGCGGAGACTGGGCTGGTGTCTCATCAGCTCGTCCATGGCGTTGCCCAAATTGCAGGCCGTGTCCGCCGTCGGTTCGGAGCTGCGCCTTCTTCTCATCGCCGGCAGGTAGTTGGGCGATAGCAGAATGTTGAAAAGCTTCTCGAACGGTTTGAATTTAGCGAACGATTCCAAACCTCTGTTGTTCAGACACAGAGCGCTGAAGACGTTCGGCAGGGAACCCAAAACTTCCCGGGTCGCGGGCACTTCTTTGACCAACAGAGAGTGCAGAACGACGTCCGTGAGACCGTTGTCTTGGAGGGCGGAGAGCAGAGCGGGTTCCTGGTAAACGTATACAGTGACTACGTCTGTAGCTAGAAGGAACAGGGACGGACCGTAATACTCCGCGTTCGCTATGATGTTTTTGAGTGAGTTGGGTAGAGTTCCCTCCATTAGATGTCGAATGCTTTCGGCGAACGTCGAATCTTGGAAAGCTTTCTTCAGGAAATTCAACATGGATTTCAACAAAGCCGCCCTTTGAGGCAGGCAGGTTTTACCGACATTTTCGGATTTATAAATGAGGTCCGGAGACGCGTTTTCTTCTTCTTTTTCCGCCGCCGTTGCCGAAGTGCTCGGAGCGTTCTCGTCGAATCCTTGATCCGGACTGTTGGTTTTCAGTTGATATAACTGGTCTTTTTTACAAAAATTAACTTCCGTCTGTAATTCGAAAAAAAAAGGGAGGAAATTAAAACGAAATTCCGAATAAAACGCGAGGCGTACAACTCACATCTAATCTGTTTATGAAGCTGTGCAAACCTCCGTGGTTTTGAAACGCTGCCATATCGATGTTGGTGATCAAATCGATAACTCTAACTGCGCGAGTTACAAACTAGAAAAAAATATTAACCACAATGAGACGATGATAAAAGATGGTAATTAAAAACGCACCGTGATGTGATCGAGTTCGAACCCTTGCCAATTTATGACCTGCAAGAGAGATTCCATCATTCCGCAGGACACCAAAGCCTCGCCTCCGGCTTCGTAACTGGCCAGATGGTACAAAAACGAAAACAACGCCGTCGTCAAGCTGACAGGGAATTTCGTGTCGACGAAAGGCAGTTGCCGGTGCGGCGGAACCTCCACGTCGGAATCGTTCAGATAATCCATCAGATAATCCAAATAATTCCCGCTGTCCAGCGTGTTGACGGACGTGCCGGTTTTCGACGAATCGCAACTCGACGAATCGTCGATCACGATCGCGGACACTTCGTCTTGCAGTTTCATTTTCTTGAAAGCGCTCTGGCCGAAATCGATCTGGTTCGTCAACGAAGATATGCAATTTCGTACCAGCACCGGCAGGAAACCGTGGTATTGGCTCGCCCCCGTGACGTCTATGATGCTGCTGAGTCTCGATCCGGGTCTTCGACTGTAATTTACACGATTTTAGACTCGATAACGCCGACGAATTTGGATAATTACTTGGGAATATGAGGGTTCCTGTCCAAATGAATGATAGCTGTGAGAGTTCTTAAAGCGGCGCATCGTATATCGGTTAATTGCGGATCTTGCAATTCGACGACTTCCACTAGTTCCTCGAGCAAACCGTTGTACAACAAATTCGAAGGGGAATCTTCGATGGAATTCGAATAAACCATCACAGACAGCGCTTGCAGTCTCGCCTGGACACTTTTGAGTCTGTTTCGATAATCGGCGAAGTGCGTGGCTAATCTCACGTGAGTGAACAGCCACATCTGTAAAAACGAATCGATTAATAAAATCGACAGGTATCGAAAGAGTCGATCGAACTCACCTCTTTTTCCGGAGGTATGTAGTACATTGAAATGAGTTGCTTCATTATTTCAGCTGGAGTTTTGTGTAACTTGTCGATGTGTTCGATGTGAATTATGTGTAAATTAGGCTTGGCGGTTTTGGCATCGCCACCGCCTTTGTTGTCGCGCTTGGGACAATTCGGGTCGTCTTCTCTGTGAAATTCCACGTGTAATGTCGTAGCAGACGGGGGAATCTCCTTGTCGGTGTCGCAACAATCCGCTAGACCGAAACCGTTTTCTTTACCGCCCCAATTCTTAAAAGAAAAAAAATCAACCGCTGCGTTTAAGAAGGAAAACGGTTGGGGTAATTTCACTTACTTCGGCGAGATATTGAAGCCTCGACAACAAACATTCCTTTTCGTCTGGTTTCAAACGAGTTATGAAATTGCTTCGCTTCGAAAACATATATAGCAGATTTAATACTTCTAATACAACGGACATATCATTAGACTCGAGCAAGACCAACAAGTGCTCCATAGAATTGTACAAATGTCGAGAGAACGAGTGCTCAATTAGGAGGCTCGTAAAGCGGAGAATATGAATCAATAGTTGGAAATCCTAAAAATGTTGTGCATTGTTAGAGATAACTTCAGATTTAATGGTTGTTGGTATTGCGAATTTCGCATGGAAACATTAAAACTAAAAGTTCTATGAAAAAAATAAAAATATGCTAAAAAAAATTCTATTTATAGAATATTATAATACATGCTACCTATATTTTATTATTAAATTGTATCAGGTCATAAAGATTGTAATTTGAATCTTGGCAATGTTTCAATGACAGGGAGTATGTTGTTTTTTTTTCTTTAATAGAGATTGTGAGAAACTTCAAAGTGAAAAATTACATTCATTTATAATGCAGACCTAAACTTACCTGGTCAATAACCCTTAATTAAATTAAACAAAGGGAACAAATACAAATTTGAGGTTTAAACTGAATAATTAAAACGCAAACACTTTATTGAAACAAAACATTCTAACCAAATAAAAATCAATAACAAGTAATCATTCAATCCAGTATTAATTGCACGTTTCGAAACATTTCTAATTATGAATAATACATGCTAAAGAACGCCATAGAACTGAATTTAACGACAGTATCGACGAAATGACAATTAAACAAATATTTATTCGCTTACCTCTTCATCATAAGTATCACACTTAAGGATCCATTTGTTTTCTTCGTTTCTTTCTGCTGCTTGTCCGAGGATTCTGTCGAAAACGTCCAGAATCTGGGCCCAATGCAACAGTTCGCATTTTCCGAAGGTCCATGAATGGATTCTCGACAATTCTTCGAGCAGCTCTGTTCGGGAACAAAGCTGCAATCTTTCTATGAGCTGTTGGCATTCTAGTGGGACTTCGGATGTACTTTTGCGTACGCGAGATCGGTCAATTTTCATTTTGTTGTTGTTTTATAACCTCTTCTACATTATATTCAGTTTACCGATTTTTTTAAAGCTGTAATGATAACACGGTTTTAAAGAAAACAAGACGGCTGTAAGGCGGTATTGATGTTAGAAATAGCCGAATATTTGGACATTTTCGCATTCGTATCGTACCTAAATGCAACTGCTGAAATTTTTACCAGTAATGCTTAGTCACCTTCACAAAATGGATATTTTTATTTCGATACGCGATCGCATATTTTACGTTAAAATTGCAGTTGGATTTAATTTGAAAAATCGGAACAATTCACGAACGGACAAGATCAAATAACGAAATTAATTCCTAAAATTGCACAATTTATAGTAAAATACGACGCCATATTGAAAAACTAAATTGACAAAACAAATAGGTAGGCACATCAGACAAAAGTTGATGACAAAAAAAATACCCGATAAGATTAAAAAATATAAAAGCTACCTGCATAAAATACGACAACGTCGACGTTCTGCAGAAAAGGTTATTGGTATGTTTACTTCCTAATAAAAATTCAGCTTCTGTATATGTCCGCACCAGTTTCCTGATTTTATGTAACTAACGGTCTTTTGTGCTTCATGTGTGATTCAATTTTTGCTCCTTTGTGTTACAAACGACAAATACTATCGATAAACGATCACATCAACACACCATTCACTATTTTCGTTAAATATATTCTTTGTTTTAGTAAATAATTCGTCTAAAATTGTGGAAATATACACACACTTTTCCTAATGTTCTTCACGACTGTGAGCAGGTGTACAAACTGCAGAAAACCAAACCTAAACTTACGTAGCATTACCAACCAAAGCATTTAAAATTTACTATTTATAACTAATTTTATTTTCGTTGTTTTAAAAGTATTAAAGACTATATTTTTTAAAAGCAACGAATTATATTGTGTAATATATACTGCTATTGTTAATATAAGTTTGATATTTGATAAAACGTAAAATATAAAAGTGAACAAATAACCGAATAGTGTGAGTCCAGTGTATCATTTACTAAAATCTTTTTGATGTTATTATGTAATAAACTATTAGTAGACTTAAATTTACTATTTGATAGATTATTTTTTTTAATTAACATTCCTTTTAGATTTCGTACATTCTATGTGATATTACATTTTATAATTATTATTGATTTTGGTTGGTACTCCTGTCCAAAACGGATTAGGACCTCATTAGAAACTTTCTATTTATCAATGGGTAGAAGGGGGCATGCGTGATTATTGTATTCACTTTTTGATTTTATAAGTTGACTTTTGACTTTTTAGGAATTAATCTTACAAAAGCTTTATAGTATTTTTTTATTAATTATATCTTTTAACGCAAAGACTGAGAATATGCCTGTAAGGAGAGCTCTGCACGCAGGAAGTTGGTACACTGATTCAGGTGAGACTTCAATCAAAATCAAACACAATCAGCTGTTCCATTTTCTCAAACAATGAATGATCTCAATCCATAACATTTTTTCCAGGAGCCGAATTGTCCAGGCAATTAGATTACTGGCTGAATCAGGCCGATTTGAGTCACGGACCAGCCAGAGCCATAATCGCCCCGTACGTAAAACACCCAAAATTCCCTACTAATTAAATAAATCGACGGAATTTTCAGGCACGCTGGGTACCAGTACTGCGGCGCCTGCGGGGGCCACGCTTACAGACAAATAAGTCCAGTTGTTGTACGCCGAATTTTTATTTTGGGACCCTCTCATCATGTTCGCCTATCTGGTTGTGCCTTGTCCAGTGCGCAAAAATACAAAACGCCCCTTTACGACCTCCACATAGACTCGCAAAGTAAACAGCCACCTTTTAAAACTACCAAAACTCATTAACATCGAATGTATTTTAGTAAACGGTGAATTGGAAATGACGGGCCAGTTCGAATGGATGGATTTAGATACCGATGAGAACGAACACAGCATCGAGATGCAACTACCTTACATAGCAAAAGTGATGGAAAGGTAAGTTGACGAGCGATGTGTCCGTTTGGATCGCTCTGCGAAGCTGCTAGTAGGCTTTAATAACCCGTATTGCAACTGTTTTAGTTACAAAAATCAATTCACTATTGTTCCTATACTAGTTGGGTCCCTCAGTCCGGAGAAGGAAGCTTGCTATGGAAGGATCCTGTCCAGTTATTTGGCCGATCCCAAAAATCTCTTTATAGTGTCTTCGGATTTTTGCCATTGGGGACACAGGTTTAGATACACCTACTACGACAGGTCTTACGGGAATATCTACCAGTCGATCGAAGGATTGGATAGAGTGGTATGTCGTATGAAACTTGTAGTAGAATATATGCAAGAATATTTTGCAGGGGATGAATATTATTGAGAATCTGAACCCTACGGAATTTACCAATTATTTGAAGAAGTATGGAAATACTATATGTGGAAGACATCCTATAGGTATACTATTACAGGTGAGTTAGTGCAGGTGTATGATTTCTAACGAACGGTTAGTGAGGATTAAAAATTTCGAGAAACCACAGAGTTGTGAGAATTGCTTGTAAATTATTTCAAATTCATGACATTTTATATTATCAATGCAGGTAAAATACAAGAATATAAAATAATAGATAAAGATATATCCGGAATAGAAAGCAGATCGCATGCAAGAGAATCGTGCTCGCCGTAAGTTTCGAATAATCCGAAATCGGTTTCGAATAATCCGTTTTTCCGATGTGCTGAAGTTGATTTTTGTTTTAGGCAATACAAGAATTACTCAGGAATGACAGTAGTCAAAACGCTAGTCTGAAATTTTTAAAGTACGCTCAGTCTAGCCAGTGTCGCAATATGAACGATTCTTCCGTAAGTTACGCCTCAGCAGCTTTAGTGATAGATTAGTACAAACGTGGCCTTACATTGACTGTTTTCAAATTGAAGCTTTTAGGTTTATTTTACTTGGATTTATTATTTTTTTAGTTGTGTATCCGATTACCATATTTTAATTAGGATTTTATTGTTTTTATGCCTTATTTTTTTGCGAGTGGTAACAGGATTTTTTTAAGGGTGTGTGATTTAATTTCTCATTAAGGTTGAATTAATTGGCTTTATTTTACGTTTATTATGTACATTTTATCAAAGATTTTATATTTTATTTTCGCTCGTGAAGTGTGTCGTGCAGATTCACAGTTTGGCCTTCATGAATGGTGATTTATTTCAATAATTTTGCAATGCAAAAACAAATCCAGTGCATTTGAAATCAGTATGAAACTTTTACAATCATCCTGTTAGCTCTACCAAATACATAAAAAGTAGATTGGACACAAATAGTTCTGTTAAATGCAGTGCAATCACATGGAATATTCATTAATTCGATAAAAACGTCCATTAGTATATGAATTTAGCATCCGAATGTTTAACTAAATTGTGTCCATCGTAAACGCTCGTCAATATTTATTAGTCCAAAATGTTGCACTGCATTATTTTGACCCGACACGTTAAAATATGGACCTTATTTCAACAACAGTCAACAGTTAAAAGTGCTCTTCACAAATTTGTCTCGCATAAGGATACATTTCGTAGTTGTGACAATCTTATTGATGAAAGAGAAGCAATTGCTCGGTGCCTGATTGATTGCATACATTTAAAATACTCCAAAATGGACAGCAATATGTAAATTCGTTTTTTTTTTTAAACAAATACTTTGTATCCTTGTATCAGACTCATTGCTAGATTGCGGATTTCCTCGGTCATAAATCAGGTTGGCTTGTGCACGTTTTCGTATTTAACACGACAAAATTGGCGTTATGACCGCATGGAGTCCGTAATGTACTCGTATTTATAACAATTAATATAATGAATCAATCTCAAAACTTTTAATTAATAATTAATCGGTGATGCCTCTTTCTTTATACATGAACTTATCGAATATTTTAATTGAATGGGAAAGAAGTTTCATCGTTGTTTACAATCGTGTAATCATTTTTTTTTAATCGAAATAAATTGTAGTAATCGAGTTTCTCGGAAATTGAAATGAATTGGCGTGTTAATTGTAAATTAATTTTTAAACAGTTATGCTAAAAAGTTGTGCAATACACGACTATTTCACATTATATAGCTGGAAAGCTGGAGATTATTTTATTTTATTACTCTGTGCATTTACATATACTCTTCTATTTTGTTACATTAGAGCATAAACTTCACTTCGAGTTTAAACCATACATCGAAAATGTTTATTTTTACTTGATGAAAAATACTTTTCCTACACTTTAGCACATTTCTAGTAGTTGAGTGTCTTCATTAATCTTAATAATTTCTCGTATAAAAACCCAAAAAGCAGGAGTATTGATCTGCATATTAAACGAGATTCAATAGATTTACACTGCACATCAATTTTTTCCATGCAATCTCATTGTGTAATTTTGTGATAGACCAGATCATCGCTGTTCTCAAGCTTGTTTCGCTTAAGCTATTAAGTTAGTGTTAAGGAAACTTAATCGAATGATTCCATAAATGTGAAATGGGATGGGATTTATTCCACTCCGAATGTCATGTCTTAATATTTTTTTTAATTAGCAGAAGACGTGATAATTGGACGTATGTTCAATTAAAATGTAAGCGTGTTTCTGTGTCGTTTAGTGAAGGTAATTGAAAGGTAGCCGCTATTTATAAGTATTTTTATTATGAAGCTTCGATGGCAACTTATAAACATCATTTAGAAGAGTTAATAGTGTTCATATTGTTTAAGATTAGGTTTAATCGAGTCGTCTCTATGGAGTATGGTTGAAAATGGTCGTATGGAGTTTACTGCCATTTTGTTTACTAGTACTTAGAACCTACTTTTTAATTAAACTATAACTAGACTTACTATAATGAGTAACTGTATGTAAGTGTTCCAATTAATTTCACTAAATTACCTGCAGAAACGGCCTTAAGCACTCATGTACTCGCCCATTAATTAATTATGTATATTTTTACTTGTCAACTTTAATTAATTTACATTGGATATGTTACTTAGCCATATTTGAAAAGATATCATGATTTTCTATAGGCCTACGAGATTGTAGACCAAGGACTGTATATTTGTAATATACGAAATTTATACGCCTTTGAATAACAAGTTTTTTATTCCATAGCAATAAAGTATTTAATAACTATACTTGTTTTTTTTTTCGTTCAAAAAGGATCGAGGTTTGGTCAAAGACACAACTTATTTGAAATATAGAATTAACGAATTCATTTATTTCATTCAACATATACAAAATAATACCTGGTGTGAACCGCAGCGAATCGCTGGATTAAGAATCTTCAGTAAGAAAATATGTTTGTATGGATTTCATTTCTTTAATACAAAATGGTTTAAAGGCGTTATACAAAATACCCTTCTAAATTCGATATTAAACTCTGCTTTCCTTTGTCGCGTTCAAAGGCGATGATATGGAAGTTCCGTTCGTCGACCAAGATGTCGGGGAACCGTTGTTCTGGAACAAACAAAAAGTTATTTTAATTCTATACTATTTCTTCTTGCGAGATTCTTACCAATTTCTTTCGGTTACTCTCGTTCTCCACGTCCGATTTCCTCTTCTTCTTTTTAGCCGATATGGATTCTTGTCCACTGTCGTTGTCTTCGGAATTGGAACTCTCCGACTCCGAGCTCGAGCTGGAAGACGAGTTGCTCGAACTGTCCGACGCCACGCCCGACGGCTTCCCCAGGTTGATTCTATCCGCCAACGCCGCCAGGTTGGGCTCCTTCTCCCTCAGCGTCTTCAGCCACTTTTGAGAGAGCTTCGGGCGACCTCTGGCCGTTTTGTGCCAAACCACCGGAAAGTTCGTTCGGCTGCAGAAGTTCTGAGTAACGGCGATCGTGGTGTCGATGTTGAGCACCACGTGCCACCAACCGCCCGGCACGAACACGGTCTCTCCGGGCTTCTGGAGTATCTCGATGGGCTTGCAATTCTGTGGCCAGTTGGGGCTTTTGGTTTTCGGGTAGATGACGTCGAACCAAGTTATCGCCTCGTCGCGTTGCTTCCCTCCGAGAGGCAGGGACACTTTTAGGATATCTTTGGGAGTATGCGTTGGGAATAAACACCACCTACGGAAAATGTAGGAATGTATCGGGTTTATTCGGTTTAATTCGATCGAATTACCTCTTGTGTCCTACGACTAAGGCGTTCCAGGCACTCGTACCGAGGGGATCGATGTGAATGCCGGTGCCCGATCGAGCCGGGCCCATAACGAACCATCTGTAAGGCGGTCTTCTACTCTCCCCCGAATATTTTAGTAAATCGTCTTTGAAGTATAAGGGAACATCGTAGTCTTGTAACAATTTTTTTCGACGTCTATGCTGCAATAATCTTCGGTTATTAATTATAAGATAACGCACTGTAAACGTACCTCTCCGAAATTACTGTCGAAGATGTATAAAGGGCTATCATCTTTAGTAGTCTGCATATAATGTATATAATACTTCATTTTCATTTTAACACTATAACCTTCATTATCCTCACCGCATTTAAATTTTTGGTTTCTATATTTCCTAGCTAATTTATCTAAAGTCCATTTCTCCCTGGCTTTCCAGTCTGTTTGGCACCCTGTGATTACGACGGGCTTGTAAGGAAGTTCGTAACGAGATATGAATTCTCTTTGGGAACAAGTCGATGCATCTATTCGGTCACAGTTATCGGTGAAGTCTTTGAATCTTTCGAAGTTTGCGGCGTATCCTATCTGTTTCCAGGATTCTTTTGTGTTCAGTTCTAAAACGTGAATATATTTAAATGTTTGTTTAAAAGTTAGTTTAATAAGAGGGTGTACAGGTTAGTTAACGGAGATCAACGGCCTACCTGGTCTGGCTTTCTTTTTAACTTCCTTAATTCGCTTTTTCGCCCTATGCGCAAATTCGTTTTCATCCATAATCGGTTATAAAATTCGCTAAATATAAAAAAATTTCCTACATTAAAAAGTCACGTAGACACATCGACTTTTCATCACGTTACGAAGAAATCGGCTACACGCCAAACGTCAAGTGTCACTTGTCATTATTGTCAACGTCGATTTCGCCGGTTTTTGAAAAGTTGGGACGCCCGGTTTGAAATTTTTAGTTTATTCATTTCAAATTTAATCAAGTTTGTAATATAGCAAGCGATTTTCAATTCGAATTAGTAATAAGAAGAATATGGTAATTAATATGGTAATTTTAATTAAGTAACTGCGTAATTATTGATCGATAAATTCCCCAACAATCCAATAGTTTTGTTTCAATTTCCATTTTTCAAATTAAATCGCCTGATCTCGGTTGGCCAGATATGTAGGTGATAAAATTACCTGTAGAACATTCAAAGTAGGCTGCTTAAAAATTGACAGTTGTTATCAATCATGTCGAAGTGTCAGTGAAGTTAATTAGTCCACAAAAATTCCATATAGTATCGAATATAGGTACGTATACCGAGAAGAATTCGAACATTTGTAACGACCAACCATTTTTATAACGTATAATTTCGTTAATTTACAGAATGTTACCTACACACGCCGCCTTCAAACGTTTATTAGCTTACCCCGTGTCCAGTAGTTGATGCTGCTTTATGTCCTCTACCCAACCGACAGGTAAAATTCCACATACGAGGGGCGGTAAAATAGTATCCCCAGCAAATTCAAACATAAAAAATCACACATCTATTTTATTATACCATCTAGAAAACGCTTTAAATTCAATACTAATAAGTCAAGCTATGAATTAATTGAGACTAACGAAAGTTGCACTCATAGATTATATTGAGTAAATTTCGTGTACCACCTGTATATAGGTAGTAGCCCGGAGGTTTCTGTCACACAACCGTATACCAATATGGCATCGGTATATAAAGTAAAATGTTTTCTTAGAAGTAATCCAGATCGGAGATCTGAGAATTAATGAAATAATTTGAGGTCAGCGAAATTTCGAATGATTAATGATTGAAAACAATAGTAATCGTCGAGAATGTAGGCAACAAAGAGTTGCAACTGAGCTATAATTAACTCTGGTTCCAAATTCATCTCGTTCCTTTTTAAATGCATATAGGTACATCTACATTATAATGATGATTGATTAGATGCACCTTTAGCACCTGCAATCTAATTCGTAATCTATTTTTACATTGCATCGTGTGTCTTATGACAACTCTCGGGTCTCCTCGTCGATTTGTAATCTAATTATGTTGGGGGATAATTTAATTTTTTTTTTGTTGTTTTATGCGGTACAAGTCCGTGTATAATCAAATTTAAAAAAAAAAATCAATTCTCTTGCATAAATGTTTTATTCCCGACCTATTTGCGAGGAATAATCCGGAAGGGATGTAGATGCAAAGTGGGAAATAAATATTCCACATAAAGGCAGTAAATTTGAAAAAGAACAAATTAACTTTGAAACAAACTGAATAAATAAGAGCGAATTTGAAGCGGCGGAATTTAAAAATCGCATAAAAAGGAATTACAGAATATGTTCCATAAATAATAAATTCGGGGATGTGATTAAAAAGTATACTTGCAGTGACATCTAGCAAACGCCGCTGCTTCGAGCCGCTGCTCCCAGAGGAAATTATAAAATATATCCTACCGTTTCTTCTTTTGTAACATAGACACCAGATAAAATTACGTATATGCTTTATGTGTGTTTGTTTCAAATTAAACTGCATGCATAATTTTCAAGGGTTGCCAAGTTTTCCACATTCAACACTACTTATACACAAACGCGTTAATTATTAAGACAAAAAATTCACGAGGAAAAATTTTTATTAACCCTCCTGAAACTACGGAGTAATACATTCCAGTTAAGAGGCATCAGCGACCTTTTAAGACTTTTTTTTTTTGGGTGAATTAAAAGGGCGACTTAATTGAAATATACTCCAATAATATGCACATCCCGCTCCCCGTTTTCGGCTCTTTTAAGATACATTTAGAAATCTGTTCGCCTAGAAATACCAACTCCAGCGAAGGTAATCAGAAAATATTTTTTTTTAGCATTTTATCTTTACGAGCGGTAAATAAAAATGGTAGGATTAGATTTGTTTTTATTAATTAAAACGTGTATCACGAATAACATGACGGATTCCAACGAATTTGTTGCCAGCTTTCTGTATCACTATAAACAAGCTGTAATCAGTACTTCCTGCGAAAGTCTTTCTTTAGGTGGAACGTTCCGAACTGGCACATTTTCTTCTTGTGGACCTTCTTGTGCTTGGAGAGGTGATCCGATCGGGCGAAGGCCTTCTCGCACAGCTCGCACTTGTACGGCTTGACGCCCGAATGGGATCGCTTGTGCCTGGCCAGCTCGTCCGATCTGGAGAACTTCCACGTGCAATTCGACCAGTTGCAAACGAACGGCTTCTCGCCGGAGTGCCTCCGCAGGTGGGCCTTCAGGTGGGAGGATTTCGCGTAGACTTTGCCGCACTCCGGCACGGGACACGCGAAGAACTTCTCGTCCTCCTTCTTCTGGCTGTAATCGTGGTTGACGAGCGCGTTGGAGCTCCTGCACTTGTGCTCGCGGGAGTTGTTCGCTTTGTAGGAGGTCTCGTAGAGCAGCTGGCGCCGCCTGATGTTCTTCTCGTCGTTCATGTGCGGGAATTTCTCTATGATGTCCAAGTTGTCTATGGCTTGTTCTAAGGAATCGGCGTCGAACGGTGTGGATAGCATGTCGTTGAATCGGTACGATAGGTCCATGTCTAGGTCGGCTAGGGATTCGTTGAAGATGTCGATGTCGGTGGTGTGGTGCTTGCTCGATATTTCGTTCGAGCGAAAATCCAAGTTGACTCCGAGGACTGAAATACTGTTGGAAAAATTCGAGTCGAATAGAGACATGTCGTCGGCTAGTTCGAGGATGTTGTCGTTCGTTAGGTTTTCTTCTAAGGTTTGCTCGTCGTTGTTGAATATTCCTTTGATTATGCTGTCTAGGAATTTGTCGTCTCCGTTTAGAATTGGGAAATCTTTCTTGTCGAAATCTTCGCTGTAGTTCCTCGAATCGGTGGAATCTAAAGGGACTAGAAAATCCAGTAGGGAAAATTCCAAAATGCTTTCTTCCAAGTTGTTCGCCATCTCGTCATCGGGCATTTTTCTGGTGAGCTAAAACAGATATTATAAATAAATAAATAAATTATTTATACAAAAATGTATTGTAAATATTTTTAAATAACACACATGCACGAGATATAGTAACTTGCACTTTTTTTTAATTGCTTAATTAATGCTTGATAAATAATTATTTATAGCGTATAAAATTGTTTATTGAGTATTAATGAATTTGCTTAAAAATTATCAGCTAATTTGTTTATTTGTAAATAGAAAAAAAAATTTAATAATAAAACCAACACATATAATTACTCGAAAACTAACTTACTTGCTGGTATTACAATCGAATAACAAAATTTTTACAATAACATACGTGTACAATATCACCAACGTGTATCGGCAGTAAAAGTGTGAAATCGAATGATAAAGCTCGTCATTTTGGACAAATTTTCTGTCTGTTTATGATTATCAACTCATAACGTTCGCTTATTGTACCCCAGAGACGGAGTAAATACGTTAGTGACAACTATTGCCTAGCACAACTCTGTCTTTGCGTATAACATTTCACCATCCCCGGAGACCGTTCGTGTTTTCAAAGGGAAGATTTTTTTAATCAGCAGTCCCAAATTAACTTGTCACAATTTCTGTTGCATCGAATAAAAGTGAGATATTATATGGAACGCGAATTGAATTTTGATTGGTGTAATAGGGGTGAGTTTGGTGTATGTTTTTAAATAAATAAATTCGGAGTAATCGAGTTTAAGACGTTTTTCTTAAAAAAAAACAACGATTTAAATTTGATTAAAGTAGAAATGTTGGGGAACACTGCGTGATGATGTAGGCTCAGGAAATAACGATAAATAATGACAAAATTTTGATACGTCAATCCAGACGTTGATAACATTAAAAAGGTACTAAGTGTTTATTATAACGGTTTAATTTTACTTTTAAAATGTTTCTCATGTAAAAAATAATTCATCAAATGGCGGAATTCCGCGAATCCCTTTTTGCCAAAACCGAATTATCGCGATGTTCAAGGTCCAAAGAATTTTATTTCCAAAGATATGCTCGCAATTATCTTTTTTTTTAGGATGTCGTTTTTGCATAAATGATTAGGGATGTAAACGGAAGTAATGCATATAAATATTTTATCGTTCACATAATAGTGCACTTCAGATCAAAATTTCGAATTTACAACACTAACAAAAACCTTCAAACCATAAACCATTAATAAATAAAGGTTTTCGAGATGCAGGATCGAACGAAAACCTTAAGATTAAAAACGGCAGATGAAATTTCGTTGCGAGGAATTCTTTCGCCTAATGGGATAATCAAGCGCAACGGGATAAATCCCGCGTGTCACAACACATAAAATCAAATTAGTCACCAAGGAACCTAATTAAATTTAAATATTTGATGAGTGCCAAAAGACGGTGCTCGAGCGCCGGATGAGAATTGAAAAAACCGATTCGAAACGAAGGGAAATCACACTCGAACCCCTCGAAGGGCCCTCATTCCTTGGGAATCTGTCGAGGAAAGCTCCGGCGAAAAACCTCCAACGATGGAATTTATTAGACCACCGAGTAAAGTCGAGATTTCTGTTAGTCTATTATCTTTTGTTGGTGTTGTGCTAGCGAACGAGAGATGGCGCTACGCGTGCGGTTTTTGAAATTTGATAAAGAGCAAAATTTTGAGTTTCATTTTGAAATGATCGTGATTACGATATAAAAATTTTTTGGTGAGTTTTCTTCGAGTTGTTTTAATTTAATACAACTCAATTGAAACTGCACATTCGTTCTTATATGTATAATAATTATTTAGCAAATTCTCAAAGAATATAAAAAAATTCCATTTTTCTCTTGCGAATAATTTTTTTTAGACAGAAATTGTCGCAGATGCTTCGGTTTGGTCTCGCATTCGAGCGCTTTAATAACTACTAAGTATAAAAGTATAAAGAAATCCTCAAAGGCGATATAATTATGAATTCCAGCCCTCGAGGGCAAACGGAGCACAAAGTCAACGTCTATAATGCAACTTTTAATTAAAACAAACTAAGTAGGTACATCAAAGTGGCTCTATTTTATGTAGTATTTATTAAAAATGAATGGAGAAACGTCAGAAAAAAGTCCTCGCCACTTTTTGTTACACGTCGCATGCACTTTTATTTCCTCGATGTGAATTGAATTTTGTCAAAAATTAGATAATAGAATGCATTATTGATGCTACTTTGCGGCGAAGCTCGTTCGATTGTTACATTGGTAATTAGGGGCAGATGCGTTTTGAAAATGTATTTTTATAAATTCGGTGTTATTATAGAAAATCTGAAAAACTCCCAAAATAGCGGGCTAATGTAAAATAAATTTGATTCAAACGTGGCAACATAAACCTGTTTTTAAAGCTACCTGTATAATTAGGCAGTTAAAAAATGCCCCCAAAACCCAATGCCATGTCCCTATTTCATTTGAGTCGAATAGTCTTTACAAGCAATTAAATTTTGACAAAATGATTAATGGCCCCAAAATCACAGCCACATGTGATAATAGTCCTCCGCATTGTTGTAATGATAGGGACCCAAACGGTTCGTTTTATTATTTTTCCAAATTATTATTTTTATTTCATAATCACAGTGCTTAAAATTATTTCGTAATTTCCAGACCGGGCTTATTGTATTTCATCAAGCCCAACAATGTTTGCCTTAATGTTCCCCAACAATCATCCACTATACTTGTTAAAGGCGATGTTTTTACTGTTGTTTCTTTTTTCCTCTCTCCTCGGTGTAAATTGTAAACGTTAAAGGTGTGTGTAGCTATCGCGCGGATAAAAGCCGAAAACGGAACAAAAAAAAATACATATAAGGAGCCCGGCGTATTGATAGCGCCCCGTCCCCGGGGACCCGGGGACAGGGCGGTCACCGCGCGGAAGACTGGCAACAGAAAGAGGTCGCGAAAGGAGATAAGAAGTTGCCGCGTGATAAGAATGCTAGCGGCCGATAAGGAGCGAACTCTAAGCGGTCGGGTGTGTCTTTAAA
The DNA here is from genome assembly GCA_918026865.1 of Phyllotreta striolata. Taxonomy (NCBI): domain Eukaryota; kingdom Metazoa; phylum Arthropoda; class Insecta; order Coleoptera; family Chrysomelidae; genus Phyllotreta; species Phyllotreta striolata. The sequence continues at coordinate 6,372,970 of OU900103.1, read as the reverse complement.
GATGGATGACTGTCGCGGGAAATCCACCCACCTATACACTTCGGTTTTCGCGTCACGTATCGACGGCTTGTGACAACTGTGATCTATAACAGTGATTCCGGCGATTTTCGGCTATTAAACCCCCCCGATGGAAAATTTAATTTTTTTTTTTTATTTCGCGCGACAATAGGAAATCGATAAATTCTTTAAACACCGCCGGGGCGGCACGTAATGAATACAAATCACCCCCTCAACTACCCGGGACTCGAATTTAACGCTGTTTATCACCGGATAAAAAGTTCGATATTTTTAAATCTCGTTGATATGCTGCGGAAAAATTGGGTGGAATTTTGAAGACTCAAAAGTTGGTTGTATAAATTTAATAAAAATCACGAGTACCGAAGCTGTCATCAAAAATTTCTTAGTTGCCACCTAAAACATAAAAGTAATTACTATAAAATACCCAAAAATTGTCTTCTATTCGATGAAATATTCAATTCAAAAGGGTATTCAAAAACTCGCAAGGAGTAAGAGACACATTTACCCATAAATCTCACTGCATAGAGCTTCACAAGCAGCGTAGCTGTAAATTTCGCTCGCCCGGTCGAAACTCCCTCAAGATAATGCAATCTCGAAGTCACAGGTGATTGTCATCAAATGTTCCTATATACAGCCGTGAAAAGTGCATAATGCGCTCGTTCTCTTATCTACAACGCTCGTTCGCTCGCCATCTTCAGAGACAATTTATAGCGAATTCGTCGTATTAACTTATCGCGACCATCGGAAAGGAGATAAACACCATTTCGAACTACTCGCGAGCGCTCTGTCGGTGACTTTTGTCAAACGAGCGTAGGAGTTTCTGAATATCATAACGCGCTAAAAAATGAAATACACCCTTCGAGGCATCCATCTCATTTACTGTCAAAGTTTAGAACGACAGGTAACCAGAGTGGGGATTGTATACTTACACTTAATTTTCACCCACATGTTATACACGACAGGGCCGTATTAGTACTCGAATTATTGTAATAATAATTTTAGCATCGCAACAAGCGTGTATACGAGATTTTCGTAGGCGTTTCGAGCCGGTTGCAATTTCAATTGGGACGAAATTAGCGCGAGTCCGGCGCTGTAAGTAGAGTGCGCATTATGAGAATACCGATCATGATCAGCTCACGGCAGTACGATCACTCATAGCCCCATGCGTATTAAAAATGCGGCAACGGCAACGGCCACAGTAAATGCTTCTTCTTCTTCTTCTTCTTCTTCTACTCTTCCTCCTTCGATCTTCTTGTACGACTTTACAACAGGTACTCGCCGAGCGGCGACCGAGATGGATTCGAGCGATAACCGTCCCAATGCACATGTGCGGAACGTATTAAAATGACGATGTCGCATCGTCGGCTGTGACCCCTGGACATCCGTAACTGTTTCGGATTCTCTGAAACGCCAATAGATAATTTCACATCGGCTTCAGAAGACTTCCTAGTGTACTATTCACCTAAATTATATGTTCCGCGTAATTAGACTGACAGATTGACAAAGAGTGAGCTGTCACTTCAGCTGTCACTTGTCATGAGACTGTTCAACGTTCATCGAAATCATCTTAGCTAATTCTATAAAATTCGTACCGTGGTCCTTTACAACATCGCCTACCAGCGACCGTTTTAGGAACCCTGTTTGATCCTCGAATACCAAACAAACCCAACAAATACAACACCTAGGCGTATCAGAAAAAAAAATTCGCTCATGACGCGAATAGTTCACGTTCGCTCGTATCATTACCGCGAGATTCAACCTATTTGCATGAACGAAGACACAAAACAACATTCTTAATTGCGCGCATCATAAACGTTTAATGGAGTGCAACCGTTGGCTCCCTAATACATACATTCATGAAACGCTGCCTCATTCTTTCGATACCATCGATCTAAGGTGTTATTTTATACGAACGGAAACGTCACGACCGTCCTTTTCGTTTACATGTCATTACGAACCGAACGGGGAGCTCCGGCAGTTTATATAAAATGTACCCTCCGCGCCCAAATCTCGTTACAAAGTGACAAATAGTGCATGCGACAACCGACGACCGGAATATAAACCGGTTAGTTATCAATTACGAAACGATCCCCGCGTAATTGAGATGCCTCTTCAATATTTAATTTAAAATTGGCACTAATCCCGCAAAGACAAGGGACAAGTCCGAGTGTAAAGGGACGAGGCAATTTTCGGGGCGCCCCTCGATAGGGGCGATGCGTTAGACGCGTCGCCTGCGGCCCCGTTCGCTGCGCTAGTTTAATCAATCGGAAAATTAAAAAAAATATTTTTAACCAAACATCGTGCGACTTTCGAAGAATATATGGTATTGATTGCGCTCTATATCGGATTGTATATCTCGAGCTTAACAAGGCGATAAACCAGCGCTGAACCTTAAAGTGATTAATAAGGAGAAAAAAAAAACCCGGGATCCCGACAACGTGTTTTAAGCTTCCGGTACAAAACGAGGGATTTGGGGAGCCGAAAGGCATCGGAAAACTGCAGGCAACAAGTATTAAGGAGGGAGACGAAGAAACACTTTGACATTCGCGTTCCGTTTATAAACAGGCAGGAAAATTAAATTAGATAAAGACGCGCGCGGGGAGAAATATTTATTTTTTCTGTAACATACAGAGCGAGGCTCGAACGCCGGCCAGGTGGGGAAGTTACAAATGCATTTCGCGCTCGGTAACGCGATAAAAGCATATTCGTCGGCATTCCTCGATGCGGAGATACGGGACAAATTTCAGAATTGCCATTTCGTTCGAACTGGCGAAGGAATATTCCGCGACAGTGTCACTGACGTATTAGGATGTAAGCGAGTGTTGCATACTTGGTTGGCATAGTTTAATTTGCATCTCGGTAGCTCCGATGCCGACAAAGCCGGTTATTAATTAAATATAAATATCTACTTATACTCGCTTTGGTTGGTTTTATTAATTTTTATTCGCGACATACCTAACATGTTAGATGCGGACGCGTCTTAGAGTTGTCTCGAAGACTCCAATTTAAAATGGAAGGAGTAATCTCCTGCGAACATTACAAAAAAAAAAATCAATAAACAACGGAGTTTCAGTTGAGCAACGTTTAAAACGCAACGTTTCTTCCTCATCAGATTAATGTAACAACATAATTCTTGTAGCGTGGCCTTTGTGGTGGATTTTTTGAATTAATTACGGAAATGAATTGCCGCGAGATGAGATTTTAATGACAAAAAATTAAAATTGTCGCAGATGTGGACGTATAAATTGATAATTCCCAAGATATACGACCCTTGTTAAGCAATGCGGTTTAATTACAATAACGCCACTTAGGGCGCCCGAGATAGATTAGAAGTTTTACATCTGGATTAATTGCCTCCTCAGTTACAGCGCATTTTTATTAAGGAAATTAGAAGTAATTTCACTTTGAGGTTCTCTAAACTGCCTATCGTTGTCCCTATCCTATCGCGATTTCCTTCGCGTTAACATAAACATTTAATTACTCCGCACTTTTTTCTCCAATTTGAATTTGACCGTATTTCAACTTCAATGAAAATTTTTTGTTTGCGCTGATTTTTTTTTTGTTCGCCGGATCCTCCGCTAGTTACAAAACCGGAGTCAGGAATAAGGGAATTTACTTGATAAGTTACTGAGTTTGGTTATTTTATCAGGTTCGTCGTCGTACAAATTACATTTTACTACAATTACCGAGCGAAGCAAGACAGAGAACGAACTACGTAGCTGTAAAATATTACTAATTAACGACTTTCAGGACATTCGCTATTTCACTTTGAAGCAGGACCGGATTCGCTGGAATTGCTACCATGTAAAATAGTATATTTCGCAATAATTTTCAGCTGAATCCAGTTTGTTTGGTTGCTTGTAATTAAACTGTTATTGTCGGTTTATTATTACTGGTGTCAAAAGAAGTAAGCTCGTTAAATTTTGATAATCAACTGTTAATGTATCGATTTTATTGCATCAACAGACTTTTAGAATTGAAGTATAATTACTTGTACGTTTGAATGAAAGAATAACACAAGGATTCGCGAGCGAGTACGGCCCTGTACAGGGAAACTAATCCACATTAAACTTCTTGCAAACTCATTCTTTAGCAACAGTAACTTTTTAATGCCTTTTGTACAATATTACGTTAGCTGTGCCGGGATTGATATAGGTAGGTACCCGAGTTTTTAGTTTTTATTTTTCAATGTTAATTAAGATGGCATATTATTTTTTACGGCCTCATTACCAGCCGAAGCTTTAATAAAAAAACTCGCTCTTTGGCCTTTTTATATCCTCACTCATTAAGAGGGTGACAGTGCCACTCGAATGCATTAGTTGCGTAAAAGCAAAAATTAGATGAATTACACGGTTCATAAAAGAAGATTCTGCTTAATGGTTTTCTTAAATGACTCGACTATGGGACCACGAGGATAGCTCACGAGAATGTGGAATGTTATACTGTTCGCTATATATGAAATTATTAACATTTTTTTTGGTTAATCGTGAAATGCGTTGCAATCGTTCTTAAAATCAATCCGGTTGATTGGAGACGAGAAAAATCCGGGGTATCTGGAAATAACAGAAATCAATCAGAGGCCGAAAAAGGTTGTCACCGATTGGCCGACTGACGTAAGCCTGGAAACAACGGGAACGTCATCATAAACACATTTCGGGCCGAGATTCTGGAAAGCACGAGTCATGGCCGGCCAATTTACTCAAATGGACGAACTATCGTTAGCAAGAATATTGCGGTGACTTGTGAGAATTAATCGTTAAAATATTGTAATTGCTCCGGCAGTTGTTGGTGCTCTTAATGCGACGACGGATTTCAATTTTGGGATCACCAAAAATCCGCTCCGCTTGCGTCGATAAATTAATCCATCGTCAGTCGAAAAGGAAATCTCCTTATACTACATCGGAATGAAATTGTTAATAAAAATAATTATCCGCGCAACAAGCCGGGAATTAGGGTACTTATTCAATTTATTCGCGAGGCATCCGCCGACAAAAAGCGAGCGAAAAGACGTAATAAGCTGTTTCTTTAGAGCGAAAAAGTATTCCGGCTCGAGCTTTCGACAGTGTTCTGCTTGGTCAATAAAAATAATCAGCAAATGAGGCGTACAGTCACAAAGCAAGCATGCCATCGGGTCCTTTGAACTTGGAAATTAATCTAAATCTCCCTCGCGCTTTGGGAATGTCACCCTTCCTTTCGGAAACGGGGCCTAAAAATATTATTCAGATGCGGGGACATTTTGCGTTTCGGTTGCCCCGTATAATTGATATCCCAAGCAAATACCAAGATCAAATAAAAGGGGTTAAGTCGAAACGTGTATTTTTAATTTTTTTTACACTTACACTCTATAACATACAGAATTGGTGATTCGGATACGCGCTTTACTGTATAAAATAAATATAAGGAAACGCTGATAATGTTTCCCTACTGTGGCTTTTAAAAAGCCAGACATCCGATTCGGATGCATTATGAAACACTCGGCGGCTTTTTTATTGGATTTCTAAATACGATATCGATATATTAGAGATCTGTACAAGCTCGAGGGCTGGAAATTATTGTGACATGTCACTATAATTGGCAAAACACGACCCTCCTTTATGTAAGTTATTTTTTGGGGGAGAGAAAACCCATGCGGAAGTAATGTATGCTTATAGTGGAAGATCAAAAAACGCTTTCAGAACGGAAAGTGATCATTTTCAAATTAGCCGCTCGCGATTCTACTGTAATAGATTTTATTCGCACTTCATATGTATATAGGTATGTAGATAAAAATGATATCATTTTGCCAATTAATAATCGAACGGAATGACTGTAGTGTGTTTCCCAAGGGGCATTTAATGAGCTCTTCCTTGTGCACATTATTACAATCATTAAAAATTGTGTGTATAAATCGGAGTTCATCACGAAATTCTCCGGGCGGAATGTAACATTCTCATTTAAATCTCCTACATAGTTCGAGAATCAGGTGAGCAACATAATTATTACAAAGATATATGTATAATACTACTACATCTGACCCTAATGGAAAAAGCCATTGTTTCCAGCAGGGTGTGTCTTACTTACTTCAAAACATATCTAACGCTAATCTTTGCGGTTTTTATTCGACCTTAATCGTTTCGCCTATCTGGAGAATTTTGCCATCCATGCCATTCCCGCTATCTAATCACTTTACACGCGAAGAAATACTTTCTCAACATCGACCTTTCGGCCGGCGCTGTCGCTATAATTACGCTCGAATCGAAGGTGGAAAAAATAGCTCTGATTGAAGCGACAATTGGGCGAAATAAATGCGGATTGTCAGTTGTCGCCGTGATTAATCAAGGTACACCAGTTAGAACTAAGCGCCCATCAGATTAGCAGGAAGTAAATGGGTTGGAATGACTGATGGTGATCCGAGAAAAACAAACGGGGACACACACGAAGGCTACACGTACCCATAATTCTCGAAGACAAGAAAGCGTTCACACGATCGTCCGCATCTTACATGGCTGTTAGCAATGGCACTCAACTTATTGTGAAATCCACTCTAGTAAGATAATAAATTAGTTGAATATTAAATTTTGCCTGTTAAATGCACGAACTTCGGTGACCCGCCCAGCTATTTTGCTGGACGTCGGTTCTATAAGAGCACCGTTTGCACCATCACATTCCCACAAAATCATTCTTTATCACACTATTGACTAATTGAAGCCTATACTTATTTAAAAACAGATTAAGTTGGTATAGTTTTAAGAAAAAGTTTCAACTAAATATCGCTGAAAAAGTGATTTTAACCGAAGGTGTTTAATTATAGAAACTATTAAACCAAACAGCGTTTTGTGAATCTCGGTCATCACGACACTTACTAGCACTTACATTGCGTATTTGTTACGATCTTTCGATAAGGTATTTTATTTTGTTGTAGACTATTACGATGGTGTTGTGGGATGCAGCCTTGCCCAGTATTACATAGCGCACCATCGTAAAGCATCGATTTAGTTCAGTTCCTTAAAACATCCGATTGCGAAATAATTATTGAAATTTCTGCGTATACGCTATAAATTCCAACTGTCCCGGATTTAGCCCGATATCGGATCGAACAGGAAAGTTTTTCTTTCCACTATCAAAAGATTGAAGTTGGTTTTTCAGCGCTGGGGGTTAGAAACTTTGTATCGATTACAACTCGTTGGCTTTTTGAATGTATATGTAAATCAGAGCGCTAGGTTTTTGTGAAAATATTCCACCCATTTTCCATTCGAACGTATATAATCACAAGCATCGTCGGGTCAAATTTAACCTTCAAAAAATCAACTTCATTACCTCAACGAACAGAGAAAAAAATTTATTGTGACACAACCTTTCGAAAAAATATTCCCATCGCCTCACAGAACGGTGTGAAAAGCTGATTGACACTCGAAGGCTGCCAAATATTTTCGTGATTCCGTCGATTTTTATCTAAACGGCCTCACATCGAAGAGGAGGAAACCCGAAGTACCCGACAATATTCAACAATTCTCTTACATCACATTCGACATAGTCGCCGATCAAAAAAAAAAAAATTTACACGACATGTATCACGATTGCCAATCACGAATTGTATTAGTACGTTGTCGTAAAGGAACGCTGTAAATCCAATAAGTGGACGCGGACAAGTTTATTTTATATACAGCGAGGATTGTATTATAAATAGGACATTGCGAGATTAGCATCGCTTTATAAATAGTTATAAATTTCGTATAATTGATCCGTTACGCTGGAGAAAAGTTTCGATGTAACTTATGAGTTTCTGTTTGGCGGATGAAAAAAATTCCTCGCGAAGGAAATCGCTGATGGGTTTAGCGAAATTTCAGTTCGATTCGAGTTAGAACCGCAGCGAAACCGGTCCGATAATGACGGTTATTATGCGATCGGGAGTTACCGGCCGATTGCGAATCGCGAATATCGCGAGTGTCAACTTCGTCTTTACACTTTCACCGGTTCACACGGTGCCCGATCGGCGATCGCTCGCGGGGCCCCGTTCGCTGGGCCCCTTCGCTCCAACGCATATGACCGCTTCACTTGCTGCTTATTATATTGCCGCTGTAAAATCTATAACAGAACGGTTGACATTACCGATTACGTGTTTTTATGGCCCGTAGTTTTCCTTTATAGCTGCGCGATTTTTTATCTGTTATTAATTGATTGTAAAACTACTGTGGGAATGGTACGTTTTATTGGCCGTCGAACCGGCGCATTTTGAAATGTTTTAGCTAAAATGATGCTGCAAAATGCGTTCGGAATGCATTGTAAATTCGGACGATAATTACCTGCTGCAGTAAATGTATCTCGTCTAAATACACAAATTCTTCGATTTTTTCCTCGTTGGCGTCCGATGGGCGATAAAAATTAAATAATTAATTAATTTATTTCCCAAACGCTAAAATCCGTACGTAACGTATTTTATTATACGATCGGGGATTCGGTGTGAGATAATAAACAATTCTTGTGAACACATCCGAATTAAATGGAGTTTACACAGAGTTTTACGGCCATCAACTATTTCTGAATTTATGTGTTATTTGGGTTTAGCATGCGAATGATATGAGACAACATGTAGTTTATGTGTACGACACGAACCAATAATATTTATCTGAAGCTGTAAAATTTTTCTATTTTCGTATCGATTTGTTTATAATTACATGAACATTATAGGACGACGTGTCGTGACCGACATACTCAAATTAACTTTGACTATATTCTCTCAAAAAAAAAAACGAAAACCGATAAAATTTTTCGAATCCGACCCACGCCGGCCATCACACATCGAAAACATTCTTCTAATGATGAATGTAAGTGTTTATAAAAAACATATTTAACAAAAATATTGACATTTTTTGATGGATTATTATGATTAAGTGGAAGTAATAAAGCACGAACGTCATTCCGCTAATAACTGATATGTAACCTATAAATAAAAGTATTTTAGAACGTGAAATCTGGTTTATCCACCTATATCCAAACGCAAATGCGACACATTCTCGCCTGACAGACACCAGATGTAATTTATTTCTGGATCACAGTTTATAGAATGCAGACACACGTTCGTGGATCGACTGTCATTGATTTGTCCATCAATTCATTATAGATATCGCCAAAACCAGACTATCATTCAATTACATTTTTTTTTTATATACTAACGGTGAAACACTCATACAGAGTGTTACTATTTTCGACTACCACAGACTCAAAAAAAAAGCGTATTTCTTTTATATCTCGAGTGCTCCTTTGAAGTATTGCTAAATAACTAGATTTTTTTCCTCTTTTTACCCTTTCATTTGGTCTTTGGTGGTCCATTATAGTAACACCCTGTATTTATTTATAAAAACACTTGAGGTTGATATATCTACAAAAGTATACAAAACTTTATCCTTTAGGATTATTTATTATTACAGCAATTTAGCTTAGCTAGATAATGAATTGTTTGAAAAAAGTTTTGAAGTTTTAAAGAAAGTTCAACGGATAAATTACCACTACAAATTTAATAATAGGAATTCAGTGAGTTCCCCTTCGATTTACGTAATTTTCTTAATTGTTTATATAAAAAAAAACTAATCGGTTCGCGCCATTGGCTTCGACGGTGGTATTTTGTGTTTGGTCTGAAATCTACGTTCGATCAAATTGTTTAGGTATTTCACATGGTAGACGGTCGCTCGCGTGTAAGAATGTTAACTTTGTAATTTTTAAGTGTATCCTCAGCGAGAACTATTCTCGAACACTATCACATTTTCATTGTTGCAGCCACTTAGTAATTAGTGTTTAAATAATTAGAGGAAAAACACGAGTGTTCGCTACACGTATTTATAATTGCACGTTTCACTGTTGCTCGACAATTTATTATTTAGAGGTGTATATTTTAATAATTCGATCGTCGCAGACTGGATTTACCTAAAGTTATTTATTGTGTAAATTTTAATGAAATTGCCGGTAAACTTTTTCGTTGCGCTCGCCAGTGAAAAATCCAGGATAACGGAATTAGGGCGCAGCACGAGAGAATATCGGGTATGGCTCATAAAAGATGGGTTTGATCTTTGAGAAAATATTGTTGTGTTTAAAAGTTTCGGCGGGTCCCCTTTCTCTTTGTAATGACTAGCTGATAACCTCCCTAATTTGATTTGGGCTAAAGGCGACGACAAGGCCTGCGCCAAATTAAAATTTATAGGGCTCCCGCCTGATAAAGAATCTGCGAAAGTTGCCCGAAATCGCGGGCCTCGTAAAAAGTTTACTTTTTTTTTTTTTAAACTGAAGACGCCTCTGTTAATACCTGTATAGGCAGTTTTAGTTCCCTGTTGCTGTCATTATTAGCTCGGTTTTGCCGCGCAACAGGGGGTGGATATACTGAAACTGTCATATATTTATCTAACTAGCATACAAGATATAACGCGGAAGTAACGTCTTAAATTATGAATCATGGGTCTTCGCTATATTAAAGTCTCCGCGCTATTCCATGCTATCCGACAGCGAATATTACCAACTACCCCGTTTATTCAACAACATTTCGTATTAAATCTATATAATACTAAATCAAAATCAAAAGAACAACGCCACGTTTTCCGTATATACAAAGATTATTAATTTGAAAGTAAACTATTTCTTGTTTGGGAAATTAAATAGGCTAGTACAACATAATCCAGTATCTGTCAGATTTTCTAAAGGGAAATCGAGAACAAAGGGCTGTTCTCGTTCCAACATCTCATTGTCTTTGGAATCAGTGTCCGTCCCGTATGCATATTATATAAATCGAAGGCAAAACCTGATGAATTAAATACTTGCTAAGCTCAGCCCTGTTTTACGATGGTCAGATTCAATCCCATGGTCGTACCGAACTCCGAAACAACAACTATTAACCACTACTTTAGAAGTTTATATCCAATTCAAAACGCCTTACTATATACGAATAGAGTATTTGTATTGTTGTGTATATCATTTTTAGACACCAGGATAGATTAATGGTTCGTGTGTGGAGCATTAAGGAACGCCACTGACGCACAATAGCGAATATGACATCAACCCCTTCGGCTTTCATGTGCCATTAAATAATAAAGAGGGTCGTGGTAGCTAATTTTACTGCTGGTTATGAGATTCCCAATTGATCCTCGAAGATAACTGAATATTAGAGCATAATGTTTATGTCAATCGGTATCATAACATCCAACTATGTCTGATACAAGGGCGTTAATACGCTTTAAAAAAAACTACTTTGTGTAAGTTGTTGTGCTGAAAATGGGTAGAGAGAGAGATCTCGTATAAGCCGGGTAGCTTATGTTTCGACGTTTCGCGGGGGCGGCGGGGGTCGAAGAGGCGACGGCAATAATTAATCGGATCCAAGAAGTGGACAAAGGGCGGCGTAGAATCCGAGAAGGTGCCCTCCTGAGAGAGGGCTCCGGGGCGGCGAGCGGGCCAGGAGCCGGCGAAACCTACAGGGAACTGAAAACTAAGAGCCGGCCACTTAATGTGACGCCCGGGACGGCGTTTCCGCCCGCCGGAGTCCGCGGAACTCTCCGATACACCGGCGATCATTCAATTCGACCCGGCGAGCTGGCTGAGAGAAGCACCGGCGTCGCCGACGAGGAGAGGAAAAATCCGAAAATCTCATTAGCCACAAAGACGATTCGACACCGCAACCAAAAAATAAAAGGGCCTGAATAGCCGATGGACGTCTTGCGAAGCGCCTACGTGATGGACATACCGACGCCGAACAGCGGGAATGGAATTTCTATCCCCGTTTCCTGCATGGTCTTATCGTCGATCCGTCAAAAATTCCCCTCGCAGTCAATTAATTCCGCGCCGACCCCGGCATCTTTAGCGACCGTATGGTGTGTTATGAAACATTCGATTCTACATTTACCTCGCCCGAAACAAAATTGATAAATAATCAATAATTAACCCCTCTCTGTTGAGTGTCAGTTATACACAAAGCGCGTTTTTTTTTTATGAAAGATTCTACTGCAAAGGCAGTCGGAGAATTCCATTATTAACGTTTATATATTTTGGAAAGTTCGCAACATAGGCTAATTTTTAAATTGTTAATGCCGGTTTTAACGGCTTCGGGCCGATGTTGCCTTCAAGACATAAGACATTGTAGTGAGGCCACGGGGGAGCAATGCGCACTTGTACGTGAGTACCGACCATCCTGTTATCCGGGCTTTTCTCGGTATTTATCACATCCCGCTGAAGCGAGACGTAACCAGAGATGGACGGTCCCGGAGCTGGGGGACCGATGGATCAACCGAACAACTCCTTAATAAAACACCATCGATTTGGACATTACGGGCGATTTTTTTTCTTTCTAATTGTTCGGTTGTTTTCGGCTCGGTTATAGTTTCGTGGCGAATCGATAGGAAAATTCACTCGCATCTTATTTCCCCTAGGATTATTCGCTCCCGGCGCGCGATAATTGTCACATGACATAATGACAAAAACTTGGAGAAATATAGGAATATATGACTAGTGGAAAGTGGAGGGACCTGCGACAGTTCGAACTGTGGTGATTCACTATCAAGGGAATACGGAATGTTCTAAAATTGTAGCTTTTCCCCTATATATAAAATTATGTCACAATGGCGATCGTATCTTTTATTGAATATGACGTTATCGGAATAATATTTTCCGCGTTTCCCACGTTTTTCGAAAAATAAAAATAAAAAACGAAAAAAAATTGTTAATTTTCGCGATACATTATTTAATGCGCCAACAATATATTTACTTACACTTAAACGTGCTCAATTAGAAACGTTATCAGATAAAATTGATACACGTGCATATATAATAACATCGAGCTTTTGTCATTTATAATGTCGTTATAATAATAACAGAAATATGATAAAATCGTAATACTCAACCCGAATGTATTTATTTTTGCGACTTCCCGGGGGATTAACATTGTCATCAAGCACCATCAATCAATCTTATCGTGAATAAATTTATGAAATAAGTTCATATTTCTGCGAAACTACATGTTATGAAACTTCTAGTTAAAGATAAAATCATTTATTAAGTTCGTTAGATTCCGAAACGAATGTAGAGCAAATATTGAAAAGGAATCGAACTAGAGTAGCTCTATAATTAATAGAATTAGGATTTGCTCTTTCGTTGTAGATATTTTTCTCTGCCTCCCTACGACCGGAATCCTCATGAGGGCCATATCTGATTCTGATAATCAAGAATAGTGCAATATCCTACCAGGTCTAATGACTCCGTATACACACAAACTCGAAAACTATCTTAATAAACGTTATTTATCTGCCTACTTTTATATCTAATTAAAATCAAAACAAATCGACGGAAGCAGAAACAGCCGAGCAAAGGTAAATCATTCAAAAACAACAATATGTAGCGGCGATTTTCGTGACAATGTTCGACGGAATGAGCTACAATTACCAGCGATGCAATAACGCATTTCTAAAAGTAAACTTGTCGGTGGGTGGCAACTGGCAACCCATTAACTCGAAATGTAATAACATCTGATGCTTTTGACCCGCAGCTCGACGACGTCGGACCGGCCGAGTGGTCACAGGGAAAGGTGAAAAGCACTGTCACACGTCGCCCGAGCGACGATATCGAAAATAGAATTTCGCTTTCGATTCCGCTGTTAGTATAATTTGTTTTTTGAATAAAATGCACGCCATTGGAATTAATAGCAGTGCATCGGTCGGTACCGGTGGGATATAAGTACAAATTGTCAATCGGGAATCGTGATCAACACCGGCTACTATAGAAAACGTGACCGCAAGGTAATGATGTCAAAATATACCGCCACCGACGTTATTATTTAAATTCGTATTGCGTTGGGAACACCAAGAACCGTCGACCAACCTTGTGGTTTGCTATATAATGATTAGAATAATCTAAATTACGCTCGGATCTCTCTGCTCGATCTACTCCAAGGTTATTTTCTGTGTCAAAAGGGTCACCAAGCTCGCAGGCTATTGCTCCTTCTTTCTTTCTTTCATTCACCATCCCGCGATCTCTCTATTCCAATATTTGCTATATAGCGCAGCTTCATCCTATATTGGTAGCGAATAGATTTGTAAGAAATAACGGTATTAGTAGATGATAAATGTTACGCCACTGTAATGTTTTGATGACAAGGTATGTCTACCACTATATGGGAATAATACCGCGATGCTCGGGCTAAATCTGCAATTACCTCACCTGTCGTTATTAGGAGATAGTCACGTAGTTGAAGCAAACTGTAATGAACTTTGTGGAAGTCCATCGAATTTCAAAGTGTATCACACGAGGCAACGGTAGCGCGGGCTGTTTAACTCCCCGCCGAATCGAACAACAACTTTAACTTTTGCCGTTATTAATTAAGAAGCAATGTCTAACTTTGTCTTCGCATCGACCATCGAATCGAGTCGGATTTCTCGCGATGGGGTTCTCGCGAACGCCTTAATGGCCACATCGACTTCCACCCGTTTTAAGTTTTGCGGCAATAAAATGCCCGTCACGTTGTAACGATAAACTTCATTAGTGTAACATTCATAATTAAATGGACCGCCGTCCGGCTCCTCTATGTACAAAACAAACATCGGAATGAATATTGAGGAATCTATAAAATGTTTTATATTCGTTTTATGGTACCAACTACTAGTTAACCGTAAGGAATTTACGTATGTATCTCTAAACAGATAGTTAATAATATGGGGTATTTATTTTCTTTTTCACTAATTATGTAGAATTGGAATTATTGCTTGGATATCTGTGTCATTTAGAATTCCATATACCACCACATTATCTAAAAATAACACCTATTACCTACCTAAATTAAATTACCCATAAAATTACTAATTAACAAAAATTAATTACACCAAGTAAGAAGTTGGTTGTCTGAAACAGATTCAACTTTCTTACCCAAAACGAGAAGAATTGAATTTTCCTAAAATTTTCAATCAATCTCCTCTTGCAACGTGCGTTGGTCTGGCATTGTCAGTACAAAACGAAACTTTCGCTGTTATTCCGAAGGAAAGGAGAAGTTTTCGTTAAAAATAAAAACCGCGTGAGGATATAAATATCTATAGATTTATTGCGATAGAGCGGTAGCAATTAAAGGTGAACAACGAGCCGAGTCGTGGCAATGCGTCACTGGGGTTAGAGAAACAGTAAGGAAACAAATAGGTACAAGAGATCATTGCCATAATTGTAGTGGGCCCGTAAATTGGTTGGGCCTAAGAGAATCGGTGTATTAGTCACTGTGCGTAATTACCCCGGAGCTGTCTGAGCGACATGTCCTCGCCTGCAAAGGGCGTCTTGCCTTTCGAATCTTGGGCCCCACTTACGCCTTCGTCGGCTTTCAGCATGCCGGCTTTCTCATCCTCAATCGCAAATCAACCTTCGGGACATCCTAAACTATTTCTTGTTCTAACCCTAAGTCGCTCCGGGCTACACTCGATTTACTTATGTTTAATTTCTCTCTCTGTATCTATCTCTCCGCCGTTTCGTTGTCGGTATGGATTCTCGAATAACGTTTACCCCACATTTATCGCTCTATACCCCTCCTTAATATTTCGAATCGTTTCACGATGATAAGAGAATCAAACAAAACATCATCATTCAGACTAATTACGTCTTCCTTTGAATATTATTATCGTCGATACGTTGAGGTTTTTTTTTCGCGATAGCTCGGTTGCCAATTAAAACGCCGAGTTAATAGAAATTGTTTTCGAGAACTCTGCTTAAACTCCAGTAAATTTGCTAGACAAATAGTTCACCTTTGGGGTAATTGCTTAAGAAGTCATTTGGTTGCCGACTTAATTAAGTTACCCATTCACCAGTACATTACAATTCCATCTAAGTTAGCGAAACGAACGTGTATATACAGCAGTTACGACGCATAAATCGTAGTTCGCGAAAAAATTTAAGGTATATAGCGGTCAGCGATAATTCCTGCGAAATAACCGAGCGGGATCGATACCGGGGGATCGGGGGCATAAAAAATCGAGCATGCGGCAAGCAAATAACAGTGAATCTAATAAATTTATGAACGGGTCACCGCGGCGGGAGCGGCGCGGAGGGCGGCCGACGGTCTGGTGTGAGAGAAGTCGTTCTCAATCATGGGTATTTTCCCCCAGCCGCACGTTCGGCGGTTAAAAGATTCCATCATTTCGATCAGTGTGGCACTCCTGAGGGCAGTCCCAGTCACCGGTGAACGATATCTATGACCTCGACTCGGCTGTCCTGAATAGACAAGTAGCTTGCCAGACGTTTAGACGCACGTTACACCAACCATTAGACGACAAATCGTTATCGTTTTTCGTTTTACTGCCGCGCTTTTTTTTTATTTATTTTTCGCGACCCGCTCCGGTCTAAACGCTCCTCTCACATCCCGACGAGATGATAAAAATAACTTTCCGGTTGATTAGAAAAACGGATTCGAAAAGAATGCCGGAAAGAGGAGAATTTAAGAAGGGGCTGAAAATAAATCATGGACGATTAGTATTTGCCATTCGACGAGCGCCCGAACGGACCGGGCAGAGGTCCGTAAATGAGGATCTGAGGTAAGTGACAGCGAACAGAGTGACCAATCGCTTTACCAATTATCATTTATCAAGTAGTCGGTTAATGAAAGTGACCAGCGGCTACGTAACTACAGAACCGGCAGTTAACTCATTTACAGCCGTCCTTTATCTTCCTAACCCTTTCAGATCAGACGCCCTCCCGTCCTCCCGTTTTCCCATTCTCGCTACCGTTCCCCCGATACAGCCGATACATGCACGCCGAACTGTCACTAACATGCATTATGCTTATGTACCGATTTTTGCTCGTTCGAAACCGTCGGGTGACGATTCTGATAATATCGAAGAATTTTTCCGTTTCGGTCAAAATTCCATCGAGCTCCCCGGAGGCGCCCGCAAACAACGCATTATTTCATTACGCCCTTAATACCGAGGTTATTTCAGACACGTCTAACCCTTTGCCAACGCCAGCGGCAACAATCTAATTATATTGATTGAATGACAGCCGATTCATTAGGTGTCATTCTACCGGGGATGCGATGCTGGAGTGACTGGACACTTAGCAAGGAGAGGCCGAAGGGCCGGAACAGATGTTTCCTTTCTAACGTTCGCCGGCTTATATTGAATGTTTTTCTAAAGCTTCTCCTGTTTCATTTTCACTTCGCACAAGGGAATTTTCTTAAATGAAGAGTTAATACTTCTGATGGATCGTGTTACTGGATTTTATTTTGCTCTAACCCGTTTAATTTCCGACGGACGGACAAAAAAAAAATCGCGCTATTAGCGGTTTCGTATTATAACGTATGTACAAGTACGTAAAGTATAGAGAAACTTACGTATACGTATAGATTGCATGCTGGTAAACCATCCTTTTGGCTGTCTCCGTACGTCGTGAGGCAGATTTAGTGAGCGATAGCGTGACCTTTGCCCTGTCCTGGGCCCCCTTCTTGTCCACAGTAGATTTAAATTGTCTCTGGGTTAGTGGTTTTGCCGTTATCTATTGTCTTCATCTTGTAACGAGTTGTAATTGCCTACAATAATGGTCTGTTTTCTGAATCAGACGAATAATTCACGTCTTTTTTTTTTCTCGTTCCTCTTTCTCCTTTCCATATACAAACTGTTAGGGCTCAATAATTGCTTTACGAATTTATTTTTGTAGAAACGAAATGGGCCGGCACGATTCTTGTATTTGCATTAATAAGTAGCATATTTGAAATATCCGAAGAATGCGAATTTTTCTCGACCAGAGGCGAACGAAAAGTCTGCTCTCTAACAAACAAGTCCGCTAATTGGCCACAGTAATAAAATATATACAATAGAAGTTAAATAACGGTTAGAGAGTCCAATCTAATCCTTTGGCTAACGCATTTATCGGCGGAGAGAAATTGAAAAATCATATAAACAATGGGAGATGCCACACCAATGGGCCGAGGGCCATAAAGTTGATAGATAGGGTCAGTAAAGTTGAACTAACCCAGGGGTACCATAACTCGCCTCTCAGACGGTATACACGCCCGTCGAAGTGATATACTTCTTCCGTCAACCGGCGTAAATGTCTTCTGGTCATCGCGAACGTTAGAGAGCCGGGCTCCGCCGTTGCCGCTTTTATACCTTTTTACTTCCAGTCGAGCTATAACATATATAGGATTCTCTGCCTCACCCTGTGGGACGTTTCCTTTCGCTAGTTTATTGCACTAATCGCGATACCATTTATTAATTATTCAACAATAATGTTTGTTCTTATCCAGTAAACATTCGTTAATTTTATCGAAACTTTCAGCTATTTTACTAGTAGTTTATGTCTCGTATAATTTTTGAGTTTATTTATATATGTACATGCGAGTTAAAGTCGATAACCTCTTAATAGTTGATTACCAGTTTCGTTGGGGATACATTTCGATAATGAGAGAGGAATATATTTTTTTATTGAAAACGGATCGCATTTGGTGGTCGAAATTGAGATAGCGCGAGCGTCGCCGGTGTTTGGAATTCTCGTCAGCACTTGCCGCCTTTCTATTAATTGTTGGAGTTGTGATCTGGAACGGCAAAGAGTGCTTTTGTGGGTTGGGCGCGGCAGGGCGAGGGGAAAAAGTGTCTTGATGAACATCGGCAATCACGGTCCCATTCTACTACGGAACGCACTTACGTAGAAATCAGTATTAAGCGCTGTACTTTTATACGGTTCCCTTCTGACTTTTTGCTCTTAGCGTTTTCCTGCCACGGCTCGACCATCGACCCAAGAAAAATTGCAATTAAACTGGATATTATCTGCCTCGCGTTCGCCTCTTACTTACCATTAAATAGTAATAAAAAAATTATACAACACAAATTCGTTTAGAGATGACATTCTGCGCGTAAAGAGTAAGGCAACATTGAACTTCGAATGTAAAATGGAAATCGTTGACAACCCCCGTACCGAGTTGAAATAAATAGTTAATTTTAATTAAAAGTTGGGCGCTACAGTCATCTATCACCGTTTCGTGTCTCAGGCATTCTACCGTATTTACTTTCCCGTATTCGTTTACATACCAACATTACTTTTACTTTTCCGAGTTTGTCTCTGAAACGTTTTCCGGCTGTACACCAAATTAAATGATTTCCAAAAAGCGCGTTGCCACATTTTCGCGTCGATTTCATCGGCAAAGAGAAACGACCTAATCCAACCCTGCGAGTTTAATCACCTTCCGGCGTCAAGACAAACAAGAAATTTAAAATATTAAACATCCACGAAGCGTTCCTTCATAGTGTCACATTCTTGATATTGTCCAAGTTGACGGGGCCCGAGATATCCAAGGAGCCCGTACCAGCGGCTCCGGCATTCCTGCGTTGACAAGCGACAGCTACGAAGGGTTGTTACATTGTCTTAGATTGAAGGGGACTAAAGCTGGACGTGGAACGTTGATAAACTTGACAGATTACCTACTGCTGCAATCTTCAGATGCTGCTCTTGATATGCGCGCTTTGATTTCGAACGATGTTTATTCGAACTGGGTCACGACGAAACGGATAATAAGTTGTGATGAGAGATGAGGAAAAAACCGCTGGTTGTGTCGTTAAAAGCAGGAATATCGCCAGAATATCGGCTGGAATTTCGCGATCGTCACGTATAAAGACCTGATGGTGTATAGCGTGGCGTGGAAAAGAGCGCTGGGGACAATTAATTGGAAGAAGAGTAATTTCCCTTCAACGAGCTCCCGATGCCCAACGAAAACTAATTATTGCATTGCATTATTCCCAACTAAATTCAGGATCGGATTCAGATTATTGTGCATCGCACAATTTATTACTAAATTATTTAATTTCGTTAATACTTTCATCAATAACGATATCAAACAATATGATAAATAAACGTACAAAAATACCTAAAAAATTATTATATTTAATGACTAAATTTATTAAAAAAAAATCATTGTACTGTAGATGAAAATACACTGCTCCACAAAAGTTAAGGAAGTTCACAAATATTGAGATTAATTTAAAAGTTACAGGTTTTTTGATCGCCAAATTTAGTAAGAATTGTAGAGGAAGGGTCAAAAAATCTACTCATAAATGAAAGAAAACATTTAATTTCGCATATTTGAAAATTTGGTGATCAAAAAGTCTGCAACTTTTAAAATAATCGCAAAATTTGCCGAACTTTTGTGGAGTAGTTTATTTTATATAGAGATTACATACAAGAGAGATTGATGTGAAATATTGGAAAACCTGACCTGTACGGTTGGATCCACGAAGCATTCGTTCGTGTGGGAAGAAACAAAAACCTAATTACAGAAAACGAGCGACCTGATGACAAGACATTATGGCGACGTCCTTGCGGACTCGTCAACGTTCCTGCGGTGGCCGGTTCCTATTCCTGCCGCTCCTGCTGCAAAACACCATTTTCTTTCTCACGCTCCCGACGCTAAATTACCGACGGGAACACGTAAACTTCATCCCGGTCATCTACAAATAAATTTCTTTCGAATTTCCCTCGAACGCTTCAAGATGTATTGTGAACCTTGTTTCCTCGTATAACGCCTCGTATTGATTTTCGCGCGTCCGGCGAATATCTCTTATAGTTCATGTGCGTGATTTGTGGAGTAGGATATGTTATGAAAATAATTAAATTCGACGAATTGTTGATTCAGTTTCGGCGGATTTATTAACTCATCTTTCGAAATACCGTTGGATGTGTTTTTTTTTTTTATTTTCCCGATTGTTTAACAAGTAATCCGGTAATGCGATATTAACAAATGAGGTGTTATTGAATTTTTTTTATAAATAGAAATAACGAAGTAACCCAGTTAGATCGTATAATGGTGGGGTATCATAAAACTGTTAAAGTGACTTTAGTCGTTAAAAATAGCGAAACATAACGAGTCATTGAAAACATTTTAAGCGGTATCAATAATGTTTCAAAACTTAATGCCAATATAATGTAGTGCAAAGTATTCCGCCCGCTATTTATAAATTTTATTTTAAGCCATTCATCCTAAACCACGAGTCAGTTGGTGTTTTATAAACAGCAGAAATATTGTCAATATTAACAAAGCCTTTTGTTGCGGTTTGTTTTAAGTACAATTGTGGGGGGTCTACTAAGGGGATACAGTGCTCGGTCTATTTTAGGAACGCTTCCGAATGTAGACTGTATCCGAACCCATTCATAATCATAGGCGCACTTCGCCTTTAATTAACTACAGAGCAGTGCGTCTATTGTGCGGGCTTTCCCATCTAAAACCCTTTAGCTTTATATACGCGAAGCATTTTCGAAGATAAATAAATAATTTTTATCGATTCATCGAGATGATCAATCTCGTCGCTTAATCAAACGTTGGTATTTCGCGTTTGTTGTCAGCTCGTGATTCAAAAAGAGCCGGTAAAATTAAACGCGGCCGCTATTGCATAATAAAAGTCATTAGAAAAGCATTTTACTCGGGATTCGGTCGAACAGAAAAAAAAAATATATATACACCCAAGTACATCGGGGCAATTAGTCTGGAAATTAAAAAATGTATATACAGCAAAAGTACGCGGTCATCAATCATTACCTGCTAAACCCGAAGTAATCTCCATTACCCCACATTATTTGCAATACGCCGAGATCACCGTCAAGGAAAAATGAAATAACGCAAGATTAATATTTTCTAAGTACAACCGACATCGTTTGTATAAACCGAGCGCGGCGCAACTTTTGCGAATCCGAGCGGATTTTTGCATTGAATAAAGCGAGCTAAAAAAAAAAAAAATCAGCAAAGTGAAATGAAGAGTGATCGAGTGCGCGAAAAACGGGAATCGATCGCCACGAGGCGAACGAAATACCTCCTGCAGACGACGGTGTCAAGCAAAAAATGTCTCTAGGGTCAGTTTAAAAGCTAATAGGAAATTAATTGAGTCGAGATAAAAAGGTGGGTCGAACTTTGATCCTGGCTCTCGTCAACTTTAGATTGCCTCCGTCTTTCCGGCTTTATCTGGAGAAAACACACGTGTCTTTTTCCTTGCTGCACTCGTTCTACATCAATTTAAGACTTTTAGTGTGTTTTGCTATTTCTGCTCCACTGCCACGCTTTCCAACCCCTCTTTCATCATTTTCTTCTAATCAATATCTATCGAGGGTAAATAGTACAGCGGGAATACATCGGCCTTAAAAACTAATTAACTTCGCATTACATTGCGCATTAATCAGTTATATTAATAATGTATACGAAACGGGTTAATCATTAATAAAACAGTGGGTATCACCGAACGGCTTCCTTCGATACAGCGATTGTGCAAGTTACTACGATTTGCTCGTACCCGCGAATAAATCACTTGACGGATTATCGGTAAATAAGAACGCGATCCGGGACAAAAAAGACCCGCGATTTCGTTGCGAATTATTTACTTTACACCTGCGCTAATGCCGAGAGGTGCCCGTTCGGGCTCGAAAGAAACGTGTAAAATATGGCTGAAACATCGCAAACTTATTTTAAACACGAACATCTCGGAATAGAAAACGCTTATACGGGCATAAATTATCTATCTCACCTTTTAATCGGTCGAACTGCGACCGGGAGAAATATGCGCGAAATCGACGCGTCGAAATTTCCTGAATTTAGTTTCCTGCGACGTTCGAGTAAAAAATGTTTAGTTCGAAATGCGTGGACGATGCAATTTTTAGGCCGGTGCTACTAATTATTCGAAGCCGTCCTTTACCGGGTACATGTAACCGTATAATGAGAAAAGAAATTGCTTTTATTTTTCTCAAATAACCGTACCGGTAAATAACGAAATTGATGCGTTTATATAGGGTCGCTTTTTTACTCCAAGCCTCAGAAAATTATCCAACGATGTCATTAACTGCTGATTAAAGCCAATATATTGTTTCCTGCAGTTATATACATGAATACCTACCAAAAAAGTAATTGGAAAAAATCGAATCGTTTTATTCAACGCCCTATTGATATAATTCTAAAGAAAAATCGATACAAACAATTCAAAAATTCATTAATCATGTCAGCACTTGATGGCCCCGAGCTAATCATAATCTTAAACTGCAGCAGGAATTTTCCCGTTTCGAAGAAAAGGCGACAAAGCGAATGTACCCCTGTCATTGATAGTTTACAGTTTAGATTGATATGGTATAATTTAATAGTGACACTTCTTTGACGCTTTAAAGAAGCAATTTATCACACTTTCGTAGGGTGAATAAATAACAGCGTGCAGCGTAGACGCGAGGAAATACCGATTTCAATACGCGTGCAAGACTTCCTGCGAATATTTTGTTCTAGGCAGGTACAATGAAAATTTTTACTTGGAAAAAAAACGTTTCTAATGCCGATGGTGTAAGAGTAGGGAAATTCTGAAACCTGCAAGGGAGCGCCCGCAAATATAAATGGGGTTTATAAAAATATACGACGATAGACGCATAACTTATTTAAAATGTCAGCTGCGAAAATTAATTCCGGTCCTAGCTCTAATGCGATGTTATTAAAGCTTTCGCTGTTTTTCTTTACGTCACGAGCAGTGTTATACTATAAATTATTTTTCATAGACATACTCCCTTTTATTTTTCGCATGAATAGCATTATATTAACGAGCGGATACGATGCATTATTGCTACAACAATTTAATACTAATTTGGGTATGTTGTATATACAGAGAAAGCGAGTTTGATTCTATTGATGATTAGAAATATATTTAGATATAAGATTTATTTGTTTCTCTGAAACCAGACGAGGTTCATCATTCATTCATTTTGCGACAAAAAAAACTCTCTTGTGTTTTTTTCAAACGGGCGGCTGTTTTCGAGTAAAAAAATAAAACAACTTGAAATGTATTTTTCATTTCCTCAATACAACATTATCTATATAGTAGTGAAGAAACTTTAACACCCCGTATCTCGAAAATGATGCATTTATAAACATATGTTTATAAAGCAAAATATCATTATATTTTCATGCAGAATCACCCCCCGAAGTTTGTCGCCCTTATTAATTAACACCCCGTATTGGTGTCGAGTTAAAAACCAAAAAAAAAAAAAAAAGTATTCGACGCTACTGTATATTAGGGGTGGCTAACGACCGGCAGGGCATTAGTGGACCATCAAGAGTGCAGCGGTGCCCGGCCTTATCAAGCACCGATAATTGAGTATTGATCTTAGGTCCAGAGTGTGTGCTACTTTGAGAAACGGCGACCAAACACAACACACTCCGCTGTCTTATCGTCTGCCTCTTATTGTTTCCACTGTCATTTCGATGCCACTAATGAATAGGGTGTGATTTCGTTCTCTCCGCAGCATCGCTGTATTATTCATCCGACGAGGTGGACAGTCTCTGGCTATTTATCGGGGTCGTTGATTGCGAAGAACAAAAACAGTCCGTTCCCAGCATCGAGCCAGTGGGATATATGTATATATATCGCAATGGAAATTACATTATAGGAATCGAATGCGAAACTGGATAATTTCGCGAACGAAAATAATAATCGCGGCCGTTTGAGAGATTTTTATACGATTTTCGTGAGCATACAAAGTTGCTTTAAGTGTTTAGTATTTTCCGCGGTATCTCGTTACGTAATTATACAGCGATTTTTATTAGGTACTGCTGGAGATATTTTAATAATAGTCGATGGTTATTCTTTGGAGAACACGCAACTATACCAGCGATGAGTGACGAAGAACCGTGCACATTGTTCTCTCATGCACACCGGAAATTAGACTATTTCCCCGATTGGAGGAACGTTTCAACCGGATTGACAAAGTGACCTGTCAAAATGTCTTCCTACTTTATATCTCACCATCTACGAGCTCGGATTGTTAGAACAAAACACCAAGATCGCGCGACACGACCGAATGATTGATTTTTTTTCCACTTGAAATTCTAACGCGATTAAAATCTTATTACTTGACTTGATACAACCTAAAATTTGATAGATAGAAAGTAGTATTTACTATCTATTTGTACGCTTTTTTTTTACTCGTTTGTTCTGCATATTTAATGTTTCGAGTCAACTGATTATAATCATGTGAACAGATTCTTGTATTCAAATTTTTATTGCCTATATAGTATAATAAGTTGAGTTAATTGGAATTTTTGGTTGTTAATTAGGTACATCTACATTAATTTTGAGCTTAAATAAGTGCTTAGTTTGGTTTCCAATTGTGAAATGACGTGGGGGAAGTTTCTCAGATGTACGTTATCGGATTTATAAATGACCTCCATATAGCTGTCTCTCGCTGACAAATACAAAAACCTCTGGTTTTCCGTGTTGACAGATGTACGTGTTTAATAACTGGAAAAATTCTTGTCACTTTTCTCATACGCCAGACTGGGCCGGCGATTTTTCTTGGACCAATCTAATTTTGACGCTCCGTTTCATTTTTTTCGGGCTTTGAATCGGAAATATCAGCGCGCGGAGCGGCGGGTTTTTGGATAAATAATTCGAATAAATACAGAAAATGGAATGGAGTTTTTGCTCGCGTATATAAAAGGGAGTAGGTCTCTTTGAATTTAGATGTTCAAAAGCGCACGACAATGAGATGGAAAAAAGCGATTTTTCCGAAATCCACCACAACGTTATTGACGGTCTAGAGAAAAGCAAAAGTAAAAAAAGCGCCAAAGCACCGGCTAATGCGGGAGTATGAAACATATGTTAAATTCGAGTGGCCATTTGCTTAATTGAAATAGGTATTCGGCTTTCACTGACCCATTGAAAAGTCGAATTCTAGTCAAGTGAATTGAAATACTGTTCTTTTTGCGAACTCACTTTATTCGCCGGTCCTTTTCACGAGGGTCAAACGACCAGGTACAGTTTTTTACTCCCGAATTAACCTAATTGCATTTCTCCATAGGTATACCTATACAGAGAAAGAAAAAATATATATATTTTTCCCGTTAAAATCGATAAGTACGTTATTCCACCGGTAATTCCGCATGTCCTTTCAAGTTAAACATTCATAATGAATGTAGCAGCGAATACCCTGGTGCAGAAAGTACAGCCTAATCTGTCATTTATCAAATTAATTCCAGTTACGGATTCGAGATATCTGGAGGCGACAAAATGAAATATGTCGTACTGCGCCGATCCTTCCGCTGATGCTGATGTAGTTATTCAACCGACGTTTTTCAATATCGTTACCCAGCACATTTCGTTGCACGGACGACGAATGGATTTATTCAAAATATAATTCAATCAAAACGCACCGGGAACAATAACGAGCTGGCGAACAAATTCGTTTGATAAAAGAGAAAGGACATGGAAATGATAGCAATTAAATTTGTAAGTCGCGGGTTCACCGAGTGCGGTGCGGTTACGCGTTGTTTCTCGATCGTGCCGAGTGAAAGAACATCATTTAGAAGACACACCTCAAGAGACACTATGCATACAATTTTCGCATAACGTGTAATCATAACAGGTATTGCATTCAGGAACACAATAAAGGCAGCATAATAGAAGACCACTTCAGTATGTGCATAATCACAATAATTAATAAAACCTCCAAGGCCTGCGCAGCGCTCGACGATGACTGCCTGTGTTATGAATCTGATTCAGAAGTCAGAAATCGAGGAATGCCGCATTCTGTGAACTTTAGGCCGTGACATTTTCTAGATACAATATATTTGTGAAAGGCGTCACCCGGGATCGGCTCTCTTTGAAACAATTCTTTATATATATACAATATTTTATCCGAACGCAATACGCATTTGCATCAGGGGAATTCTGAGCCCATCTTACATAGGAAATCGTAAACATTTTTGCATAACATTAACTTTAATGACAACAGCCTTTTTTAATACGCAGTTTATTAAAATTAATATCTGTTATCTTCGCAACTGCTTCTTCACCCGTGCAAACGGACGGATCTAAAAAAGGTCAACGAGTCCATAACTGAGAACCCATTTTAGTCGTGCACTTTTTGTTCCCATATTAGAAAGTGAAACGTTCAAGGAAACTACACAGATTTACATTATATCGACCATTGCAATTAAATAATTGCTACAGCAAAGACATAACTACCATTATATTATTAAAAATAAACCTGAATCATGATTGGGCTGGTGCTTGTGTATAGCATTTAATCGACATTCATATGCACGACAAGGATATTGGCAATAATTTAGATTGATAAGGAAGCGTATATTAGTTATCTATTAGAGAGAAGAAAAAAAGTAGGGTGTAAAGACCAGGTAGCAGAAAACACCCTTAGACAACGAAATCGTTTCCATCGGTTTCATTAGTAACGTTCGACTTTCGTTTTCGAGTTGTCATTACGGCGGAACAAAGCAAGAAATTGTGTTTGTCATGGTGCAATGCAAAACATTTTCGGTTTTTCGTCGGGGCCGCTTTCGGGCGGCGCAAATTCATCTCGGGCGAGAAGAAGCGGGCGCTTTTTCCACTAATGACTGTGTCAATCGCTCTAAGCGCCAGCAAGATTAGGGATCTTACGACCCAACAGCCAAACATCGCCCGTCATTTGTTACACTGTCGCGTCAAAACAATCGAATTAGCGCGATCGGTCTCATTAGTTATATCCCGGGCAATAGATCCCGGTTCCATTGGATATGACACACATTATTTTTTCAATCAATTTCTCCTCCTCTATACTTGGTCGATGAACAATTTTTTTACGAATATTCGCAACTTAAATGATTAATGAACGCGGTGATTTGAATTTCGGCGAGTGTAGGTACGATCCGAAGGATAAATAGAGCCACGATTTCGCAAGGCGATTCGTAATGTAATATTTATCACGGCAAATTAGTGGATTGTAAGTAGTAAATCGTGCTACACGGCGTATCCATAAATATATCTGTAATGATTAAAAGAATAAACTCGAATGATTCTTGTGCCTTCATCGATCGGGACGGTATGGAAAAAATGTTTAATACCCGCTGTCGCACAATTAAAACGCATTGTCATATCGCCATAATGATTGAGTAAATTGAACGTTTAATTATTAATTTTTCTAAATGCGCTGCGCAGGTGTTTGATGATCTAAATGGTAAAGGTTCTTCGTGACACTATCAAGGCGGTTGGTTTTTCTGAACAATTCAATGCTAAATCGCGCCGTCTGATCGCTATCTCGGCTCAGATTTCGTGTTTGTTGACTCTCGCTTTTTGGAAATCGTGACAATATTAATCGCCGTAAATTATTTTAATGTTTCTGCAAACATCGTTAATCGAATTATACACAATTTGTGCGATTTACTATCTACAATTTAATTTCGAACAAACTCATTTGAGTAGATCAAATTGTCGGGGCGATGTTTCGGATAAAAACGACAAAGTTGGGGAAAATTTCTTTGGTCTCCGGAATTGGATTTTTTTCGTGGACGTCACTGGTCCCGCTCCGGAATTGTGTGTCCTGCAGCACGGAAGCAAAACATTCTTTAACGGGGAAATCGGAGTTCGCTTAATGGAGTGAAAAATTCGATGTACACACTACAGTTCATGTGACTGTTTCCCGCTTATATATATTTTTTTTTTCGCCGAGAAGTTGGATGTGTTTCGAACAATAAGGTTTTTATCCGCGTGGTACAAGCGCAATCCGGCTGTGTGTTTAAATAAGGATGATTTATAAACGCGATTCGATTTTACCTGGCGCATATAAATTAATATTTTTCCGAATTGAACGGTAAAATTGAGCAAATAGACGGAACGACTCGAGAGTTTCCTGACCTTCCTCGTATGTGGTTTGATGAGCACCGGTACCCATGAATTGACCCTGAATACATAATGAAAAACGATGCAGTGACCTTTTCGAAAGTCATTCCATAATTCAAAATATAATAGCAAATTTATTAGACACAAATTAGAACTGTAATATAGATTTATACTCCATGAAGATGCGCCGATCTTCCGCAAATCACAAGAGTGGTGCTATTACACCATCTAGTAAATGAACAACGTATATTAAATTCTTTCTTATATAGCTAGTTAAAAACGGTAAAATGCATATGCATATAAGTATTTATATTTTTATTGAATTCTTCTCACATATATTAAAATTCTTGTCCCTGTGAATGGATACTGACAAATGCTAAGTCAATTGATCCTGCTTTATAGTAATTATCTTCAATCGAGATTTTTCTAAGCTCTTTATAGTGTATAGGTAGTAGATCGAAAATGATGTAAAGTATGTGGAGAAAAGAGAATGCAAATTGGAACATGATTTTCTTTCGATAGCAGAGCACACAAACAGCAAATATTAGAGGTACTTTTTTTTCGTTATGTAACTGACACAAGTACCCGTACTTACGGTGGATCAATTAAGATGAAGATATATTTTCGAATTAAATTGCGATAAGTTCTCGACTTCTGCGATACAAGCCTAATAATACATTACGGTCTCGAGATTATACACACGTATTTTTTCAAATGTGAACCCGAACCTGCTCATTTCGAAAAAGTATATTATTTGATAAAATCTTTTATACGGTATGCATCACGAGAACTCTTGACAACTACTGCTAATAATAACGCTCGGTAAATTCCGTTAAATGCACCGCGTTATTTTTTTTTTCGATAGTTTTTATTGTGAACGTAATTTTCCAAGTATTCGAGTAAATTTGTAGAGGGAAAATAATCGCTGTCAGGAGGCCCATCGGTCCCATCAGGCATTCGCCATCAGCCATCACCCATATATATATATACTGACAGAGTTCAGAGTGATCATTGCCCGCAGTTATCAACTTGTGGTTGTGGTATTACTATTACCGGGTCTCGCAGCGTTCCCCTGCAAGGTCCCATCATTGGAGTTGATCGTGACTCGCTTTGATCGTGACACACAAGAGAAAAAATATAACGTTTAAGTGGATATCTGCTACGCGTATATGCATATTATATTCCCGCGGAACGGTTCGCGTCGGCCTCGCTCTGGCCCGATCGGGCCCCGTCCGAGAGCGCCAGAGATGCAAGATGCTCGTCGAGGAAAATAACGATGGTGCTGAGATTGCGGCTTTGATTGCCGCCTTTTCAGCTTCCGACATTCACGCTCGCCATGGCAGTTGAAGTTGTCCATTACACTTGGCAATTACAGGCAATTGCATTAAAAATAGACTCGGTGTATATACGAATGCGAGTTGGAGCAGACCGGGACGGTCTCTAATGAAATGCTTAAGTTACGGTCGACTTTTGCACGAGAAAAATTTTACTGTTTTACTATCATTATTTTGATTACATGATTTCAATATATATATAGGCATATATAAGCATTTTATAAATCCAGAGGTTTCTTTTGTTTGTTTATATATCATTTGATGCTCATTGGATTATATTTTTTTCTGGAAACTTTACTATATATGCTACTAAATCTTATAATAATCTTTTGATATTAAATGTATTATTAAAAAAAAAAATAAACGAACCTAATAATTTAGAGTGCAAAATACCTGTACCTATATAATAAAAAATAGTGGATCTATAGAACATTAAACACATATATGTTGTGGAAATTACATTAAATTAATCTTCTATATACCAAGATAGTGGTATATGCTGGCTATTATTTAGCTGGGACGTGCATCTGGGTTTAATTATAAACCTTAACTACCAGATATTACATAAAAAATAACAGTAAAATGTGGTTATTACGGCATAAAAATTGACCAGCTAGAAGGCGAGCGAAAGACGAACCGGAGTCACCACCCAGCAGCTTCATTGTTGTTATCTTACAGCAAAGAGGAGCTTAAATACTAATCATCGGCGTTGTAATTAAAGTTAGAGGAACTGTAATTAACCGAGAAGTACTTCCTAAGTGGCGTTATTGCAAATTGCGCCCGTTGATTAATGATTAATAAATGAAAATGAAGGTCCACCTGTCCGTGTCCACTAGATGGACTGCATAGATCGAAAGCGACTACACACCGAAACGATCTGCTGTTAAATATACACGCTTCGCCGGGACTTTTAAATCAGTTCCTCAATTCTTTTCTAACAAACTTTTTTTTTTATTATTTATTTTAACGCGCTCCGTATTCTTCGGACGCTTGCGACGTTGTTGTTTCGTTCAATTATAAACGAGCTAATTAATAGGATATGGAAATGTCGAAGAATCATTCGGACGGGTTATTTTTTAACGTCGCTGCGGCGGAAAAAGCTTTAATTTCGACAAGAAAAATAGAATCTCATTTAGGGTTAATTGAACGGGAGACAAGACATTCCGGGGCAGATGCTACCTAGCCCTCCCCATCTCTCTGTTCGCGTCGCGCTTCGTGGAAAATCGAAATTAAGGTCCCGATGTAACGCGCGAAATTCGATTTAAAAACGCGTTCTGTTTATATACGCGAGAAGAGGCCAGTTTGTTGCGAAAGCAAAAATTAATCTATCAAAAAAAAAACCGAGCGTTTCTCGCTCGGAAATATTAACGAATCGGTTGTCGTACTTCCAATTAAATAAATATCACAGTTTGTTGCCTCCGACACGTTTCGGGAGCAGACAGGCGCAATATTTGTGATTTGTCTTTGATAAATTGTAGAAGCCATTTATCAAACTATTACAGTCCACCGCACACGGGGAAGCTACAACGTCGCAGCATCACAACAGATTTCGGCGAACGAAAAACGCGATTAAACGAATAACATCGCATTTATTTACAAAAACGCTAAACGGAACCGTTCCGAAATCCAGTCCTGGATAGATAATTACAAATAATTATATACCATTCGCCTTAATGTATGCGCCAAGCCAGCGGTGCGAGAAAATAATTGGGACACGTTGTATTCTTTAAATTTAATATATTATCGTATTAGAATTTTCCTTTTGAATACCCCAAGAGTCGGCGTAATAAAAATTTCAAATGTAGGTACTCGTCAATCACAAAATTATGCTAATAGCGAATGCATATTTATGAGGAATCTACGCACATATTCGCGTCCGTTTTCTCCCGAATTTTCGATGCATCAGAAACGACGAGGAAATTACCCCGCGCAGACAAACGTTATCCGGGAGAAGTACATCGCTTATCCCCGGCATTAGAGGGGCGAATGCGTTCCTATATATCGCGAGAGACTGGGAATCGGGGGCTATTTAACCCGGAGACGACGCGCAACGACAAAACTTTTTGGGGGATTTCGCGACATCGCGACAAACCCAAGGCCACAGTTCCCGTCTGGGGCCCTACACGCTCGGATAGGGGCCGTTTCGTTCGCATATACCATCGCATTTTCGACAAAAAAAGAACATTCCTCTCGCGTATAAGCGATACCCGCTTCGGTAAGTAGCCAAAATTCTAATGAGTTTTCGTATATTATTAGTGTCCTATTCGTAGGTATTATTCATTTTCGAGTTAGTTGGTATAATATAGCATTGAAACGTAAATTGTGTAATCTCTTATAGGCAGCCCTCTTGAACGTGGAATATAGAGATCTTGACGCGAATAGTCTGCAATATGGGTCAGTGTGTTTTCCCCTAAGCAACGAGCGATCCTTTTGTTTCGCTCCACTTTTACGCGATATGGCCTGATGGGGAGTGCATTCGGATGTAAAAACTTCCAAATTGTGCTCTCTAAGTGCACATGGGGGAATTCGATGAATAAATGAAATATAATCGGAAAATGCTTTACTTAAATACGGACGCATTAATGATATGAATATATTCCTATTTATTTGTTTATGTACAAGTTATTATACTTATACAGTTTCTATAAGATGTACTAGGTAGATTGAGTTTCTTATTTTTATACAGGAAAATTACAGCATTTCATTGCAGGATGCAAAAAGTGGTGGATTTCTTATTACAATTTTTTTTCTGCAGAATTTAACTGATGACTCCAAATCCTGCATCTACCCCAATATTCAAAATTTAAAGCTTATATTTAACGTAAAAAAATAATCCCGGTACAAATAATAAATCCATAATAAAAACGAATTAATTCCATACATTCGAGGACACTTTTCATTAATATTTATCTACCTAAAATAAATTGATCCTGCACAATCTATAGAATTTAAACTCTTCCAAAAAAAAAAAAAACCGCAATGATAAAAAACCCCAACGAAAACATCGAATAACACAACTCAAATTAAGCGGAGTATTCGCATAAAATATGAACCCAATCAACTCGTTTTCGATTTCGACCGGGCATTTAAAACCCGATCGCCGTTCTAGTTATACATAAACCCGTCAATGAGGGATATTTTCGCAGCGCCAAATCGCGAATTTCGCACCACCAGCGAACAACAGACAGATACCCCTAAACGCGAGTGAACTCTTATCGATTCCACCGGTCCGCGTAAATCCATAAACGAGTCTAAGGAACACATGCAGGAGGTAAAAACCGAAAAAAAAAAAAAGAAAAAAAATCCAGAAGCGCCAGGATAATAAAACACTCCGGTAGTAGGGTGGTAGCCAGAGCATTGGATGACATCAGGACCAATGACACAGGTGGGTACGCCTGTCGCGTTGTCACCACCGCAGTGGGGATGTCACCAACGCGAGGCGCGCCTGCGCGGGGCGGTCACTCGATGTCACCAGCATACGCCTCTAACATCCAATTGTAGGCGCCCCCTGGCGGCAGGCCGCGCGAAACGTCGCCCGCTTGCCGGCGCTCGTCGAATTTCCCACCGAGTTCCAACGAAATTTACTCCGCCGACATCGAACGATCAACATACAATCGCGCTCGATCGCTCGGATTTTCGGATGCCGGGGAACTTTCGAGCCGATCTCGCGGCAACGGCGCCCGCGTCTTCGCTCTATCAAGCGATCATATTAGCCAGTATGTGGCCGGCGTGACCTTTATCTTTGTTTCGTTTAGGCAGACGCGGCTCGGAGGGATTCCTGTTGGATGTTTTGCGATTCGAACGGCGGTTCACGAACTGCATATAATCATTAGTCAACTATGTAGGTACAATAGAGAAGCTTTATTTTTGTATAACAATCGATGCTACGCCATTGGATTCGTGTGTGATAGGTGCGTGCGTAGCCAAAATATATTCCGATCGCTACATCTCTTTTACAACCGCTCCGTATAAGATTTAGTCATAAAATTTCATACTCGCATCTCCGCTTCGGATCGTCTAACATAATCGATTTTTTCTTTCGAACAGTACATCGCGGAAGATGTGTATATATGTATATAGCGAGAGCGACGCTCGGGCGTCGCGAGCGTCGGAGGCGAGGAGCGCCGAATCGGCGATCGTCGATATCGACTTGCATGGCACAAAGTCGGGGCTCGTCCTGCTCGTCCTGGTCCCGACGCGGGACACCGCGGGTCAAGGGTCGTCTGGCCGGGCGTGTCACCCCAATGGTGAATCACGTCGGGCGCGCATGCGCCGCGTTGCGACGGGACAGGCGACTGTCGCTGGATGTATAGTGACAATTTCGCGACGCCCCGCCCTCGCCGGTTTCGTCCTTTTTGTACCGCATCAGCGCGACAAAAACGTTGTATATATACATGACAATTTTGTATTTTTTTTGAGTGAGTTTAGAGTACGCGTTGTCGCGGTGGAGGGATGGAGGGCCGATAAATAAGAGAAGAGAGAAAAGCGACGTGCGATAATCGCCAATTTCGTCGGCAATAAATTTAAGTGAATTAGCATTAAACGTACCTAAATAGAGAATGATTAAATAGCGCCCGTAAATAAATCATCAGCGTAAGTTACATTAAAATGCTGTTTTAAAATATGCAGATTCGACGACGTTATGTACCTCTATATTGCTCTTTGTGGTTATATAAAAAAAAAAAAGGAAAATCGCTATTCGCTTCGGGCTATTTTCCCGCGCATATTCCAAATTGATTATCTATCCTCGATATTAGGCGCCAATTTAATTAAGTGCTGTAATCAATACACCAACTATTGACGGAAATAAATTTAAATAAACTTTAATAGTGTGTAATATTCACACCTTTATTAAATATAATTGAAAGTCTTTTCCATACATTTTTATATATTTTCATACAGGTGTTATCAAAATAAATGTTGGTGTGTCTTAGTTTAGTTTACAATATATTCAGTCTTTAGACGTCGACGGGAACGTACCTAATAAAGAAGTAGATGCAAAGTATTACAGTTTATGATCCACCCGTAAAGGTGCTGGAATATGAATCAAGGTATGGTGTATACAAAGTGGATTTTTCCCGCGGTTGATTTCAACGTAAAATTTGACTAGTTTCCTAAGCGCATGACAA
This sequence comes from Phyllotreta striolata, assembly GCA_918026865.1. Lineage (NCBI taxonomy): Eukaryota > Metazoa > Arthropoda > Insecta > Coleoptera > Chrysomelidae > Phyllotreta > Phyllotreta striolata. The sequence continues at coordinate 6,337,900 of OU900103.1, read as the reverse complement.
AATTAAAACTACTCGTTTATAGGTAAAAATATCTTATCTTATAGGTGGTTTTGAGACGGAAAATTTAAGAATAATTACAAACAACGCATTGACGGGTTTAATGGAAGGTGACACAGTGCATAAAACGCGCGGTTTATCAATTTTACGCATCTAAATGTCGATGTCGAGGCTGCGTGTAGACAATATAAAGGAATGCCTCGACTTGTAAGCACAACATAATCGAAATTGTTGCCTCCTGTAAATGCGACGAACATTGTTTGAATCGTGGTCGATTTTATCGAAAAGAGACAAGTCTATAATTATAGTGGAGCACAACATATGACAATCGTGACCGGGGACCTGTTAAACCGCACTCTCTTAGAGAGAAAAAAATAAAAATAAAAGGGCATTACCTGCATTGTCCGTGACTGGTTCGACACATGTCTGATCCGCAATTAGTACTGGAATATTTCGTGACAAATTCGATAGAACCCAACGCTAAAACATAGACGTACCGAACAATCCTCTACTTATAAATTAAAATTATCTTCCCTATAATATAAGTACAAAAAATTTTAGGTACGTCCCTGGTGTGGAACAAGGTTGGTATAGTGGATGTGTTACACGTGATACACATAACGATGTCGATATCAAAGCCTAAAACGCTCGACATACGGCTTGATATGTTGACAAGAGAATGATTCCAATTTTCCGGCAATTTTTTTTTAATCAACATGCGATAAACTGCGCCGAGAGCATTAGCGTGCAACGTGCATTGGGGAAACGCGTTCGTTTAATTCGGCCTTCCTCGGATCCACGACCAAATCGCACCAGATTATCGACGCGTTGTTCTACCTTTAATAGATTCGCAGATTCGGAGTCTAATCGCCTTTGATTTCCGCTTTTAATAATTTATTATATCGATAATTCTTCACTCTAACCGCCCCTATACTCTGTGCAAATATTTTTTTCTATAAATTCAAAACGTGATTAGCTTCGAATGATCTGAGACCGAATTGCGAAATGGAACCGATAAGTTTTCCAATATCGGTGGAAAAAAATCGATTTATCGAGTTTTGCAATGCGTTATTCAATGTGACATATCTGCGACATTATTGATAACGGCGATTTATAAACATGTTGTGCAAAATGACGGGCCATAATAAGCGATAATGATTTTTTACTCGGCTTTATCGTTATCGCAGTTGACATGAACTTGGAAGTTCAAGTTTAGCTAGTACGTAATATCGAGAATGCACTTATAGAAATTATCTAGGTAATGCATAAGTTTTCATCTCTGTTGTAAAGATCAATTTTGTCACATATAGAAAGGAGGATTCTTATTTAGATTAAACGAGCGTTGGTACCACATAAGCGCAATTTGTGAAAAACATTATCATCCATCAAAGTTGTAAATGTAGTGACCTAATGTCGGAGTTACAACCTCACGCAATAAAACGTTTATAAATCGATTTAGGCGTGAAATAGCATCGCGAAATTTTAAAAACAATACTGTACAAGACGCTCTTTAATTACCACATTATTTACCTCATTTTCCTCTTCAATGGACGTCTAATAATCCCGTCTCGAAGCGTATAAGATCGCGATTCAATTTACTCAAACCTAACGAAATGAATTAATCACTTAGCATAAAGCAGTCCGGATTTATAATTTGATCTTGTATGCATAGTATAGTGATTGATATATTCGCCACCTGCTCGTTAGGGGTCGTCAAAGATTAATAGTGCATTTCGTGTTGGAATGAGAAAAAATTATATAAGGAGATGGGACTAGTCGGTCGTCGACTAACGAGGACGATCATAAAATAAGGCTCTTCGATTCTTCTTCATAAATTCTAATTAGCTAATTATTAAATGAACGTTATGCAGTATCATTTGTGGAAATAATGCGTTTCGCCCTCTTGTCTATTTGTAAACGTTGGTTAATAGATTTAAATTGGTGTAAGTAATAGAGGATAGTTAAGACACGTTGTAATTTCATATATGGTTGAATACGAGCGGTTTTTTTGTACATGTCATCCAATCAGCACGCAAGGACCATTCCATCGTAATTTCAGCTGAGGTAAATAATACCAACTCCTCGGCCGTGCTTTATATATGTTTAACGCTCCGACACATGAAATAAACGCTTCGCAAAAGGCTTTGAACTAGTCATTTGCAGCCAATTTGCCAACCAATACCGTCACTTATATCGCGAGTCTTTCGACTTCTTTCGTGTGTCCTTTGGTTTTTAATCTGAACGTAATTACTATTTACCGATTTTCGTAGCATGTACTTCATCGAATTTACATTTTTGCTCAAAAACAATAACCCTCTACGCACGGAATCGGAGCCGCTGGCTGTTTATAATCGCTCCTTTTTTTTTTCAAATAACAATGTATACAGGATATTTCATTATTTTTTTCTCCTATAAACAAACTCCCGATGTTAATATTTCGCTCTAAAGTATTCAAAATTTATTGGCTGTAAATAAGTTGTTATTTTCAAATAGAATATATTTTATTTAATTGGTTTTCGTTTACGTGTGAAAAGTAAACGTTATTTTAGTAATTTCCAACCGCTAATTCAATGAATATACTTGACGATGGCGCTTGAGGTATTTTTTTAAAGCTCGCACCTTAAAGTAAAATATCCCTATCATTATCTTTGATTGATCAATCAGTAATTAGGGTTTTTCCTTTTTTGTCTGCAAGGAAAATAAGTTAATAATCTTGTTATTTTATTTTTCAATTATCCGTAATGTGAATTTAATAGAGTAAAATATATGCATACGAAGTATTTAAGAACTAAATACCGAGCCTTGGGGCAGATATGCTGAAAATCAGTGTAATCGATTATGGTCTGAAATTATAATCGAGCTGTATGTAATGGAGTAAAATTTGAGCCGAGCTCTCGACCAATGCCTATATAAAATGATCTATTGATTTATAATTGTTTATAAATATTAGTGCGTAAACGTACCCTCCGGCGTTTTTGGTGCATTCTTTTTGTTTTATTCATTCGCACCTCGTTTAAAGTGTTTAAATATTTTTTTTACCAATTTATAATTCACAAATTTCCTATTGGAAATTGAATCCTAATATTGAATCGATTAGAAACGAGAGCAATTATTAACAAATCGCTCGGCCAATTAGCGAATAGCGATTAGTGGTTTCGAATGAGTGGAAATCGATATAAAAATTTATTGCCCAAAAGTAAACTGTTTTTTCATCAAATATTCATCATGCATTTACAAGGTTATCACGTAGAAGTGATTCTAACAAGATGATTTCCAGTTTAATTGCATATACCTGGAAGGAGATTTATTAAAATTGTACGCCACTGAATCCGAATAAGGTAAAGGAGGTATATACAGGATAGCGTGTCCTGGACTCCTAAAGACAACAGTTTTGTCCTGTGAGCACGACTAGCGTGAAAGATTGCCTACATTATATAACGAGAACCTATTACTAATCAAATGAATGTTTGTTTTCTCAACGTATAGAAGGTATAGGCACATTGCACAGTTGAATATGTGTTGTCCCTAATACGGCTTCCAAACACGCACCGCAACTCGTTAGGTAGCCGACGATTACCCATTCTGGTCATAAAACACCATTTTATCTCTTCATTCGCATTAACATTCACTTTTTTACGCCTATCAATTTCTACTTAAAATCGATTCCTAATTTTCAGTTTATTAATCGCTAAAGTACTTCCTCTTGTTTTGTACAAAACCGTATTGGTATAGTACTACTTATATCCTTGAAAAATCACTTCGTACGTCTAGGTATATTAGCTTATAGCTAATGATCGAATCACTTTAAAAGCGATTAAATAAAAAAAATACTATTGAATAGAGAGAGCTTCAATTACTATTTCAAATATAATCACCTTGTATTTGAATAATTCTATCGGTTGTAATTAGACGAGCAAATAACGAGTTATTAGGAAATTGATTAACTTTTATTTATAAACTTGCAATAATTAGATATTATCGATTTGACGTCGCTGTTTAATCGCACAAAGCATAAAGTGACTTTACATTATATCGATACACCTAATTTCTATTTTAATAGCACAATAATTTAATCGCTTCTCGCTCAACTCAAGGATCCGTTCGATTTACCTATATACCAAAACTTTTTCGCTCGCTTCCTCGCATTCCTCTAATTGCGCCTATTGATTGACTATCCATATACATTCAACAGCGAAATTGCGTCATTTCGAACAATTAATTAATCAATAAAAACCGATCGATAGTTTTCCTTTGAAGTTCTCGAGCAGTAGCTGATGAGGTTCGATCATCGGGCGGGAAAGAGGCATTCGCCGACAGTTGACAGTTCGTCAAAAGCCGGCTACATTATCGAAATTTCTAGTCTAATGGAGCGAGATTGATATCGGAATAGCCGCATTAGCGGGAAAAGAGGCGACAGTAAAAAAAGAAGGCGGGCCACGTTCGCTCGGTTATGAAGAGTGCGATAAGCGCTAATGATAAAATGACAATTTTCTGTCATAAAACTCCTCCTCTTCCACGGCGTGATTTGAATTGCCGGTGGAAGAGAAAAAAAACCCGGGCCGTCGCTTGTCACTTAATTCTAATTTAATTGCGCGTTAAACTCGGTGTAGTAATTAGGAATTGAATCGAACTTACGTTGCATTTTTTTGCGGAATCGACATATGGCTGTTTTATTAGGCGCTTTATTGATACGTGGGGGAGTTCGACGTTTTCTGAGGGATCCGAATTAAACAGACTAAACTTTCGTCAATACACTTAATGCAACCCTTGTTAAAACGTCAGCAGGTTGTGTGAGCAACAATGGAGCCGAGAAAAAAGCGCTAATTACCGAAATTTCCTATCGCAATAATCCGTTTTCAATTGCCCTATAGGTTAGAGAAAAGAAATCGAAAAAAAATCACGGCGACATTCAGGTACGATTTTTTTAAAGAACGCCGTTAGAATTGATCCATTGTGATTTTAAATGAAATGATGGTGCAGGTTTTGTGAAAGGATCCGCTGTATTCAACCGTCGGTGACTATTTAGCATAGGGAGTGTTATATTTGAATAAATACATCAATTTAGTAGTGAGTCTGAAGGTATCCATTGTTGTAAGATGAGTGCTACCTAAAAGTAGCGTATAATAAGTTTATTTAACGCCGATGTAGGCGACTATCAACTATAATTACAATATTTAAGCCAAGTTAATTATTATTACTATATCCGTAAAATGTAGTATATTTGCTGATATTCGACAACGCTGTAATTTAATTTCGTTTGGGGTGAAAATATGGAAAGCCTGGTATACAAAAAAACGCGGAATTCTACAGTTTTCGCAATTAAAACGGGAACCGGAGGAAAGCTGTTTAAAATATTTAGAATGAAATAAAAGTAGTCATAAAGCTGGTTAGATGTTTAATTGGATGTCGACCTTAGTAGTCATTAAATGACAAGGTACATTGAAACTGGAACTGGTGGAAAGCAGCAAAATATGAAATTCAGACTGTGAATATCAAGTAACAGCGAAAAGCTTCCAATTAGTAGTCACCGGGGCAACGGACGATGACTAGAGAGCAAAAGGTAGAGGGGAATCTTTCAACGGCCGTCGGTTATACGACAAAATTATTAGGTACTTTTCTACTCGAAATGAACAAATTAACAGACTGAAAAAAAAAACTGTTTCTGTCTGGATAGATATAACGGAATCCTTCGTCCATTATGTATACCAGCGTTTCATCAGTTTTCAGTTTCGAAAAGTATATAGAATGTGAATCGTAAGAGCTTGTGTCACATGTGGAAGACAAATTTTTAAAATAACTCTTAAGTGCTTCTAGTACTTAAATCATGCACGTGCGATAGCTTATGTAAATAACGGCGCTATTTTTATGTCAACCATAATAATATATCTCTAGTAATATACTATATCAAAAATTATATAGGGTTGGGCAAAAGTCCGGAATAAAATTATTATCTGTTAAACCAGTAATTTAAACAAAAAACGCTGAAACACGTAAATTGATTTTATATTGGACGGATTTGTTGCCAATAAAATGATTTTTTTTTCTTCAACCCCTTAGTTGCAACCCAACCCAACTTTATTTTTTCAAATGCAAAGGTATGTCGTGTGTAGGGTCATTGAAAAGCCCGTGAAAAATGGAATCTAAAACATACCTTTTTTTTTATTTTTCTCATGTTGTTATTTGGAAATGGACAAAAAATTCTTTTAAAAACAAATATGTTACAAATACTTTTTTAGTGGTATCGACGTGTGAATTAAGGCTTACTCTACTTAACAGGCTCCAAGGCAATGGTAAAACCTAATATCGGTAGCCTATCTTTAATTCTGAATGAACTTTTATTAAAAGCAGGCGAGCCTGGTCAGGCAGCACACCAAATTTTATTGATTTACCGTTTAAAACTGATAAGGCAATTTAGCATCAACATTCGTTGAAATTTATGTTTTAAGAAAAAACAAAAACATAAAATGGGTTTAAATCTAAGCCATTGTTGATCAGTGAACTTCAAAAAGGAAAACAGGTGTTGCATTTTTGTACAAGTTTTTTTTACCAAAGGTTCGCCTGTTTTTATTAAAAAGTCATTCAGAATTAAAAATATGCTATCGATATTACGTTTTACCAATGCCTGGGAGCCTGTCAAATAGATGGTGAAGGGCATTTTCAACATTGCTACGTCGATAGCACTAAAAAGGTATTTGTAACTTTTTTGTTTTTAAAAGAAATTTTTGCTCATTTCCAAATAACAACATGAGAAAAATAAAAAAAAAAGGTATGTTTTAGATTCCATTTTTCACGGGCTTTTCAATGACCCTACACACGATAAACCTTTGCATTTGAAAAAATAAAGTTGGGTAGGGTTGCAACTAAGGGGTTGAAGAAAAAAAAATCATTTTATTGGCAACAAATCCGTACAATATAAAATCAATTTACGTGTTTCGGCGTTTTTTGTTTAAATTGCTGGTTCAAAAGATAATAATTTTATTCCGGACTTTTGCCCAACTCTGTATACCACTAACACACTAAAGGTATGTGTTTGTGGAATTAATTTACCTAGTGTATGGATAGCAAATAATTTCCCTAGATAATAGCAATGTAATGAAAAGCCAATTAACCGAATTTTCAATTAGTAACTGGTTCGAGTGATGAATTTCTAATTTAGATAATGCGCCGGACCATCAAGAACACCGATGTAAATTGGTTGTGGTGTATTGTGTAGATGTGTTGTCGTAGAGAAAAGCAAGTAAAGAAATTTATGTTACGGGCGTTCTCCTTTACATGTGTTTTATGTAAATTTGAAGGGGTTCAGCTAAACTAGCCGTGAGTGAATTTGTTTTAGGCTAATTTGAAAAGACCAGAGCCGAGTGCGAATGGTTTTTAACTTATGAACTTTTACGGATTTTGTGTTGTGTTAGCAAACATTTCCTTTTACCTGCATTTGTGTTATTTGAAGGGGTACGGATAGTAAAAGTTATTTCAAGATATTCACTTCATTACACAATTTACTTGCCATTCAAACATGGAACGCCAAATGAATTGAGTTTGTTGAGCGAAAAACGTTTTTTTGGCGCGCGTTGGATGAAAAAACTCGGACCGAACGATTTTTTGTGCAGTGACCTTTTCTTCCCTGCATGAATATTTACCGGGTAAATTTTAACCAACGAAATATTTCATCATTGTTATAAGAAATTACCGGCGTATAATGAACATACATACATAGAGAGAAATTTTCCAACGAAAATCGTTTTATATTAGGCAACACGAAATTTGGATTGAATTTTTTATTAAGCTACCGATTTTTTTTTTTCGGGTAGCGGGATTGAATTTTCGGAGGGGTAAGGGCTCCTTAAAATGCGCGAGCGAGACAGAAAGAGTTGTTTGTCGTCGTCGAAGGGTTGAATCTGTGCCCTACGGATCGAATATAAAATGATGGAAGGCTGTGATCTGAAAATGCTGGTTTGTCCGCTCGTCGGGATGAGTAAGTACATCCTTCGTCAGTTGTTTAACTCAATTATTGATCAAATATGGCGCATTTCCCACCCTACAATCTCTATTAACCCTTTTGCGTTCAGGGGTTTAATAATTATGTACCAACCAACCCCCATATTAGGTTCTTACTATAACAACCCTATTATATTTATGCTCATGCGAAAATACCACTTTTATTATTACCCCCATTGTGTTCCGATTCCTCTTTTTCCAGAAATCTCTTTGATACTCGCTGTCTTCTATCGATTTCTCGCAATTATTATTTTTTATTGTTGTCAACAAAAAAAATATACCTACAATGCTTCTATTTTCCATTTGGATCAGGCGAATCGAATTTCCGAGTCCTCCATTTCAACTGTATGTAATTATGTACAAGTAGAGTATACCTATAGGTGTTAATTCATGCAAAATTTGAATCGAATTGCCTATGCACTTAACATAATAGGTGCGTATGAAAGCGATTATTTTGATTAATACCAGGTAAAATTATTATAGCATCAAACATTTGGGTAATAGGTGTCAAATGTTTATATTCGAGAACACAATAGGCCACTCGAACGTTGATAATTACGTTGCGACGAGAAGAATTCGACTTTTTTTTTTCTCCTATGTGTCAAAATAATCTGCAACAATAGGTAGTTGACGTCTATTCACACCGACGACCGGCACTCGAAATTTCACCAAATGACTTTTGAGAATTTTTTTTATCGTCAGTTCGACGCGGCGTTTTTTTTTTTAATGGGGATATACACGAAACGAATGTCCGTCGTCAGTTCCATCCGAATAATTTTCATAGGGTAAAGCAAAATGCGAATCCGACCCCAATAAATCCCGATTTTCATCAATAATTTATAAGGAAGAAAATAGTAAAGAATGCGATTAGACCGTCGTGTCGTGAAACGTACAGTTTATCCGGAATATCACGATACTCGTGTGTGGAGCGTATATATCGAAAAATAACAATGAAAATTCCATTAAGGAACGAATAATGAATTTATTCGAGTCCCTTTTGTGGCCATCGTCACTCATCAGTTTGTAATCACCGAATTGTGATTTTTCGGTCATATACCGGGCGTATCGAACGCCTTTTCATAATAACAACGAATTACCTATGAAACAGTTAATTATTTATTTATTTATATAAATATTTTTAAAACGTTGTATAATGATATATGCACATGTTGGAGAGTTATTTTAGCCAAGTCATAAAATATTGTCCACCTTGTATGGCACTTAATGATGGGACACGTTAAAAAAATCGATTATCCGAAGGCATTGTTAATTAACTGCCATTATTAGATGATGCCACAAGTGCCCTTTTGAAATGTACGAATGGTTCGGTGCCAGGCACCGTGTATAACAGAGGTGCACTGTGACAAATTCTCTTTAATAGTTTGTCTCTTCTATTAACACACCAGCTTCTGTTATACGTTTAAGCGACCACTTAAACGAATCATTTTCTATTTGTTCCAGTCCGGTTTGTCATTTCTTGCGTCTGTTCTGTAATTAGGAGGCTTTTAAAATGCTCTAAACAATTTGCATGGGATTTCTAACGTTCTGTTTGTTTCGCACGGATTCGACGGCACAAAATTAAAACTGTTTACCCAAAACATTTCGATGAAATGATTTAATGCGGTGGTGTTTTAATGGGTTTTTTTTTTCTCTCGCGGGCACGACACTGGTCGGTACGTGAAGTGTTTCAAAAGCCATCAAATCCGGTCAGTGACAACGTATCGATAAAGGATTCAGCATCGTCATCCTCTTGATTAGGATAGATCTTGGTGGCTCTGAACCTTCCCATGATAATGCAGAAAAAAGTGTACATTTCGGTGTGTATAGTTACGCGCGCCGCGTCAGTTTTCGTGTCACTTCTCCGTCTGTCCTTCGATGACAATTTAAACGAATTATACTTAATAAGCACCGGATTCTTTGGAAATATTTTTAATCATCTGCCAACCCAGGAAGCTGCTATTCAAGCTGAAAATATCGAAAGCAATCATCGACGATTCTTCGGGTCTTTTGTGTCGCCGTATAATGCGAGAAACGATCGTCTTCTTTAGTGTTTATTCGTTCATTATTCGTTTCATTATTTTGTAAGCAACTAAGTGATGTATTTGAACTATTAGTTTGTTTACTTTGAACATCAATCCGCCGACTTGGAACTATTTCATTTTTGTTTTAAATTTTGATTAAATTTAACCCTAGCTTGATGCTAATTAAAAAAAAAGTGACGATGAAAAGTTTCTTTTTAGTTGGAAAATTAAACGTAACTTGTCAAAGTTTACCATTGAAAATATCTATTCGATGTATTCATTAGGCACATTATCAGTTAACACACCTGCGGTTAATAGAAATTTCCCAAGATATTAAATGATATCTTTTCATTAGATCTAAAATGTGATCGTGATAATATGCCTCGCGAAATAATACTATAAACCTGCATATTAGTCCTCGATGTCCAAACAATTAAAACGTTTTTATCGAAATTTTATTTATAATGATAATACCTTTTACTACAAATTATAATTATTGAATTAAAGCGGCGAGTGTATCGAACTTCCAATAAATTCATCGGTGTAAACAATATCGTGAATTTCGTAAGATATTAATGAAGTAAGAATTGGTTGGTATATTGGACATCAAGAATTCCATTAGTGAGCCAATTTAGCTGTCGTAAGTCGCCTATAAATTCATATTCACTTCTCTATCCACCCCATCTACTTAAAGACGAGTTGTACTCAAATAAAAATTACTTTTTCGAATGCTTACACGTCTTAAAACATTGTAGTATTCTTAGAAAATATCCTTCTCGGAAAATACTTCTTCGCGTATATACATCAAAGTACCAACATTTTTTTTTTATTATTGATATGCAGTCGGGCCATCTGCCCTTTGCTGTAATAATAATGTACTCATAACAGTCGCGACAGTCTTAAATGGAGCTGAAGTTAATTTTCTCCACAGGTAATATTCATTTTTTAATGTCATACGCTCTTTTGAGAGTCTTTAGAAGAAGGGCGTAACTCTGGCAAGAAGACCACAATTCAAAGGATGCAGTGGCAACCCATAACCTGTTCACTTTCTTAACAGATCCGAACTGCCACAATGTAATTATTATTTTTTAGTTTATTTTCGACGTAATTATTTTTTGTAATCATAAAGCACCAAGCGCCTACCTGGTAGGTATATTGAGACTATTATCTGCTGTTTCGTTATTACGTTATAAATATTGAAATCAAAATTAATTACTTATATTAGATAAGAATCTTTGATTTCGGTATTGCAAAAATCCGTTAATTTTACTTAGGTAGATAATATGAAGTATTAAATTAATGTGGGGGGGTGTTAAATTTGAATAAAAAATGTCGGCGTAAAATGGGCGAGTGCGATCCTGGCTGGTAAGTCGAATATACTTTAGGACACCAATTTTATTAGAGGTGTCAATGGATGTAGTTTACTACTATCCAGAGTATTTATGAGCTGTTGTTCAAGTGCGGTTTGGAACAAAGGGTATATTCTTTAACGTGAAGCTTGTTAACGTATTCCCATACGTACAGTATTTCATTTTAAATAACAATGTTTATATATCATTAAACTTGACTGGCTTTATTTAGATGTTTGTGTTATAACAAATCCTTTAGACAACAACCGTTTCACATATTGATCTTAACACGACTTGTGTCATCGATAGCATCGCAATAAATTTCACAAAAAAATATATATATATCGTTTTCATTTGGACTGTTTTTATCGAATCGCAAATCGATAAATTTACCGTTAAAGTGAATAAATCGAGGGCGAAATTCGGGGACGCCCGAATTGATTAATAAGACTTGATAAATCCGGTAAGGTTGTTGCGATGGCGGTTGATATATTTGGAAAGGACACTTTAATGTGTTTGTATACCGATCCGAGTTGAGTGGGTTTTAGAAAGGATTGTTGTTAGCAAGCTGTCTTCGGGCCATTTATAAACATCTTCTCGTCGACATGCAAATCATATCCCCGGATTTTGATTGATCTATTCATAAGATTGATTGCGCGCCCATCGCGCGCATTGTCTATTATGTATTCCAAAAAGTGCGTTCGATTGTCTCGTACCGCGCTTCCGATGCAGCACATTCTCCGAAAAAAGAAAAAAATAATCAAAAAAATAGAACCCTGCGAAGGTGGAAAATGCGACGACGCTCCTCGCAATGAATCAAGTTGACACTACAATTCCGCTAAAAGGTCGAAACGTTATACCAGGAGAGCTGTGCGACACGAAAGCCGCAGGAAATTACGGACCTGTCCCGGATTTCAGCTTCGGAACGGTTTTCTTTTTCTTTTTTTTTTGTTTAAGATGGAGATTTTTTAATCAGGATGAATGGGGCGCGCCTCTGACAGATTAAGAATTAGTGCCGCTCGTCACGCATATGCGATATTAACAAATCAATCGGTTTGATGCATAATCGCACTTCCGATTCGATGGAAGTGTATTATACCGTTTTTATTCGGGATGCTTGTGTGTATATAGAAAGTATTTTGGTATTACATTATCGATTGGTGATGGGAGTAGAATGCTTACTGGTCATCTATAGTCAAATGTGCGACCAGTGGACCTGTCTATGCATAAGTAACGACGTCTTGAATGCGATGGGACCCTTGGGATCAACCCACTTTGATATGTATGATATACGATATTGTGTACGTATTGAATTTTTAGATATTTATACCTTTGTCTCATTTTTCGCGAAATTTTTTTTTAATATCGGAAGAAAGGGCGATCGTATTGTTGGATGATACGAACGCAATTCAGCGGAGTAAGCGGCTAATGAAAGAAAAGGGGTGTATCCTGGAAAGGATAAAAATTAATTTTATCCTTTTATGCGGCAAGGAGTAAAAGGGTCCCCGATGACGCGAGTCGTCTCATTGTTTCATGTCAGAGAAATTGGCGTCAACCTCAATAGTCCTCTGGGGAGCTTTAAAAAGAACCAATTTGAATATTTTTGACATGGATTTTAAGAAGCGTGAATTTTTATCACCTATATTGGACCCTTAACGTAGGGGAATTCCTGTGATATATACGATGACTAAACTGGAAAGATTATGTCCGGCAAGGAGCTGTGTATCACATTTAATATATTACCCTCAAAATGTTACTGGACAAATTGCCATGACGCCCTTTCATTTTCGATTTCCCTATACTACAACATCACATACTCTTTTTTTTTCACTCGATTTCGTTAACCCGAAATCGATAATCAAATCCTAATTGAATCGAAAGGGTGTATGTTAATCGAGTTAAAGATAGAAGATACACGTACACCGTAATTGAATCGCATTGAAATGAGCGTTTTATTTAAATCGACTTGCTCCATTATTATTGCGTTTTTCCGTGTTGTAGTGAAAAAATCAATTAGAAATTATTTCGATTAGTGATGTTTTATCTAATTCCATCTGTTCGAGTTGCATTGCATGTATTGCGCGTTCAACCAGCTGAAAGAATTCCCAATAAATACATTGCTATTTCAAGAGCAAATTATTTCATTATTTTCTCATAAGTACACGATGTTTTATCGATTCGAATTTTACCTCTATTCAAATTTAAGATATAATTAAAATTTAATATTCGACTTATACCTATATAGTTCATTTTTTTTTCCTCTCTTAGCGCGATTATTTAAGGTGATATTTCAGCGGAGTATTTTTGTGTCCTTGCACGAAAGCAGATCTTGATAAAAGTGCATATCCATTATGCAGTTTTGAACGTAAATAAACCAACAATTACTCGGCTATGAAGAATGGTTTCCGTTGATAATGATTATACGGTTCTAGGGGACCAGTCGAAAAAATGAACACGCGATTTTTGTGAGCCTCGATTAAATATCGTTTAATTGTTTCGTCATGCTACAAATTAATAATTACACCCGACACGTTGTGAATGCGTAATTAGATTAATGTATGCATTATATTCCGATTTGTATACATGTATATGATATATTTGAAAAACTAGGGCCCTCGTGAAATATACCCGAATTGAAAATTCCGTTCACGACAACGCCGATATATATATATATATATATACGCATATACGGATACTGATATCATATATTCCAGTTTCTTAAGATATATTCCGGTGATAAAATTTATGGAAACTAATAAAAAAAAAGGTATACGCCTTACATCGGGTTTAAATAACGCATCGCGCCGTTCAATTAAGTTCGATCGAATTTAAAAAGGAATTACTTTCTTTCCAAAGCGGTGTGACATATTAATATCAACCCCGGCAATTTGTTAACAGCGGGCGGCCAAAAAGCATGGGGAAATTAAAGTGACACAGAGAATTGATATACACCGGCCCGTGCATGTCTGCCTATTAAATTAAATTAAAATGTAGACGAGATGTAACAGAATCACTTATTAAATTACAACATGCAACTACACTACGAAAATTAAACCTCAAAACGAACAGGCCGTCTCATAAGGCGCGAGCGATATTGTCCCGGCTTTGATTTAGATCTTTTAATATAATTTAATCCCGATTTAACGCGGATAGGTTAACACCGGCTAATATATTGCAAGAATATTTGGCTTAAAACTTTTATATTAAACAACACGAAAAAAACCATAAAACATATTTTAGGTCGAATTAAAAAGAGGGGTCTAACGTCGTTAAATTGAAAGATCAATAAAAACGTTGATCCTTATATTACAAAATATCATAATTACATTACCAAGGGGGTTGGTGTAGCTTTATTTTTAGCTATACAATTTTGTAAACACGAAAAAATATATATTTCTAATAAATAGGTGGAATATTCATTTAATGGAAACCAGGTATCCATTAGAGCAGGTCCATTAGAAGAAAGTAGTAAAAAAAAATTGTTATTCTGATTGTAATGGATTATTGACAGTGAATTATATTTTAGAGTGCATATCAAAATGGCGCTCAATCGATATATTGTCGCTATTGGATGATGAGTGAAGAGTGTGTTGACAGTTCAATACTGCATTAATCCATTAATACACATCAGCCTAACGACCTGCTAGATTACATGTCAGTTGCTGGATGGAAATTCGAAATCACATCATACCAGACGACAACGTATCTGATTTTAACCCCACCTTGTTGATGCCGGAGTAACTATATTTATAATATAATACCAAGCGCTCCCGATAAACGGATTTATTAATCAATATTGTGTTATTAAAAGGGATTTATATAGGTAGTACGTACAACATTAATTATTATTTATTACATCATATTATTTATGTTTCATATTTGTCGATATGATAATATTCGTATTAGTTTTTTTTTTCTCTCGAAACCTCCGCTACTGTGGAAGCTTTATAATAGAAACGAATTTTCTAGGGTATATAAGCTCGTTCGCAAAATTTCCCAAACTTGATGTTTACTAAGTAATAAAAGTTTAATATCTTCAGATAATTTAAAAGCTGTAATTTTTGTCATGCTTTAAGTTTTAATTAACATTCGCTTAGGGAGCTCTCGCCTACTGCAAAGCGCCTTGTTCTAACTCTCCGCCTGCTTATAATTTTACCCTTTTGCTCCAGACACTTGAACGTTATTTTCATAAATATACTACTTTTATAAGTTTTCTGCGAACAAGGGACAACCTAAATCAGTTTGCCGGAGTAACTGATGGCTAATTGCGCGCGGAAACACTCGCAACGGGATGGGAATTAATAATTAATAACATCACCGAAGAAAATTTAAGGTGTTTACCAGTCGTTCGCCCTCGAAAGAGACCTGCATTGATATCATTTAGCCGTAAAATCGAATCGTGTGCTGGATGGAACATTCCAAAACCAATCAATAGGCCCAGATATTTGGGCGAATTCTACCGGTAACCATTACTAAGAGTTTATTAAATATCGAAACTTTATACAGAATTCCATGCCAAGCTGATATCCAACGAAATGCTTTGATTACATTCATTTACGTATTTTGAACTCGCAAACGCGCTCCGATCGAATATTCGTTTAATTCCTAAAATGCCTAAATATCTCCGTAATCTGTTAAAACGTGAATTTAACTACACCAATATTTTCTATAACCATCAAATAGGAAATGCGCAATTAACGGATAGACAGTTAATTAAATTATCCTTTCAATTGTAAATGGCATCTAACTATTTTATTATCCTGCAATTATTTGATTTCATCATTTTCCTTTATATAGATGCGAAGTCTATACGTCCGCAATAATTTCATAAATAGCTCAAAATAGTTACATTACTTATTGAATAAATGAATTATACTCTATTTAAAACTAAATGAATCACCTTGTCGTGATATCCTGCTGATAATATTCGTCATGAAGGAACTACACTGTTACTAAGAAACTCAACAGTGGACTTCTAGCGCGATAAGTTATTGTCAATTTTATTGAATAATTTAAATTCGATTTCTACAAATCGCCAATCAATTATATTGTCACAAAAATTCCGAGGAATAATCATTCATTTCGAATTGTTTCGTATATAGAAATATCACGCTTTCTTCTACGAGGTTAGTTCAAGAATTAATCGAATTCTAGGGCACTAGTTTTTACACTATAAGAAATACATTTTATTGTCGATTAGATATTTGCTATTATAATTTCGTCATTGCACGAAGTTGGGATATTTTTTGAGCAATCCTCGTATGTATTTTCGAATTTAATAAAGAAGGAAATGTAATCGAAGTTTGGGGGACGTCGTACAGGTTGTTAAACGGCCACTCCTTGTAAGTTCTGGTAGTTTCGTCGTGACCTAAAAGCCGTTGAATTATACGAAATGATGGTTAAGCGTTCGATCGTTTTATGAATGCATTCTGGTCTTTAAGTAATTAGACATCACGATTCGAGGAGATCCGAAAAATCTCGTAATGTAATCATTTTCGTCTGTTTTCACTTATGGCGAACCAACCATTAGCAGCCGCGTCGTATAAAATCTAATTCACTTTTGAACAAGTCAAGCATGAACTAATTTAATTTAATTATTAGAAATTACCGGTGAATGTAAATTATTAGAACAGAAAGTTGGAAGCGCAGACGGAAGAGTCGAATTATTTAAGTTCCAATATTCGTCGAACTGATAAAAACAATTAATACTCGTATGTATGTTTAATACAGAATTAGCGAAACAAAAATGATACATGTATTAAATTCGTTCCGAGAAATAACTAAAAAAAAAAAAAGTGGAAATATCTGCTCGTCGAACGCAACATTTCCCATAAAATATATGCGATATCAAGGCGGGTCATAAATAAATCACTGATGCATTATAACGACTCATATTTAGATGTCGAAGGGTCATCACTCGTTATGAAAAATTCAAATGACGCTATTAATCTTTTACAATTCTGCGTTTTAACGCTGGTAGACAATACGAAATGGCAAACGTGACCGAGTCCCCGGTTTAAAGAACGATGGGATACTACGGGACGGGGATAACAAGCCCTAGGGAATCCACTGATATGGTCTTTTTCTTTACATTATTTAGTAGACGGTTCGAACGGTCCGCGTTCTCGCCCCCGTTGCTTATTACGCTTCGCATTGCTGCTAAATAATCATCTATTAGCCCTCTAATTCGATACGATTTTTTTTATTAAACCCATCCGAATTTGTCCAAAAATGGCCTCACCTAAAAGAATCCCGCCCGACGTCTATGAGCTCCGAAATTGATGTCGCCCATGTGAGTAAAGTCATCCGTCAAGATAACGTCCTGACTCTGGGAGATCCGCAAACGAAAATTTATTTCTTCTTTGATAATATGTTACCGAGATATGATTCATTTGAAAGTTTATTAAATTACTCCGTCCCTAATCCTATTGATTTTTGCTGTATATATAACGCGGTGGCTGTGTTATTCGAAAGTTCTTGTTTTTTTACAAGATTTTTCCGAGTTATCAATTAGAAGGAAAATATCGGAGATCGCGGGATTAAATAGGGTCGTTAATGTATTTAAACGAGAAGACAAACATTGGGATTTAATAAGATTGTTTCAGTCGAGTGAAGCGCGAGCAAACAAGGGGTTTTAGATCCGCGGATCTTATACTGAATGCGACTGATGCGAATTTCATATTGTTTTGGAGACAGCCTTTAACCCGAGTAGACTTACCGGGGGTTGGTAAATCTTAAGTAAACTTCAATGGGTCGGCAAACAGGGAATCGGCGTGTAAATATCGCCAGTTCCATCGAATTACGCGCGCTCTTTAAACATCCTCGACGGATAATTAAAAAATTATTAATCGTTTTTTGGGATAAATTAAGAATGAGAATAGTGAGGAGAATATTTGCGGAAAAAGGAGCAAGGTGAGAGCGAAAGGATTTGATGCTGGCAGGACTCTGGCATTCTCGCTCTCCCAAGGGGCAGCAGGAATACAGCAGGAAGTTACGGAGCTGAAAGGCAAGGGTTAAATACTAATACAAACGCAAACCCCCCAGAATAACAATACAGACTTCCGCTCAGTTATATGGCTCTCCCAGGAAAAAGCTGTGAATATTTATCATAATTAACAAATTTTATGTTCATCTACCAAAAGAAAAAGAGCAAAGTGAACAAAAAGTGTGATTAAAATTACTAAAATACCCGTCATTATGCGCAAGTTACTTTCATTAGAATTAATAAACGCCCGAATTTTTCAGTCAAAGCAGTCGTTTTATTTTCATTTTTTTTACTGTACTTGTTATTTAATTACGCATCCTTTCCAAGCGAAATAAAATTACCTAATACAGCAACTACAATAATTATTTTTAGTGACAACGAACAACCTCTTTTTTTTACCAAATGTTATGCAAAGATACGATATTAAAAAAAAATCGTGGCGAAGAATACACACACAATAACTGTCCTTTAGTGTGGGTTATTATTTATGATTTGTCGTATATAGGCGCTTTATAGAGAATTTGATTTATTTAATCTTCAGGGTCATCTTGTGTGTATCTCATATGTCGAGCTCAAAGAAAGTCTCAAAGAACAGTCTCTTCTTTATGCTGTCGCACAATACAGTTATTGTATTTATGTGATGTGTCACAGCTATGCATGTTATGCAACAGTGTTACTGTCATAGTAAGACGAAAACGACAATATTAATAAAGACTGTTGTCCAATACGTTTGCATCCTGCAGAGTCGTACTTCAAATAATTTATTTAATTTAATCCGCCCCTAAATACGGCCCTGTCGTAAGACGTAAAAAATAAAGAACGTCAGTTTGATTGAGAGGAAATTTAATTGTTGAAAATTCGACCGCGAGGAATTAAACGGATTATTAACGTTTGTTCGTTTACACAACAGCATAACACAAATTTCGACTATTAATTTTTTATTGACATCGCGAGATTATTATAAGAGGACATAATGAGATACCTATCGTTAGAGTCCGCCAGCAAACTGGTTGTGAAATATCGAAGGTAAAAGTTATGCTCTGTTCTTGACCGTATACCTTTAAAATCCAAACAAAAAAGATCATTTCTACGATCGAGTGGGTAATTTGAATAAATATACGGAGCGAAACAGTAGAGAACTTTCCTTATAGTTCATAACATTCAAATGATTTTATTTATTTATAAATGATAACTATATAAACAACTGTATGTACAGATATTACTTCGTTGGTTTGAATTTCTATTGCTAATAAGAATGCGTTGGAAGACAAATTTTTCCCTAACTGTATGCAAATCAAAAGCGATCACAACTGCTTTAACTGATTTTGTAACGGACTGTTGTTCATTTAATTGCCATTAATTTAGCAACAATCTTCATTTTGCATCTGAAGATCAGAACCGCTCAACATTCAGATTAGAGTTGTTTTTTTTTATATTTTAAGTAAAAGTTGGTTAGATGAACTTCCTGGAAAGTCAATCGAGTGCTTATAGAGTGGGTATAGTTATTGGGTAAAAGAAATTGATTTAGTGAAATAATTAGAAGCTGAATTTCGAATTTTATTTGAGCAGCAAATTAAATTAATATCTGGAGTTAAAGTATTATAAGTTGTACGCTATTCGTTAGCAATGTTCCAGACATTTTCCAGTAAATTTAGTGAATAATTGGCGAAGGAAGCTCGAGGAAAATATGATTAAAATATTCTAAAATTCGCCGGCGAATTTTCTGAGTAATTTTATTGATTATACTTAACATTGCCGCTGACAACTCTTTCATATAAAGTTTATTCTCTGGCCTCCGGGAATTTGCTTAGACTCCAAAAAGCTTTCTTAACGAAACTTTCCAAGCATTATGTTAGGCTCGGGCTTCCACTTTTATATATTTATTCTACAGTTCATCCTGAAAATGTCTACTATATTATTCATTAATTATCCCTTCGACGTCTGAGCTCGCCGACTTATTTATTCAATAACTTGTTTAATATTAAAAGATTATTCGATGCGAACTGTCCTCAAGAAACCAAACACGCCGGGTCCATAAATGATTATTAAACATTGTTATGTTTGATTTGATTTGCTGAATACATAAATACGTAATGAAGTTCATTCGGTCTCTCCTGAGAATTCTAAATTGCAAGCAACTCCTCGGGCTGGCTATAGTCCACATCGAAAGGGTCAAAGAAAGCTTCCAATTAGTTCACATACCGCATCTATAGTAACGCTCGGGGCGCAACAATCTGAATTTCGTTTCTATGGAAACAGAGACACGCGGAATTTCGCTATATAATTAATATAAAATAAAATAAAATATCGATAAAAGCGAATGGGACGGATTAATTGGGCACGGTGAAGCGATGGCGCGTGCACGTTTAGTGCCAACATAAATATTATTCTTGGTTCTAAAAATAGCGCAATTGTCGCCAGTGTCGAGATGAGATCGAGCGTGTTAACTGCTTGTCGCGATTTGTTTACAAAAAGCGACATGTGTTTCTGCAGTTTAGCGTCAAGACGCTGTAAACAGATCGACGCCAAAAAACTATTGCTGGATGGCTCGCTTTACGACGGTATATAAGCAACGAATGTATCTCAGACCACCTTTACACTTTGTTTACATGGTTTATGTGTTTAAAACTAGACCGTTGACATACTGGGTAATTGCTTTCGAGATTATTTACACTACTTTATGTTAAAAGAAATTTAATAGAACCGAGGCGCCGGATATTCCAAAATAAAAACCTTAAAGGCCGATTTCATATTTAACCCAAATTTTTTCGAGACGCTTTGATGTTGTTTATTCATTTTCAACCATTCCTGTATAGATGAACGAAACGCGCGTTATGTAAAAAAAAAGTTTGCACAGCGATCGATCGATGGTAAAGAGCCCTTTTTCACGAAAATCGGGGGTCTTCGGACATAAATTATCGGAGGTAGCCCGTTCGATTTATTTAATTTGTGGAATTCTGCGTGATTTGCAACTCGCGTAAGAATTCGTGTATCTCGCCGGGTCTAATCTCTCGCTAGTTTCCGAATAATTTATTCCCGAAGAAGCTAGTAAATCCAGCTAAATATCAAAGATCGGTAGAAGCAAAGGATAAGTTGAACGGAAAGTGGAACGGACGAGTGATAAATCAGGCACAGGTAGCCCTCCCGAAGGATCCGATCTCGAAATAAGAACGGCCGCAGTCCTTTCCCTTCAGGACCCTAAGATGGATTGACTCACTAGCCTGTCATTGCTTCTTCCAATCTAATCTTCAACGATGCTAACCGCTTTCTTACAGAGCCGCACTTCGCAATTACACGCAATACAAAAATACTCCTAGCATCTTTTTACCACTGTTTTAATAAGTATTTTTTTTGTTATTGTCAAATAATATCATTATTATGAGCCCATTCGTTGTGGGTATACAATCCTGCAGAAGATAATAAAGAAAAAATGTTATTATATTAATACATATAAGAAGATTGATTGAAATTTAATGGAAATGTTTTGTAAATGTTTGTCTACGGTCCTGAATAATTTTATTTCTTGTGTCCCAGGCACCCTCTGTTTTTAATCAAATCTTTATTCAATTAAGCTTGTACCCGTTTGCACTTTATGATACGTCGTTGGTATAAATTGCGCTCGAACTTGCACCCGACAAACGGTGCAAATTCTAATTTTAAATATAATATTTTCCGGCGAATCAATACGGTAATTATTAATTGTTATTCCGAGTATATATTTTTGCGCGAGCGACGCCGAGCGCGTTTAAATGCTTTATGTGTTTTGGAAATGGTAAGTAATTTCCTGATGTAAACATGTTGTTGTCATGGGACCGAAAGCATTTTATAATTCAGGTCCCTGCGAAGGATCTACAAATTAAAATGAATAATTCAGAAATCATCTATTACTTAATCCGCGGCGGCAATTAGAACTTAGAAAGGGTGGAGGAATCTATACAGGAGAAAGAGCGAGCGAAGCGCGCCTGCGATGGTGCTGGAAGCGCGACGTTCCTTTTAAAAGCTGCCAATTAAAATTGATACCGTAATTACAAAGTCAATCAAAAAGTTTTCTTGATTTCAATTACGTGCGAAATTAAACTTAATTGCTCTTATTTTCATACCGAACTGACAACCCATTGAGTTCTATAGGGGATATAAAAACCGCTCAATTTTTTTTATATTATAAATTTCATTTAATCGCACAGAGTATTTTGTGATTGACGATAACGAAGACTTGTATCTTAATTTGTTAAAATAAAATGAATAAATCACTCGTCGGCAAAATAGCTATAAAATAGACCGTTTTGTTGTGCATGGGCCGATAAATAATAGTGTGTTAACTGAGGTTAAACAGTCGGACATTTAACATTTATAACACATAATAAATACGGTTTCGGCATATATGAGATCGAAAGTCAAAAGATCCGCATCCGACGATGGTCGTCCATTTGTTTTGGGGAAAACACATTAAAATATAACCGGGAAAGAGATATGTACGGCGGAGCGACACAATACGTGGTCCACGAGAAACGGCCCTCCTGCTGGGAGCCACAAAGATTCATGACACTTACCCAATCCCTGCCTTACTTGCTACGCTGCGGATGTATCAATATATAATTAAACGTATTTCCAAACGGCTTTTTATTCTATTTCTCGCCGCGCTGGAAATTAATTACTTTTCCAATCGTCGACGAGATAGAACAACTATCTTCGTCGTGATCGCTATTTTACAACTACGGTCCACACCCCTTCACCTACTCGCTTCTATCATTACGGTATTCAAACATCATCGGATCTTTATAGTGAAAGGATCGTTATTGGGAATCGTTGCATTTCCCGTACGAAAAAAAAACCAAAAAAAAAAAAAAATCGTTGTAGAAAAATTCAAATTAGACCGCAACGAGAATATTATAATTATGCGCCGGTCAACTACAGTCGACCCGTAGTCTGGTTAAATAAAAAGTGAACCATCAGTTACATAGGAAAAAGCGATCGTAAATATTAAGAAACAGCGTTCACGGTAGAAATCCGACTTGGCGCTAGCCTATGTTTACGGATATATTTTATAGGCGTGACATGCCGGCGAAGGCAAGATCACAACTATTTATTAATGTGTAAAGTACATCGATACACGCTCCGAACACGAAACAACATACTGTGACCTAATAAAATTCGAATAATTGCACACCGCCGAAATTGCACTATATATATATACCATTTACAATCAAATAATACTTTTACGAATAGAAAGATAATCCGAACTGTCGTAATTGTAACCGAGCGATTACTTAAATACTCTCATCTGGTTACACGAGAAATCAAAGAAATAAATTGCACCACTTAAAAAGGCTGCTTCGGGGAGAAGCATGCCAAATTCGTAATTAACATCATGCGAGATGCATTAAAGTAACGTAAATTTAGATGTAAACGGGAAATTTAGCTCTACGTGTAAAAAAATTTGCACGTACCACTTTTGAAATTCGAGAATGGAACAATGTAATCTTATGATAGGTGAATAGACATGGGGGGTCACTCCGTTTATTAGCATTAAAGATAAAAAATGTCTTCCAATTAAAAAGCATATGCCGCTGGCACAATATATCAATCTATAAAGGAACACAGCATGAGACACCGTCCATGAAACGTAGACCTAAATGTGGATTAATATTAAATAAAACATAATAAATAACATTAAATAACCTATAGATAAACAATATTTGATTTTTTTGTTCGACCTAAGGGTATACCTATATAGATTTGTCGGTGTTCTTTTTTAAAAAATTTAAATAAACGCACCTTACATTCTGAGTCGATATCGTTTCGATAAAATTTTGAGCATACACGTTTATTAGGTTTTAATAAAACAATTGTAAATACGTTTGAGAATACTAACAAACTTGCTCACAATTGTCATTAATAAAACATAATCCTACTCGATTACTCCAAATGCTGCATTCGAATAAATTCTCGCGCGTAGAAACTAGGTACAACTCTCTTCTAAACTCCAAGTTGTCCGTAGCCATACGCACCAGAATATTATCATAAACAACAATTATCATAAACATATGTAACCAACAGAAGTTATTTTTAATCTAATAAAAATTGAATAGTTTAAATTAATAATAATAATCAACGTTTTATTTTACATCGTTAAGATACAGGTGTTTTGACTGACTGAAACATTTTATCATTCAAATGGCAATGCTATTATTTAAGGTTATACTATTTTTTCATACGAAAATTCTAATCAAATAATTCATATTAAGAATTAATTCGGAAACTATTTACATTTAATTAACAATAAGAGGAAATTGTTGAAGGTGTTATAATAAAACTAAAATTTTGTTTAAACTTTTTATATTATAGGTAGATAATAACTACTAATTAACAACAAAAGTAAATTATTTAACAAATTTTTAATTATGTATAATAAATTTCTTATCTACCACAAGCGAGATAATCTGGAAAGAAAAATCAATTTAGATAAAGTTAATTATAAAATAAATTAAAAATAAAACGAATCAATTAAAAATCTAATGTATATAAATAATTGAAGTGAAGCCAGGCAATAATCCAAAGATTCTGGAAACGAAAGAATTGAATGATCACTTTCATATCAAGAATCTATAAGACCATTGACTAAAATTCGCGTTATGTTTGGTTGATAAAGGAGATGAACTATCCGAATAATCACAAGAAAGGAAAGATAAACGGAAACCTTTCCTTTCGTGGACTCTTCAGTAAGTTTCGACCTCAGTTCCATAAGGCGATATACCTACGTGAAAAAGTTTTGAAAGACTTGGGTTGAAAATACTGTCACTATTAGTGCATTCTCTGTCTAAGGTTCGAAAGATTTTACGAAAAATTAAACAGACAATGCAAAAAACAATGAAGTATTTTTCCAACGGGTATACGGTTTGTTTTTCTGTAATCAATAAACTAACGGTTCTAGAAGAAAGCAAGATTTCTTAAAGGACTTGCTTTTCCTAGAACCAGTAAATTCATTAACTACCAGGAGTAATTTTTATTTTATTCTAAAGTTGAATGGTTGCTACAGGACTCGAAAACCTAAAGATTCTAAAAGAAGCAAGTATAATTAAAAACACTTTGCTCCTCTAAGAACCTATATGGCCCTCGACCAAAACAGATCAAAATATCACTATAAATCAAAAAAACTCAATTTCGAATTTTTACAACAAAGACGAAATTTCAAATGGAATATTATAAGACTTCAAAAATGCACCAAATTCATAAAACTGATGCACTCTCCAAAGCCTTATTACATCCCTATTTAAATGCACTCCGAAAAAAATTAAAATGTTGTATAATTTTGAATAAAAATGATGCAAGGCTTTCGAATGCATCTGTAACAATAAGATGCATTTCAGAAGCCTTATCCCATCCCCATTCATAGGAAGCAATACTCACCACAATGCATATCCTTACGTTATCATGCATCTCCAATTCAGAAAAAGAAATTCCTACAAATATTTCGTTTTAATTTTATTGTCACATTAAATATAATATTAAACAGAAATTAAAAATATCATGTAGTCCCAGGAATATAATACAGTTTAGTATTTACAACATACTAAACTTTAATCGAAGGACTATAATAATTTTTGTTAGGCGAGTGTTTACAATAATTTATATTAAAATAAAATTAATGTCCCTACTCGCCTATTAAAAATATTTTTTTATTTATTATTTGTTAATTTACTTACTAATTTTTCCTAAATATTTTTAATCCTGCATCGTCCGAAACCTAAAAGAATGAATTCTAATGTAAATTTTCAACTTCTATTATTGTTTAATTTTGTGGGCCAAGGGGGCAAAATTTTCTCAAATAATTCGAGAAAACTTCGTTTTGAACGGTCGATAATATTATAAGGCAACATTTTACCATTTCAATTTTTAAACAAAGAAATGGAGCTTTGCTTGCCATGAGATAATTGGCGCAATAAAATTAATATTAATTACTTTTAGTACAATTTAATTGCAATAAATTCAAAACTAACAACTTCACGTTCAGGTAATCAACGATTATCTAAGTTATTTAAAATATAAAACTGATAAGCTCAAAGTTTATTGGAATTATTCAGCATCGAGATTAACACAGGATGTTTATGATACAAAGAATGTCAATTCTGATAACAATCCTTTAATAAATGCAACAGGTTCAATTTAGAATTAAACTTTTTTGCATAATAATTAAATAACCCTGTATTTTTTCTTTTAATTGATGAATTATTTAGTAGAAAAGATTTTTTGTAATTAAATTAATATACAAATTTTACTCATTATTAGGAGAAGAAAAAAATAAAATTGTAATTTTTGATAAATTAATTCTAATATTATGATAAATGATTTAAGGGATATTAAATACATCGAATATAGAGGATATGTAAATTATCATTAAAACAGCGGCAGTTAATTAAATAAGTAATTTGAACCAATGGTAAAAAAAATCTGTAAATAAACTGCACCTATAAATTAATTCTCCAAGAAGTGGATTGGCATTTAAAATGAATTTAACAAGATTGAATTTTAAATAACTTTACTCTAATTATTAATTGGATAATTCTTACCTGTGCAACACTTGGAAGTTGAATTAAAAGTGTCGTCAGTGACACTTTCAAGAGACACTTTTCAATAGCTCTATCGGCGTGTGTTCGAACTAATCGGAAATTACGTCATAATTACCAATGGTGGAAAATTTTTGCCGAGGAAAAATCAATATTTTTTTCATAACAATTTCGTAACAATTTCGATTGTACGATTTATTTGAATAATATAATCGATCGATTTCCGCCAACGTTCGTCGAGAAAAAGTCTTGTTGTTTCGACGAAAATATGTCAATACAAGTTGTACAAACAAATAAATTACTATCGATTCGATAACATTCTGCTTAAGCGACCGAAAGAATAGTAACTAATGTTTAATATAAATAACACCAGATAAAACGTGAATATTTGTATACCTAATTAAAAAGTTATTTTTTTCGGTCTAAACTTCGAAATCCTTTTAAAATCGCACCAACGAAGGGAAACGAATAAAACTGAGCCCGTTGTCACGTTGCATTACACAAAAATTCGAGAATGCAAAAGATAACAATGGGAACCTATGTCTTTCGACTACTCCCCACAAACAAGATTTAATCATGTATGAAATATGAAAAGATAAATGCTTGGGGTTCAAGTAGTTCTGGCGAATTCGGAATTTCTTCTATCAAAAGAACCGCTTTCGTCCCACGCACAATGCAACTTTATATGAAGATTTTACATGCACCACTTCACCTGTTACGTAAATTATTTTTCTATCGCAATTAGTTTATTAAAAGATTAGTTTTTTATACAAGAAATATAGCGGAATAAAATATAAATCCACCTCTGATTAGGGCTAGCGAAGACAAGAATCGATTTTAATCAGATTGTTTGAGAAAAAAAAACCTTCCCCTGGGCCCAGCGCTTATGAAGTACCGGTATTTTTTTCTTCGCAATCGAATTCCCGAACGAAAAAGTTCCTATTTTCATTAGACCCCGTTAGGATGAATTTCCAATGGAGTGTGTTTCCTCTTTGTCGGATATTTTTGTGAGCGTTAGCGGTGTGGAATCGTCAACAATTTGCATTGTATTAATCGTAGTTCTGCTCTGGACATTCCTCGCGACGTGTTCTGTGATCATGGACCGTGAGATAATCGCTACTCGAATGATTAAATTTCGCATAATTGTTACATGTTACAGCAAAAGGGACTATCAAAGTCAATGGCTGCTGCTCGCTATCTTTGATATTTGTGCATTCTGTGTTGTGTATTTCCGATCTTATGAGCTCTGCCGTGCATACTATCACTATGCCCAACTTCTACACAGGGGCGGTTCTATTATATTTGTTTTTTTTGTTTCGTTATTTTAATGTATGTCAAAGTAAACCGGTGAAGAAATGTATGTAAATAAATAATTTAACCAATAACACAGCAGGAAACGAAACTTTTAACAACAAATTATGATTTATTGCTTAAAAAAAATTAAATATAATTAATATAAAAATAATCAAAAATTCTTGTGTGCATTATAGTTAGTATGAGAAACGAGCGGTTTCGATCAGTACAGAGGTAATGATGATTTATGTGTCGAATTTCGGAGTCCTCCTCGAACCGGTATCACCTCGACAATCTCGATGGCAATGTTGGGAGAATCGAATCCGAATCGTGACATCTTCGATACATGATTACACCTTCAAATTGCGGTCTAATTATGATGATAAAAGTGGCCGGTGGACGTGGACGGAGACGGGTCTCTTGAAAAATTCGTTCTATTGCGACATTCGGTAATCTTGTTCACCATCTAATTTAATGGCCTCGAATTTTCGTGATCACCGTTTCTCAAATAATTGCCTACCAACACCAAATAAAGATTTTTCGATAAAGCCACTACGGGCTGTTTTCGGCCGCAGGAGGCGTGAAATTGCTGTTCTATCATTGTACCGGGACAAAAAGAAATACCTGCCTACGTCTCAAATTTAATTTCGTATATGGTAATAAATCATTTTCGAACTCAAATATTACGTTGACAGAATTTACCGCAGAGTAATTTTTTACCGCAAAACCGAATTATAGAAAAAAAAAACGTCGATTAGGTTGTGAAAAAAATTTGGATTTCTTATTGCACGAAATGATGTTATTGTGTCCTTAAACAAAACCGATCGAACAATAGAAAACGTTATTATTCGAACCGCGAAAAAGGGTTTCCACAAAACGAAAGAAAAGCCCATCAATAATTTACCTTACACGGTGAAACAAGCGCGCAAACAAAGCCGAATATCGCACATCATCAAAAAAAAAAAAAGAACAATTCATTAAGTTGCCCCATGAGATCGACACTATTTTCAGCAAAAACGCCGGTTAGACAAAAGACAAAAGGCGAACGTGGGTTCGAGGGACCCTAGGGTGGATTCGAATTGTTCGAATTGTGTCAAAGACTTTTCCAGCTGGGCCCCCTGCGAGCGGGACAACATCTAACAGCCCCGCGGCACCAGACCAAACGAAAAAGAACCGATGTCTCTTCAGACGGTTCGTGTTCTTTGCCTATTACCAAATTTTGACAAATGTGACAAAACAACAAAAATCCTGTACCGGTTTAAAATATCCCAATTAATAATATACCGAAGAAGGTTTTAATATTTATAAGTTTACAAACGCTTAATAGTATTAGAATTTTGATTTAAAATTGTTTTTTTTTTTGATTACTTAATAGAAGGTAATTTTCGGGATTTCGACAAAAACGCAATTCTACACGGCAAACAAATAGATAAGTCATTGGGAAATCAATTTGGGAGCCTCGATAAGTACCTTAATTAAATTTTGAATAAAATTTACGGTAAATTATATACGTTCGTCGCATAACTACTGGGTTTTGAAATATACGAAATGTTCGATTTATAATTTTTTTTTGTGTCATAGCTCTTTGTCTTTCAAGGATACATCAATTTCAGTTAATATAAATTCAATTGCTTCGAATTTCGTTCTTACGAAATGATTAATGAGGGTTTGTCATTCGGCGAATAAAAAATAGTCATTTTTATTACAAAATTGCTTGTCAGAGTATTGCAGAGAGAAATCGATATAATGTTAGGTATGTACCTAAAATGTAAGGTATTTGCAGGATTATTCAATTAGAAGGAATCTATTTAATCGTTTCGATATTTAATCTAAAAATCTACATAAAAATGCCTCAATTAAAACATCAAACAAAATAGCACCATAAATTCATCACTGTCAAAGGCAGAAACCTAACTACAGATTTGAACACAATTATGTCACTTCCTGCTTGTAAAAAGTTATTTAATCGCTGCCTGTCCTTATTCCACTTAAAGAATCTTGTACAACCGTTTTATGGGGGAAAAAAGTGAATGTAAGTCTTTTATAAGCATCGAGGGTGTTTTTTATCTGGCCACTTTGTCGTTGACGCTTTGTGACATCCACTTGTTGAATACATCCAAATCATGGGCGTACGAAAAATTATTTATTTTTCCCCTAATTATACAAACTATTATAGACATACATAAATCTCGCATCGTACTAGATTAATAAGAATAGAGCTCATTTAACAATTCCCTTCGTCGTTTTACGCAACCTTCTATTAATTAATGTAATTATAGAGACAAAAGTGATGCAATCAACGTTGTTGTTTTTTTTTTCTTCTCTATAAAAGCCATTGAGAACGTGGCCCGAAGGTAAAACACTACAAAAGTTAATTATAGACCAAGTTAACGCTGGTCGAGGTTCGAACTCGGTGATTTCGTCCAAAGCGACATATGACAAATGGATGTAAGATACGTGAGATGTGAAAGATGCGAGAGATGCGATGCGAGACGGTCTCTCGCATTTCGTATCGTCCAACTCGACTCGATCCAAGTCGCTTCATATCTTTGACATTGGATGATCTCTGCTTTATTGGAAAACTCCAACCCGATAGCGGACGCGGACGTGAGGCTAAATTATACTAAAACAGCGGCGTATCTATTTATATATAATCGATTATTTACTCATTACACCTACCCTAAGATTAGCTAAAAATTTACGAGTGCCTGCAGATTTTACTCTTTTGTTAGGTAATAATATGTGAGTTGTGTAATTTAAAAAAAAAATAAGGTGTATGAGTAATTTTCTACACCGCTGTTTGACTAATATCGTTTTTTGTTGTTTACTCCTTTAGAAGAGATGATTTCTATGAAGAAGGCGTCATTTTTTATGGTATAATGGTTTTCGATTTACACGAATCTAATTATTGGAAATAATAATTGTCATTCACGGTAACCGTGGAGTTGGAATTAGTCGATACAAAAAAAAAAAATAACAACGACGATTATTAAGTAAAATTAAATTTATTGTATGGGGGACCTTGATGAGATGGTGTATTGTTTAATAAGGAATTCAGAAAACAATGAGACGCGATAGTTGTAATTAAATAAAAGGCTGCTGCAGAAGTTTCCTTCGGTAAAAATATAGCAAAATGCGAAACGCATTATAACCATAATGTAACGGTAAGTTAATGTCAGTTTTCGAGCATCCCATTCCATCCCATGCCGTATCGCGGTTTCATGAATAATTCCTCACATATTTACAGGGCTGTCAAGTGGCCCTTTGTCATGCAAAATTCTGTCGCAACGTCATTTTCACTCCTTGAAACGTTGAAACCGAAAAGTATCGCATGAAATTTGAACACAATCAGATGCAAATTCAAAACGGCATCGGATCCAACAACCCCGCGTCTCTCGGATCAGCGACGCGACGCTCGAACGTCCAAAAAACAAAAAAAAAATCCATCCGATCCTCAACCGCCGGAGAATCCCGACTTTATCGCCGGCGATAAAAACCAAACGCGATTCGCGGTAATGAAGGGCGAGGGACCCGCGTGGGCGTTTCGCGGTGAATCCGGCATCATTACTTTATCATATTTACCATTCGGCTTTTGGCATATCGTTATTTTATAGCTGCGGAAGGTTTATTGAAGCGGTCTCGCGTATCGTAATTCTCGCCCGAGATATCTATATCTGATTGCGTGACAAATGCGCTTTCAAAAAATAAAAAAATACATCTATAAGTAAATGAAGAAGAAGAGGATGTACCCTGATGGGAACGGAATGGAATCGTCTTTGGCGAAGTGAAGAGAAGACGGGTAAGACAAAAGGCAGAAAAAGAACGCGCCTCGGGATGACATTAAGGCCGTCTCGGTCGCAACAAAGGCTCCTACAAGCGCACGGCCCCCTGTCACTGTGTAATGTATGCTAACACGTTTCTGCCTCCGGCGGCGGCACTGACACCGGCGACCGGCAACTAAATCGGCGACGATCGCTTTATGGTTCGAGCCTCCTCCAGCTCGTTTCTAAAATCGACTTAATGACCGTACCCGAAATACTTTCGAACGCCCGAAAAAGACGATTAAAATTTCGGGCATATCCGTAGTAATAACGATAACGCGAGAGAAATAGTCGGGCGTTAAATCGATTACGAGTTCGCCGTTTGTCATTTCGAGCGCGTATGAA
Source organism: Phyllotreta striolata (assembly GCA_918026865.1). Classification (NCBI taxonomy): domain Eukaryota; kingdom Metazoa; phylum Arthropoda; class Insecta; order Coleoptera; family Chrysomelidae; genus Phyllotreta; species Phyllotreta striolata. Next base: position 6,305,530 of record OU900103.1, on the reverse strand, counting down.
AAATCCATGCATCAATCCGAAGCAGGAGAACATCTATCCGAGCGCCGGTAGTGCATCCATAATTGATAGAGCGGCGACCCCTCGGCCCCCCGAGTAATGACTCAAAGTTTCGGGCTTCGGCTTCGGCTTGGGCATCGACGACGGGCCGCGTTCGCTGCGCTCGTTCGAACGCCGGGCGATGCTTATTGAATATGAATACGCGATATGCGAGTCGCGTCCGGCGGCGAGTCGAATCGCGAAACTAGGGAAGGGGGCATTGTGTTTGTGCACTTGGACTACTCCTTTAACCCTGCGATCGGTGGCTCCGGGCGCTCGAAATAGGAGCCCGGCGCGGTGCTTTTTATAGAACGTTTTATAGAGAAACTCTTATTCGTCAAATCGAGAAAGTTCGTATATGAATGTTCGATTTTATTGCCTAATTACTTCGTTGGTAAAAAATTCGTGGAAACGTCGGAATGTTAAATATTCGCGGGGAATTCAATCTGTTTATTTTTGGCGTTTTGCCGAAAAATGTAATACACATTTTCCACTCGGGATTTAATGTGTGTGTGGTTATTTCGCTACTCGATCATTTTATATAATTTCTTTCATCTTAGGGTAGACAAAACACGTTCCCTACCCCAAGCGAATATAAATTTCCCTTTCATTTCTTTGAGCTCGTTGGTACACTCCAATAATTTTTATACACCGAAATTTTAATTTTTCTCATTAACCAAAAACCATCTTTAATTCCTGTACGAGTAATATTTTCCGCCACATATACGAACCGAAAGTGTACGTGACGTTAATTTGCGCAGGATGGGTGGCCTGAAAAATGCATTTAGCAGCATTTTGAATTGCGAGAATTTCACCTAACGTGTATATTTATATTTATTTAACACAATAAACGTTTATTTATATTGAATAAGATGTGTGCAACGATTCCATACAATTTTTTAAATATTATAATTTGAAACCATGTTTGAGAGTTGCACAACAGGAAACATTGATGCCCACATGCACTTTAAATGATAGGAATTGCAAATCGGAAGCTTTGGGCAAAATTTAAGCATAACAAAGCGTTCGGTTTGCTTATGACCCTAAATAATAACAGTATATTATTCAGTAAATGTGTTTGGTATGTAATAATCCAACGCATTACATATACAATTTGTTTGTTCATAAAAACCAAAAAAGCAAAATCGATTTTTTTCGAAATTGCTTAAATGTGTGTTGGGTATAAAATGAAGAGAAAAAAAAACCTATAATAGCCTTTAGCACCTAATTTGGATGTAATCAAAGATGAGAACAATGCTATTGTGTTCTAAGACTTTGAACCGGCCTGACAAAGACAGTAATCAAACTCAGACAAGGACAGCAATCAGGCAGCTGGTAAAAAATAAATATTCAATCGATTTATTGTCCCAAAGTTATTAAAAAAAAGTCATCTGTATCTGTCGTCACTAATAGCTTTTCTATCGGTAATTTATGGACGCCACATTTTTATTTTCAAGGTCGACAACTTCGAATTCTGATTATTCGAAACACCCATGTCGCACCATTGGACGATCTTCTGATAACGTTCGAGCGAATGACTTTCTAATGAACCAATTTTTCGGGGCACTTTAAAATGAACGAATTTTTCGTGTTGTTTTCTAATTAAGAGAAACTTTTTACAATATTTTAATTACGGGCTTGATTAATCGAGAATAATGTGAGGTAGGGTGTAGGATTTCGAAAGTTTTAAATGAAAGGATATCGCTAAAGTTGGATGCAATGGAATAGCACGCGAAAGCTATACGATATGTATGTATATAAGAGAAAAAGGTTAGTGATGCGTTAAGCAAATTCTCCAGGATTGTGGGGCTATATATATAGGGACCGGAGGGTTGAGTAATAGATGAAAAATGTTGGGTAGCGCAAATGAGCGGTGATATATATACGTAGACGCATTGCATCGGCCCCGACAGCGAAATATAGAAAATAAATCAGAAGTGCTACACTCAAGCATAAGCACCCGTACCGGGTTTTTGAAAAGTTCAGAAGTTGTAATTAGTTTGGCGAGACCGATCGTTTTCACGTGTACACTCTCTTTCCCAGCTTTCTGTCCAATGGGGATTTTTAATTAAGCTTACCTCGGCTTTTTATATTCAGAAAGTGTTTTTTGGAATGGAAAAATATTCAGTTCATTTGCTATTTGGCCGTTATCGCTACCCTTGGTTTGTTTTCTTGCTCCGGCCGGTGGTCCTTCGCCCCCGCGCCAAACCCTCACGGCGATTCATTCTACATTAACTGACCACCGGTACAGGCATCATTCAACAAAACCGTTTCTCCGCCGTCCTTTTTATTCCCGGGATTACTTTTCCTCTTCGTGACCGTTAAAGGGGCTGAGCGGGGGCGGCCGTCGGTATACGAAATGCCCTGTTTTCCATTTTCCTTTATTTTTTTTTTGCTTTATTTGCATACCACATTCGCCTCTCTATTGTTTCTATATGGGCCAATCAATGCTGCAGGTAAGGCGCTTTATCAATCCGATATATGCGAGAATTAATTCGGATGCTTTTGGATTCGTCCGGAATAAATCCGGATTCGGAGGAACGATCATTTTCACTAGGGGACGCATTTAAATATTTATCGCCCTAAATTACATAATAATAGACCTTTCGGCTACGAAAATGATTTTTCACGAGCCTTATTAATTATTTTCATCAATACAGATGTTTTCGGACGGGCCGAAATATATAATGCCTCGGCAGTTCGTCAAAGCAGATGTTCCAGCAGATGCGGTTTGTGAGATACGTTTAAACGATATGCTACATGCAGTCTAACCCAAATATTGCGATTCACGCACCCGTCCAGCTCAAAAAACACGCCTCTAAAAAAACCATAAGCCTATACCGGAACCGTCAAACTTCAAAATTGCATGTACCAAGTACAGGCGATTCCAAAATTCAATTATTATCTCTTTATAACGAATGTATTAAACGCATATTTTTGGATGTATAATTCATTCACGAATCGAAACTTGAAGCCAATCAAAATTGAAAAGGTAAAAGGTTTACTCAATTGCTAATCCGGCTATCATTAATTCAGTAATTGTCGATGAGTATCAAAACCAAACATCGCAGACGACTAAATCAATAATTAAAGATATCTTGGAGTTAACAAGAGGATCGTAAATCACACGAGTGCATTTGAAATACAAATTTTATGAATCATATTGTGCGATGAGCTTGTCACGTTCATTCGAGAGGATTTAAGTACACTCGTGTCCGCCTTTAACAAAACACCAAAAGTCTTTGAATATTTTCGAGGAAAACCACACATCTTGTTAATGGTGCGTACACACTCGATAGCCATTATGTCATTTTAAAATGTCGACAGCCCGAATATAATGCGCTCGTTTATTTCGAGGTTTTGAATAATTCAAACGCTCGAGAGCAGATTGTTTTTCGCGCAAAACCCGATGGCGTTAAGTAATTAAGTAAAACACAAAAAATAAAATCGAACGTTCGACGTAGTAATCGGAAAAGCGGCGTACACGCGGAAATCCATTCAGCGGAGAGCCCAAATGAGATTGAAATATAGTCGGATTAAATTCGCGTCCCCTCGTTTTATTGCCCCATCGCGACGCGTATATCCACATTCATAAGTGTTGTTACTTCGCTAAAATGACAAAATGCGAACGTAAATGGGGTGAAAACGTTTTGCGTTTCGCATTTCATCCTCTTTACCGCAGAGAGGGTGTTTCTAATCGCATATGTTTTTTTTTTCCTCTTCCGCGCTGCGTATGTATATGATGGCTATTAAATGTTCTCGAAATGTCGATCCTTCCCCAATCAGATTATACGTTTATTAGCGTTTTTTTTATTTAGGAAGGTTCAACGAAATTAATTCATGTATTGTATTATTAAAAAGATTTAGCCAGATTTAATCGAGTCCGATTGTAATCGTCGTTGGTTACAAATGGGCGAACCTGATGTACATGAATGTTTAATGTAAAGTTAAAAGATGACCGTAACAGGTCAGGTATGTTCGTTATTATAAGCGAGGAAATGAATATAATATAAAGGGATTATGCGTGTTGGAAATCACAGATTTTAAATTAAGATTGCATGTAATTAATAATAAACTAGTTAACAACGTAACGACACTATCAAGATCGTCTTTGTCATTTATTAATATTTAAAAAAACGAACACGACAACGAGAATAAAATATTACCTTTATTACTTCCTGAGCATATGGGCGGGTGGAAATTTTCTACCTGCCTTGCTCTCTCTTTATATCAATTACCTAACCCCGAGAAAACGTTTTCGAGCGCTTTGTCTATGCGCCCCTTCCTCCAATGACAGCCTATTAAATATAAAAATCACATCTTTTTTAAGAAAGCATCGAATTATTGTTATTCCCTAAAGGCTCGAACAATTAATAACCGATTCCTTTTTTTCATCTCGTCACCTGTCATACTCTACTTTACCCGTGATGAAGTCTCGATCATTATTTTTGTTCAAAATAACACCAACAAATTCGACTCGATGCATTAAAATGACCGGTAATAATCCCGAGGTCCGAATACATCTAACTAGAAATAACGAGGGTGGAAATTTGGAAATTTGTTCATTTCGGAGGGATCTAGTGTCGCAATTTTATTAGATAATAGACAGTTTACAAGGGTTCCTCAGTTATGTACATAAATGGCAGCCATGATAGTAGATTTGATAACTTCAAAACTGGCCATTATATGTGGGGATTATGATCTTTCAACCGAAATAATTAGCCAAGATGCAGGCTCGTATCCACGCTCAGTATACTTACAATTTGTACGAATTATTCGGATTATTTTTTAACCTCGTTGAATACAATTCATAGTTTAGGAAAACTTGTGAATATCTAGATGAAAATTTACATTTAATGGTGTATAAAAACATTCTTGTATGTTATTAGATTGTGCAATTTGAAATCCTGTTAATAACTGGGTATAATTTTTTTGGTTTGTAGAATTTTTCGGCGGAGCTGATCCATCTCTGCGATGCCCCGAACGAGTCCGTATTAACCCTTATGTACGTTAAAGGGTTTTTGCCAGCCCCCGCCGGACCGAGTTATGTCAATAACCGCACGGATATTTCGAATTAAGGCAGATTGTGGCCTGGTCGAAGCTTCGGAGCTGCACGGCGTGCCCTTTTCGTTGCGCGGCGCTTCTTCTTCGGGGCCGCTATCACGTCGAACGGGTATTTGTTTAGGCGCTTGATAAAATTTTACAATATCTCGACCGCCGGCCGGAAGGGCGGGCGGGCATTAGTGGGAATCAAGGTAGCGCAACTCGAAAAATAATTACGCGGGATGAGATCGATTTTCGCGACTGTTTCGGGGATCGTCCTTTGTGCGCGATTTCGACGTTTTAATATAAGGGATCTTTTGTGATTACAACCGTGCACGGCTGTCATTTTCATATCAAAGTTTTTAGCGATGTATTTTTTTTATTCGAGAATCCACTCGATGATATTTATTATGGATCCTCCACAACGAAAATGGCGGCTCAAGTGCAATGTCCTGTACGTTGAAAGCTCATGGCGTACATACATGTATGTCAAGTGGGGTCTCGCATCTGTCATATGACTGTTCCCATGAATTAGGGTCCAAAATAAAAGAAGTGTACCCTCGATTTTACAACGCCGACTGCTCAAGTACACAGATACAAGGGCAATTCTCTATACCAATCAAAAGGGTATATTTAGTAGGTGGAGCTCCATTCATATTGACAGTGCACATTCAGCCTCTAGATATTTTTTCCGTTCCAATTCGAACCCTTTAATTGACAATGATTTATTAATCTCGTAGTGTATAACGTACCGGTGAAGAATTCGTGCGACTAGAGTGTTTGCAATAACAACAAAAAAAAAATAAAATAAAACGCTATGCGTATTTATAAGTTGGGTGTATATATGCACGGAAAGAATGGGAAAAAAAGAGAAACCATAAAGGCAATCATGTGATACGAAATAATGCATACGGTTCCAAGCACTCGCGTTGAATATTAAAGAGTGTATTTCTGAGTAAGTGACAAGCTTTGCACGTATTTTATGTCACTTGTCTCGTACCGTTCGTAGTATCGTGTCCGAGCTTTTTAACATGACATCTGAATGGTTGTTATGACATCAAGGCTGTTCAGCAAAAATAACACTTTGTCACTATTATTTCCTGTTCCAGTACACGAACGGCTTGTTTTTGTATTACCGTTACCGGTAAGGACTTGACACTTCCATTCCGATTCGGAATAACACCAACCAAAAAAAAAATCGATTTACATTTACAATTTACAATTTACAATTTTTCAAGAACCTGTTAAAGTTGACGGAATAACGATTCGGCGAGATTTAATTTCGCCGGTGCTGCCACTGGAGCTTATTCTGCAACAGATTAGTTGGTGCAAAATCGAAAACATCGTCGCCTTAGGGCAAATCAACACTGACAGTACATCCGGTACGTCGAACGCAGATGATGCTTTAGCGTTTCATTCGAAACAACACGACAATACAGCAAACCCGACGTTTTCGATATTTTATTGACAAAAAGACAAGCGCCCATTCGGTTGGTCATGATTTACATAGTTGTTGGATTTGATCGACGCGATGCGATTCGCGATATCCGGGTACATATGCAAACATTAGTTTGTCCGATGATAAACTAATTAGATTGGCTTTTTCAGTTCATCTCGCGCGCGGCAGTCGATTTAACTTTTTTGCTCGATGTCTTTGAGCGTGACAAAGTTTTATGCGTTACAATTCCGCTCGTAAGTTTCGTAAATGAAATTCAAAATTATTCATTTTCACGGTGACTTGAGCCGCGGAATAAATATTAGAGATTTTATAGGGAATATATTCGTTATGGTGTGCGACTGTCCTGCTTTGTACTCGCAATAATTAAAGGCCGCATCCGTTACTTATGTCTAATTTAAAACACTCGAATTTATCAGATCTTATCGTCGTCTAGAAACAACACGAGCGCCGAATTTCTATAACGAGCCGCGTCGGGAATTTCTCTTTTACTTGCGATTTCTACGAATTTTTATTATACACCGTTATTATTATTAATTTCCTATTAAAAAAGAAAGCGTATTAGGGCAATGTAGGAGGAACAAATTCCTCTTAAAATACGAAAGGAATTACGGCAACATTTTTTCTCAGACAATGGTGATATTTTCAATTGAGAAAGAATTATTTTTTAAAGATAATAAAATATCTAAAGACAAATGTAGTAAAGAGTAGATATTGATAACCATATAGATATATTGAATTTGATAAGTACGCCAATGGTGTGAATGTTTCAGGTTAGAAGCGCAAAGACAGCCGAAGCGATATCGTATGGTGTAAATTATTCAAAACGGACACTTCGGTATCAGAGACTTTGCATTTGACTTAATTCCACTTGAAGATTTCCCAGCGATATCTCTAGTGTCGTTAAGGTGGTCACATAGCGAATCAGATATGGAGATTAGTCAACTATTCCAGAAACAAATGAATGTTTAATTAAGAAACGAAAACATGCGCATTTTAAAGAGCACCATGAGAACGGTCTCCGCGAAAGGAAGTCAACTTCGCGCTGTATTTTAATTTTAATTGAATCCGTCGCTTAATTTGTCACGAAAAAAAAAGGTACCTATATAACATATCTAGACTCATAAATTTATCGATCGATAAAAAAAAAAGATAACGACGAAACGAACTACTAATATATCTACATTATAAGTATATACGCACAAGAACATTCGTATAGGATCCCTAATATTTAGTGGACTTTTATCTATTAGGCTATCTACGCATTTTGAAACAATACAGAAACGTTGCGGAGTTAATTGCGGGTTGTCAAGGTGTCGATTTGTACTCGTTGATCTTATCGAAAATAAATATTACTCGGCGGAACAATAGAATTGGTTATCCCTAACCTTTAAGGACGAGTCGCTAAAGGTCATTTTCAGCGAGGACGATAAGTTTGATTGAGCGAGGCCCAGTTCCGATTGCATGCCACGCTCCGAGCTCGACCTACCGGAAACGGAAAGCTATGCAGATGGCATTGTTGTAGACACTTTACATGCACACCTCAGGAAGCCGCAATTTCGTGTCTCTGCGATCGAAATGCCGAACGCTATGCGTCCGCTTCGGTGCACGCATGCAGCCAATATCTCGCGCATCATAAGCGATTCCGAAATATAAAAATCGGAATTACCGAAGGGCTTGGAAAATATGGTGAAATATATATAACGGACAGTTCGGGACGAAGTTTTTCCTAATTGTGGGTAAACCACTGGATTTCTTCGTACGATATATAGGTGGAAATCTCACGAAAGATCACTGTTCGTGTTTGAGTAGCACGTACCAGGCCATTTACACACATTTCTGAAAGATAATTACCTTGCAAAGATAAAAAATGTACAAGCGTGCATAACCAAGAAAATGCAACAATTACATTTAAGGTAGGTGCAAATAATTACATAGGGAATACTATCATAAACACATATTCAATTAGTTATTAATTCGATACGTCAATTAAATGTTAATTATGTTGTTTAAACTCGCCTTTTTTCCATGTATAAGAAATAGAGGAATTGTTTTATAATTTTTGTTTGTTACCAAACAATGAAAATCATCTTCAATCGACGAATCGATAAAAAAAAATTAATCGAACACGTACCTAACACGCAATAATAAATATCGTACAAATACCAGTTTCCATCGATCAGTACAGGGAAAGTTGTGCAGGTACAATAGCAAGGCAGACATTCAGTCGAGTTATCCAGCCATCGCACGCTGACATTTGCGTGACAATTGTGACAATAGTACATGAACAATTGAAGGTACGGTGGTTCCCATTGGTCGGAAAGTTGACGTGACAATAGCGACCAATGGGGGGACAATCGCAATCACAATGACTTACCATTGGTGTCAACGATGCATAGATAAAAATTACGACGGCCTATATTTCGTCGCTAATTCGCTTAGAAGGAAAAATCGCATTGATATTGAAACAAATTGTTGCGTGATAGGAACTAATCAGCGTTTGTCGCCGACGGTAACTTTGTTTTATTTAAGCTTTGTGTTACTGTCAAAATTGCATGCACGTTTTTGCTCCTCGTAAACGGTCGTGTTTGTTTTAAATTTCGCACCGCGGGGTATCCTTGTTAAATGTTTTCATTTGTATAAGAAAAAATTAATCTACTTAAATTATCGGCATCGTATATACCTATACGGTATCATCTAATTGTCGAAGAAATTTTGTATGAACGTGAACGTAATTTTTCTGTTTTGTTGAATCTGGGTTTTGGGCTTCCGATGCCGGTCCGAACAAAAGTGTCATTAAAAATTATTTGTAGAATTACTTATCGTGCATGATTGGCAGGACAAAAGGTGAACATAATATTTGTTGAATGAAAAATGGCATTCATATTTTTTTTTGGTCCTTATGAATTGAATGAAGAGTCCCATCCCCAGCGGCCATCATCATAGATAAAGCAGGCATGGTGGCATTGGCAGGGGTTTTAATCTGTATCAATGGCCCTCTTGCGCCCGTACAATATTATATTTAATCCATAATTTCAACAATGCATTATGAGTTGCTCAGTGGACCATATGACATTAGGAAATATTGTATCAAATTTCCGAACAAATAAATGTACAGGCGGGTTGCGGCACGGTGTTTATTTTTAATTTCTAATGGTTGGATAATTTTCTGCACTTTCTATCGACCGTCTATCGGCATTGCAGGTTCCTACCTATTATTATGGTCGTTCGTATTCGGCTGGTGCTACTTGATGTAACTATTTCCTCATTTTTCGATCATTGTTATTAGCGGATTTTTTTTTTTTGCAATTCAGTTAGTTTTCTACCAGCAGCTACCGTTAGCGTTATCGGATCGAATAAATAACCGCTTCTTACTCAAATTTATCTGATAAGTTTTGTAACTTAATTTCACATTACATTTCTGCTAAAAACGTTATTTTTACTATACGCATTTGCACATCCTAATTCTTATATAACATTTAAATTGCCAGAAATCTTTTTGCAAGGATTGTTGCAATGAAGAAGAAAAGAATGCGGTAATTTATAACCGAAATATATTGTTGGGGTGTAAATGAAACATGTAAAAGGACTATTAATCAAATTCCAATTAACCGTTTCCGTGGGACAGTAGGTATCTCGAAAGCTTTATAGCAAACGAAAAGGTGAGACGATAGCCGAACAGTTTGTGAGAACAAGCATGAAATGGCACTGTTTATTGTGCCCCGAAAATCAGATAGGCCTTATTATATGCAACAACAACCCTTATTTTAGATAAATGACTTTTTTGTTACAAACCCATGTAAAAGGTCTCTTAGACAAAGGTTATTACAAAGTGTTTTCGTTATCTTGTTCATCGGGTTTTCACACCTAGCGTTTGATGGATGAGCAGGACCTATCTGATGGACGCCGGTCACGACATTCATTGGATAGAACCCCGGCTATCGATTGCCCGACTCACAATATATTAATTTCTCGCTGCTAATTATTATACCAACAATACCATATTAGGTATATTAATTTGAATGCATCTTATAGTAGTATTTTTCATGCGAAAATGAATCGCCGGATTGCTCGAGTAAAAAATCGCCGACAGACATCTGCGGATTGGGACGAAATTATTGATCGGTCGAAAGCAATTTCTTCCGAAATGCCCGTGTTGTTTCATCGTAAAAAAAATCGTCACAGCTAATTTTTAGGCGCCACCGTTCACCGAATAGTCTGTCACCCCTATACAAAAAAAATTTAACAAGCGTTCCTAACCCACCCATTGTTAAATTGTCTATCAACTGTTACTTCGCTGGTTACGTGCCATGTGTTATTTGTAGGTTTTTTTAACAATTTGTGACTAAACGGCCGCTTACAACCCGAACAGATGAGCCTTTCTAGAACGCTACTTCGCCTGAATTTCGCGAAATAATATTGACGATTTTTTTTTTTAAATTAATTTTTAATAAAGTACCGATTCGAGGAAATCATTAAATGGTGCGATGTAGTTAACGATAAGAAGCAGCTATACTATAGATAGACAAAAAGATTATTTTATAGTTACGGTTGTAACCATTGTGTGAGATTTTTTTTGCCATCAAATTGCGTATTGTGATCCAAGGTAGTTTATAAATAATATTACTGTACGCACACACAGAATTGACCGTGTACGTCCCAAAAACAATGGCTAATAACAATAAAACTTTGGCGCGCAACGGTATCATTTTTCACAGCCAACCGCAATTAGGTATAATTTTTAAATGGGATTCCCATCCGATTGCGCAATCATAATTTTACGTTCTGTGTATATAATGACAAATGGTGGCTTTTCTTTCGTGTTAATTACCATTTTCTCGACAAATCAACGCTCGCCGTTTTCCATTAAAAAATATACAATAGTAATTGGTATTTTTATACCATGGAAACTTAACTCGTTTGTTGTTTGTACCAACCAGGAGGAACCATTTTAATTTTGTCGTATCAATTTTTATACAAAACAAAACAAATAAAATTCTTATCATGAAACTTTATCATCGTGCGCTTAGTGTACTTATTACCGGAGTCTTTCTTTGGGTTTTCGGTATATTTTTTTTTTGTTTTAGTGCTTTCGATTTAGACCTTGAGGTAATTAATGATTTAATTTGAAGCGTATCGGGACGGCACTGGCGAAGGACCCTCGTTGATTGCTCCCTTGTCATGTGTAATGTTTTGAAACGAGTTTTGTGAAACGTTTAGAATCGTCGTTGTATTTTACCTAATGTGAAACTAATTTTGAAACGTGGACAATAACACAAACCTATAATTATAGGCAATCTCTAGTTTATGGCGAACCGCCTGTCCCATGGCATTTCTTAAATATATAGAACTATCATTTTTTATTCCGCCTATGACATTTTATATTCCCCATTACATTTAATTGTCTACGGATTTTTTTTCGTCCACGGTTATTATGATAATATCTTTTCAATATTTATGAGGTATTGTGGCGGACGAGAATTAATAAATAATCCACGACAAATTGTTGTTATTCGCAATAAAAAACTTGTCACGATCGACTTTAATTTGTTTATGCTCCTTGCGAGCGTTAAAAACATTATCGCTGCGACAATTTGTTTTCTCAATTCGTCGCGTAAACAAATCGGTGGCTTTCCGGATTTTATCTTGTTTTCCTTGGACCAAATGTTTTTCTAATTGCTTCACGCGGGTTTATTGCCTATACACTCTTCACGATTCTCGTTTAATTTCTATTTAATCGCAACTAAATATATTCACAATATTTCAAATTCCACCATCAGGTCTATAGGCGTATTAATAATTTGTAATAAACAAATATTTCGATTAATCAGACTAATTCATTTAAATTAAATTTTTACACCTCCAAAAGTTTTCGTATTGCATAGGCGGTGTTGTGCGAGTCGGATTTCGTATTATTAAATTTCCTAAAGGGATTGAATTCGAAAGCCATAATTATTTTCATAGATAATTAATGGGTGCATCAAACCCTCAATATGTTGCGCATTTTTTATCTAATGGTTCGCAACCCTGTTGTGCGTCTGCAATTATTAAACAAGAATGCCGAATATAAGTTTTTGTCAATTAATTGCGAACTGGAAGAATTCGGAGAAATTATTAGGGTACCTGTCAAAGACCTTACTGCTAATAACAGCTATTTCGAAATTATAGTTTTTTATACAAGTGGTTGATCGTTCTTAATTATGTGCTATCTCTATTGCCTTGTACGAGATTGAAAGACAGTTCTTCAAAATTTCTGCACGCTTCTATGACATGGAATCATCTTCTCGCACAGGCGGTGTATAAAAATTCCGGCCGTTTTGTATTAAAATTTTTGGAATATCCATCGAATACGGTGAACGAAAATGATGCATAATAGAAGGAAATGTGTGCCAAATGTTCATTTAAATGTATCGGCTGGTACGAATCGTGTGATTTTCCAACGAACATTCGACATTCGCATATGCATACATATCGCCGGTATCGCGATTGATGTTTCTCCGTTTTATGTGTGAAACGCAGGTGCGTAAATCTCACTGATGGCAATTCCGCGCTGGAGGACAACTCATTTTCAATTCATGACGCCGGGTAATTATCGTACAAACCCCACAATTTGACACATTCGTACCCCAAACGATCGCACCCTTTTACACAAAACGATCGAAATGCCTTATGCAAACAAACGATTTCAAACGGTTTTCGCCAAAATCGAATCGCGGAGCAATACAAACATTTCGATTGGAAACAATTTTTTTTTTATTCGACGCCTTATTAACTGATTTTTGTATATATTATACCTGCTCGTCCATTAGACGGAATTGATATATTTACGATGCACATTCAATTCATCTTCTAGTGATACAGTCGTTCAATTTGTAGATAAAAGCGGACAATAACAAAAGTAAAACATCTTATTTTTGATGCCTTCGCGTTTTTAATATTCACATAGTCATCGCAGATCGATAGGAAGTGAATAATAGCGAACAACATTCGGGAGAAGAGTCCATCATCCAGAGTGTTTTTTTTTTCGATAGATACATTCGATTCACTATGTACAGGACCGAACCAAAATAAACCTACCCAATTTATGATTATTGATGAGCAGGTAGGTAAATAAAAAAAAGTTTGTTGGAAATTCTTCATTGTTGGGAGTTACAACCCTTTTATCATTAGATTCACACAATGCGATATTTTCATCACGTCCACATTATTTCTATGCCGTCGTAACAATTCGTATCGCATGTAACACGCAATTTGTATTAAATTCCTTTTATTATACAACATTAGTAGCATCCAAAAATGTAACAATACTTTTCTTTCGCTCCTTTTCATTCTTCCGCGGACCGTAAGGTATGCTAAATCACGGGGTAGCATCTTTTTATCTCAGTTTTATACCTGCCATTATTATTCAAAGGTATATCTGCATTATCTTAATAGTATTCTTTTAATCGTTAGTTGAAAGAGGTAGAAAATTTAATTAACCAAATAATTACATCCGCTCGCAACCGCAAAAAATATTCGAAGGGTTGATCCGTTTCGAGTAATCGAGTACTCTCGCAAAGAGGCCCTTTTGTGAAATTCCAGCCAAACATAATAATCTCATACAGTAACAATTTAATCTAACATAATTAAGTATAAGGAAAAAAATTCCAGCCGGAGGGCTGTATAGGTTATAAAAGGCGTCGGTAGAAATCTAAAATTGAATTGGATATTTTCAGTCGAAGCAAAAAAAAATGTTGTAAGACGTCGAGTTTGTGAGAAATGTAGTAGAAGATGAAGATTGTCACAGTGGTTGCCCAAATTTGCATACAATGCAGTGACATGTCGAAATGGGAAGTGGTGTTCCGCCGTATTGCGGACGACTGTATGCTATGCTTCTTGAACACAATTTTCTATTAATCACTGTTACGATCCGTTAATTAAAAAGTTCATCCATATATCTCTGGGTAATCTCCGCTCCGCGCTGCACTTTTCTGTTTTCATTTTTTTTTAAATAATCGCCGGTCTCGTTGAGAGTAGTAAAACCTCGTGTTTATTTTGAATACGGTGACATTCCAAATTCCGAAGAGGCTATAAATTAACTGAAAGTTTGTTGATATTCGAAGTGCCATAAAACAAATAATTTCCATACAAGTGATGAACGCTGTTTATCGATTAAACTCTATTAACTTCTTAAGAGGTCGCTAACTGCATGTCATCAAAGAAATGTTTAAAATGTATCTTTTTAAACGGTTCCTGTATGCAGTAAATCCTATAGATTTTTTTTTTCGGAATTTGTTACACCGTTCTTAAAACTGTTGTAGTGCGGAAAAATTACATAAGAATCATTCTGTAAGGCCCATTTTGAGGTGTTAACAGCAGGTGCTGCGTTTACCGGCGTAAGATTTGTAATATTTTATGAATTTTACGACCATTATCTCAGCAGGATAAGTCATTTTGTGAAGGTCAACGTCAAGAATTTAGCAATTAGCCTTTCTTTTCTTATGTGCCTATCTGTCTACCGGAGATAGATAAGTTTATTTAGTCTTCCATTTTCTATACGGCGGCCGCGGCAATTATTAGTTTAGGTCAATTTGATTACATATTCAATCAACAGAAGTATTGAGTAAGGTCATAGGCGTAACTAATTTATTGGAAATCAGTATGTGAATTTTTGTGTGAAATAAATCGTAAATCTAATCGTCTCCGAAAGGAACCTCACCTCTTTTATAATACGAATGACAACAAAAAAAAAACCGCAGGACACTTCTAACGCACCGCGACAAACGACTCGACCTCGAAGAATTTAATTTTAATTTTATTCGGCTGGTGACAGGTAGACACGAAGAAGACAACGGCGCGGTCTCCAGACTGTCGTTCGTGACAAGTCTCGCCCCCTACGGTTTCGGTCACCCCCCGGAGCCGTTAGATGCAAGGAGCCGCTTGATAAAGGACCATCGCTCCGCAAAACGCCTTTTTATTTTTTAATTTGTGACGCCCAAATTATTAATTTGGTTTCGCTCGTTCGCCGATCTCCCGGTCGCCGGACTGATGGATTTTCTGATGGGAATCGAGAGGGTGGATAATCGGAATCCATTAGAGGCCGCAATGACTTATCGGCCTCTCGACTTTCTACGTTTCGAACAATATCAAATTGTCGTTTATTCGTCGCACTGTTATATCCATACTCGTCCGCGTATTTCACCATTAGTTAAAACTTCCAATTTTATACTTCTTATTATTATTTTTTTGTAGCTTCGACATCATCGGATCGGTACGTTAACCTCGGATTATACGCGTACCGTAAGGTGTGAATTACGCCGCCACGGGTAGTATACCGAGCGATACGGTATATACAGGTAAGGTCCGGAGATAAGAATGAGTTAGCCATACGAATGAAAAACAACACCACCGACCATCGCTATCTGTAATTGACACCTTGTTGTCGGTGTAAAAATTGCCAACTCGTTACATATGCCCCCTAAGTCTCAAGTTGAGTTTCGAATAATTGGAAGTGCCTCTAACTAGAGTGCCTCGACCAGTAGCGTAACCCAAAACGTGTATCAATTAGAACGATTATAAAATAACCGATATAAGAAAATCCTACATCTCTAAACACTAAAGAGGTATATGGAGAGTTGCTGATGGAAGAATCATCCCTATTGGAAGGATAAAAGTATGTGGGATTTTCTTAGGATTATAACATTTTTTTGTTGTTAATGCTAAATTGTTAAGGGGAGTGAAGTAGAATCCCGGAGGAAATAGCCAGATGATGGATCCAAATGTGTATTCAACATCAACTATATACCCTCCACTATACTCACCAATTCATCCATGTGATATTAAAAATAGGGTAGACTGTTTAAAGGATTCCTCGTTGCATTATAACATAGACAAGTAGGTACTCTAATCTGCGTTTACCAGAATTAGTCACGTTGTTGGAAGTTTTTGAAGC
Organism: Phyllotreta striolata; assembly: GCA_918026865.1. Taxonomy (NCBI): domain Eukaryota; kingdom Metazoa; phylum Arthropoda; class Insecta; order Coleoptera; family Chrysomelidae; genus Phyllotreta; species Phyllotreta striolata. The sequence continues at coordinate 6,289,064 of OU900103.1, read as the reverse complement.
AGCGAACGAAGCGACGTCGTCGATAATGAATCGAAACGAGCGCGACGCCGCTGCACCGAAGGCACCGGCAGAGGCTAAGAAAAGCGGAATATTGCCTGGGAAGGAATCTCAATTAGAATTTAGAGAGATGGGATCTAAGTAAAAGAGTGATGCATCTACAGAGGACGCAACAGCACTTGGGGGCGGTGTAGGTCCCGAGGTCGAGGCCGGGTGGTGGCAAGTGACAGGCACGCAGGTCTCTCGGTCCGCCCTCTCTGACGGCACGGAATTAGTTTGCACCGGCACCGGCACCGGCGAGAGCTTTTGCCTGGTGTGATGCGCCTTTGGTGGAGTTCTATATACCTGGGCCCGGACCGGGGGAGAGATGATGCTCGTCTCGTCTCGCGTTAAATCATTCTTTTATTTAACCATTCGGTTGCTCTATATGTTCGATTACGCGACGATATTAAATACATTTCTGGGCGACGATGTAAGACGTTTGAATTAAACAATTCAAAAAAAAAAAAATAGACGGCGAGGCGAGGCGCATTTATTCGTTACCGATAATGGTAGTAAATTGTATATTGTGTGTCGGTCAGTTTCGAACTCATTGTCTCTCGGGTGGAGCGCGGCAAGATGGGAGTTGGTGATCCCACATCCCAACGACCGTCGAACGAAAAGATCATTAAGATCCAAGCATGGTCACTGGTCACCGTCTACCGTTGCGTTCGGGTTAACCGATCGACGACGGGCCTCGAACCGCACCGGCTCTCGATATGAAATAACGAGTTCACGACCATTATTCAACTATTTTCTTCTCTTCTACTGTCTCTGCCTTTAATTACCGGCTAGTCGAAACGACATGCAAAACCTTCCTTAATAAACGGACGCGATTGAGATTTTATCCGATTATTCATGTCCTTCATACACGGTGGTACACGAAATATGTAAATGATAATAAATAATTTTTGAATTTTGCAGGACACGCAGCTGGTTACCATTCCTGTTGCAAACCTTCGATTGGTGCGCATTTGATAATGTAACTTAATTTATGTGTGTTTAATTAAATTCTAATATACTTCATATTTCGTAAATATTTAATTAAAAAAAAACCATTTACACAAGTAGCACACAAACACAAAAGTAATATAAAATTTACACAATTCTCCTCTATATATCCGAATGAAACTTGAATAATATAATAACCGATTCATAATTGGAGTGTACGACACTGGAGAGAGATATTTGTTAGCGCCATAGACTTTATTTAGACACGGTATTCATATAAATAACTAACAGGCCGTAGCAGATAATCAGTTGGGAGAGGAAAGAGAAGAGAAGAAAATGATCTCTGCGACCCGATCCGGGTAAATGAGATTTGCACTGGTTCTTTTGTTGTGTCAACCGAAAATGTTTTAAAATTAAAACGGCGCACACAACACAATGCAGGTACCGGGTAACCAAAAAAGACTATTTCGATAATGATGATAAAACTCTTGAGACGATACACCAAACAAAAGGTAATCAACTGTGACAAATGCTAAATAAAATATGATTTAAAAAAGGTATTCGTACTTTTTAACAAGATAGCCGATGCAACAATGGGAGAAACGCATTTCTTACAAAGTATCCGCTTAAATATGTTGAGGAATTAATTTATGGACCGCTTTGTTTTATTTTAAGGCCGTTTTTAAAAGCACAAAAGGAGCTAATTCACTCGAAAAATCCGTCAAAACATAAATATTAAAACCACAACATTTTCCTCTAAAAAACCAAAAAAAATTGTTGTTCAAAGAAAATAAGTTTGTATATAAAAAAAATCATTTTATATGATAATTACGACGCGGGGAAATAGAAAAGTGATTCGAAAAAATAAAATAAGGGGAGTTCAAAAGGAAAATATAAATCTAAAAAGAGGCCGATAATAATATGTCGTATAGTATAATGGAAAATGTGGGCTCTTAAAGGCCTGACCTAGTCTTTGAGAGTTCCATTACGAAAAATAATTATGTCTGTCACTACATACAATGAGCCTCCCGACCTCGCCGTTAAAATTAATTGACTTTTACGAAAAATAGATTTCGGGAAGGCCGATGGCAAACAGCGACTCACTATTAATAAATTGTCAAGTCACGAAAAATAGTTATTATGTTTGTCGCGAACGATTGAGACCATTAAGCGCTTCTTTACATATTTATTTGTCAATCTATCAGAAGGGGCCACAGCCAAACCCGAGACGCCCTTAACGTCTACCGACGAAGGGCTGAAAATCGATCCCGCGAACCAAGAGTCCATTAAAACATTTTCTACAATTCACTAACCTGGAAGCTTTTAACTTTTCTATTTTTAGCGGAGCCAAATTTATTATCATCCATTGCTGCGAGATAAAGGGTTACGCGACGAAATATTTCAAATTAATGGCGACAAAAACGCCCTAGCAATCTCAGTATAATGATCGCATTCGACCGAAACCAAAGCGCTTAACTTACACATTAACGCGGATATCTGAAAATCAACAGTAATAGTTTGGTAATGCCATTTCAAGTAAAATACCGCCGCATAAAATGTCGCAGGTAAGAGACATTTTATGTAACGAATAAATCAGACATTCCGAAATTTTGTCGTGCTCTTTTTCGTGCGCATCGAGACCGCTCGAATGGTAAAACTCCACTCATAAAGCGTAAATAATGGATCTGGGACAAACGCATGGTGTCAAGAAGCAATCAAGATAACTTAGAATCGAGTCCGCACTCCGTCGTCCACTACACGTGATTTTTATCAATTGTATCATACTGCAATGTCATTCCTCTTTGTGGAACCTATTTCGATCAGCGGCGCTCTCACCACTACCGGATTACAAGCAGCCTCTTTATACCAGTCTTCGATATAGCACGATTCCACTGTGCTAGATGGCTATTGGAAAATTTCCAACTCTGCCGAACAAGAATGCTTCTACCGGGAAGATTTGTCTACTAAAAAAAGTTTTCAGAACGCCTCTGGTTGGAATACAAAGCGGCGCCCGAGCAGTGGATGCCTTTCAGTGCCTCAGCCGAAAGTCGATTCACGTGAAATTTATATTAGGAAAATGTCATTTCGTAACTATCGATTTTTTTTATGTTCGATTGAACGGACGATGTCGGCGGGTAAATCGCTCCTTCTCCAACGCCATGAGGAAATTTCTATGTCGGCTAATGAACTATTCGGTAGCTCATTGTAAGCGCGTCTCTGTCTTCTCCAAATCATTTTCTTGCTCGTCAAGTCATTGTCGATGGGATTCTGATGACCTGGGAATCGGGCATGTTCGTTTGTCCATGTTGACGACTATTAATGGATCGAATCACTACCATCGCCGTGGTGAATATCATCAATTATATCCGGAAATTTTTTTCTGTTTCGTTCGGTTTTTTGATGACTTTTGCTCGGTAATTAATCGAAATTCCGAAATGGTAATTTTCGGCGTGATGTTACCGCACTATAAAAATTTTAACACTTCTCGGAAACCGCGCGACAAATTTTTTTTTTGTGGAAATCAAAGAGCCGAATTTCGTCGCCGGCGTCGGGCAGGTATTCAATAGATGATATCTCGGAGGAATCCGCAAGGCAATAATTTCTGTCAGCCGTCCTTTTATCATGTAAATATCCCATAATGGCTTGTTTTAAACATTTTAAAACCGTGTTTATCATTAGCGCGAACGTCAAACGAATTTTTCGCGAAACTAACCATTCGTATGCACGGAATAGTTAAGCGCATTGTAATTAATCATGACATCACAATGATACTGAAATAAAAAAGAAAGAAAATTGTGATTCAGAAAATCGTCACTTATGCAGTTCTTTCCAGATGAGTCGCTTCGCATGAAGTTAACCGTGAATCAAATCGATGACCCTTATCTTCGGATTCATTCTTTATCAATCGGTTGTAAACAAAATGAGTAATTTTTAATTGAACGAATTGTTTATGGGTCACCAAGAAAACAATGTAAAAGCTCGTAGAAAATTCGCAGAGTCGGCTTTTTAAATTTCGTCAAACAAAAAATAAAAATGAAACTGTGCCTGTACTAATAGCGTCGACTGTAGTTTTTAATTTCACAAGTTTTATTGGGTCCGCCTCTTACATAAAAATCTTTGTCCACCCTTTCTATCGTTATATGATTATTGGGCGTTATTAGTCCTCGGTCAAAGACGAACGAATTTCTTTGTATTCGACAAAAGGTCTCAACTGCGACCAGTTTATTATTCAAAAAAATCCCCATTAAAAACTAACAATTAACTCGGAGAGCCCGTAATCAAATTAGTTTTCTGATGAGAGATTCTTTTTTTTATGTCCCTATAATTCCTTAAATAAAACGGTCGCGCTCGTACCACTAAACAGTGTATAAATTAAAGAGCGAATCGACACAATTTTTGATTAGATAATTTATACGAAGGCGCTGTTTTATTTCAACATTTGAATATTAACAATAAAACCGCGTTCGAATTTGAAAGGTGTTTTACATATCGATCTCGCGTAAGGACCGTTCCTTCTACAATTCTTGGCAGTTGTATATTGTCGTAGCGACATGGGTGGGCGCCGACAAAAGAAGATAAATACATTAGGATACAATTGCTTAGCAGGGCACCTACAATTCCTATACCATTGACAAATAATGGGGCTGTTACACTTGTTTTTGAAACAGTCGGGTAAATCAGTCGTGTAATTGTTATCCTTTTTTTTTTCTCGTAAGAGCAGAAGTTAATTCTACTACAGGTAGATGCAGAAACAATGCGGCTTGTAATTGGTGAAAAGGATTTGAAGGAGGCTTATATTGTCAAACGATCCTTTATGTTTGTTTAATGTAATTTTCCTGTCGTTATCTAGGTATATACGAGAAGTCACGAAATGTCTTTTCAAATTAAATGACACCTATGCGAGTATAATAAACGAATTTTTCCATGTCGGTTCTCGTACAAAAACACTCTGTATATGTGTATAAACAAAGTATCAACTGAAATAAATTACAACAACACAATTGCACTTGATCCTTGATTGCCGATTACGAGGTTATGATTGAGCTTATCAGTTAAATAATTGAAGCTAAACGAACTTGGAAAACGTTTTTATAAACTTGTCACCTTATTTAATTAAAATGGGGAGATAAATCAATTGAGAAATACGGCAAAGTTGATTTCCTAAACGAATTTCGCTTTTTAAAAAATGTACTAACTCGAAAACAACATGTTGATGATATTATTATGGGAGGAAATTGGTGGAAAGAATTCGTCTGGTAAAAATAAATAAAAAAGTTTATTTCTCTAAACGAAATGAGAGTTTGGTACCAAATTATTCGATTACCGATGCATAAATGCACACTCTAAAAAATTTTTGTGTAATTTTACCTGAAAGTTCAGGGCATCTTTAATGCCAGCAACTTTCAGGTAATTTTACAGTTAATGTTGAAAAATACATACGGAGTGGAAAGTCACATTTTTAATGTAAAAGCTGAATTACATATGTAATGTAAAATTACAATTCATACGTAAATTTACCAGTGAGATGTAAATTCTGAATACATACGAGGTGTAATAGTACAGAGCACGTGAAACTTCGTTTACATATGGAGTTTAAATTTACATATGATTTGAAAAACCGAATATGTAATTTCCCAAAAGCTCAAAAGCCGAATTTCCCAAAAATAGTGTGAAATTAACAAATGGTTGAAAAAATAGGATTAAGTTTACAAACTGCAAGCTTATATCCCAATGTCTGCGATCTAAACCAGAATATAGATTGGTTAAAAAATTTTAATGAAATGATTCAATAGTTGTAAAAGTATAAATGTAAAAAAATATTAAATGAAGTGTACCTTTCATTAGTAAAATAAAATACATTATGTAAAATACAAATTTATTGAACAAAAATAAACGTATAAGGAACATAGGAACAAAAACTTTAAAAAATGGTAGGTAGGTACATACATCTCTTCACTCTCTACATATTTCTCTTAATTTCGTCATAAACGTAATAACTTTTTTTTTGTTAAGCTTGGCTTCTGTGCCTTAGAGCCTTTATCGAAACCGCCTATAACGCCTATAACGAAAACTTTACATTGCAATATATGCACGTATACATATTCAATATACTTACTTATTTAAATATGAAAATAGTGAACACCAAACCGCTAACTGGAAATTGGACCACGCCACCACGCACAAACAAAATCGAACAAGTTGTAGGTTGTAGGAAGATGGGGGTACGCGTCGGTTACGTCACATGCATCGTGATCAACAGGAGATGATCTTATTGGCCTGAATCACAGACTTAGTGTGATTTTACATATTTTATGTAATATAGTCCGAAACAAATGGAATAATTTACATGGTTTATGTAGAAATCCATATAGCTTTGTTATTTTACAACAAATTAATTGTATATTTGGGATTAGTATGTATTGTTCCACTTACGTTGTGTGAGAAAACCGAATCAATTGTAAAATTTCATGAATATTACTGTGGAAATTGGAAGTACAGTAAAATTATTGCAATTTTACCTTAAAATTGATGTATTTACTTATGTAAATTTACAGTGATTTTTTAGAGTGCATCAAAATATTTGTAATACACGGGACTATCAACCGAAAAGGTCAGTTTTTAATGGTCTCGCCGATAAACTGTGCATTTAAAGGAAATTCATTTTATCATGTCGCGAAAAAATGTGACATTCTAAGGTTATCAAATATAATATATTTCCCCTATCTCAATTTCCAAAATGTTATGTTAACATGTATGCAAATTTCCAACTGAAACGAATCTAAAATTAGGCAAGTATATATATAAAAGAGAGTGTTACCCTTGTGTAAACCACCGAACAAAAGTTATACGCTCGCGAATACGTTTTAAAAATTTCATATACATTTTTCCGAGTCTAAAATCTTTAATCACATTACACGTCGATATAGCGAGGAGCAGAAAATAAACTGCTGCATTATATCAATGCATTTCAGCTGTTTATGTGGGTTACGACTGTTTCAACTCGAAAAGGTTATTAGGGGAGAGATAGAAACAGTAGGTCATACGGTTGATGCCGTTCCATTTTTACGCGGGGGCGGCTAGAGCACATTCACGAGGGTGGAATAAGCCTTAGGCGGAATTCAATCAACATCTAAACAGAACAGACGTCGCTTCCTAACCGACCATCAAAAACTACATATTTCTCTGTCAATCAAAACGCGCCACATCGCAATGCCCTCTTTGAACGATGTAACTTACTACCTAAGTTCATCAAAGCGGCGTGAACTCGACCATATAATGAAATGTATTATTCTTCATTCTTCAAAATTACCGCTAAAATTGTCTCAGTTTTTCTACAATCAATTAAAAAAACACAATGCCTAATGATCAATTAGGCTGTTGTAATTTCACAGAGGCGACAGCACTAGACACTATCTCCCATTTAAAATTTAGATTGATCATAGAAAGTGTAATGAGCTCAAGATAAATTATATTTCAGATGGGATATAGTGCGCGGTCTTTCGTAATTACACGAAATTACTCACCACGAAATTTTTCAACAATTAATAACCGTATATGAGATGCCTACCTAATGTATATAAAAGTCGAAAATTGTTAATTCAATGCAATGATCAATTAAGCATCAAAAGTGTTTATCAACTTCTATACTGATTTATATTATAACGTTCATTAAAAGCACTAAACTATTTTTGAACACATATCTACTGATATCTATAATTACATAACGTCTATTCGTAAATCCCTAATTTCTTCATAAAAGTTTATTTAAAACTGCATTTAATTACCTAACAAATAATAAATAATTTACGCACCTTTACGCACTTGTCACCACAAAATGGTTGTCATATCCGCCAAATTTGACAGTTGTCCTGTCAAAGTATTCATTAGAAAGAGTGAAATATAAAATTCCGCATAAGTGCGAGTGAAAGGGGAGAATTCAATCGGAACTGTCAACCAAAATTTAATTGTTAGGTGAGTAGGCAGGTCCGTAGTCGCCCATTAATAATCAAAAATATATATTATATAAAAAACCGCAGTATTAAAATAAAATAAAGATGGGTAATTTATGTGACGGTTGCACGTGTATATTTTTCTTAGTCAATTATCTATGGTCGTAGCAAATGAACAAATGTTACGAAACGAATGTCAATGTTCTTGATTATTCCTGATAGAAGATACGGATTCGATGCAGCGACTTTAGCGTGGAAAATCCGTTCGGACACGGCCACAATCAGTTCGTCCCTAACAGGACATTCTCCGGAATCTCTGTCATTCCCATAGATTGCTGCAAGCGCAATTAAACCTCGTTGTTGTTTTTATTGTAGGTATCCACGCGGCTGAGCATCGACGCGGTTTAAAACATTTTCGTAGCCAATTTGATTAATTCAGAACGCCGGTAAAAAATAAACAGCCGAACAACAACAAACGAAAATGCCAATAACTCGGCGAGGAGTAAATCGCGAAGAAGAAGGAGCCACTTTCTCTTAACAATCCCAGCGATAAATAAGTCGCGCTTTGTCTACGTACGGTGCAGTATACGTGGAGACGATTGGAGGACAGAGGGGGTACAGCGTGTCCCTCCAAAGGGGTATCGTCACCTACACTCAAACGTCCACCTTGTCAACCCCCCTCGGAAGGAGGCCCCGCCTCCGGTGCGCACGCTGTCATCCCCACTGCTCGGATTCGGACAACTCGCTTATGCGACATCTCTTCAGTAACAGTGCTCCTGAATCGGTGCAGTCTGCTGCGACGTGTGACATCGGTTGTCGTTTTTGTTTTTGTGGATAGTCGGCTGTTGCAGGCCTGCATCGCTCATCGCTGGAAAATCGCCCGGAATCTCGTTCCGGTGTTCTGTGGTGATTTTTTTTCTGTGTGCTCAATGAAATTCGGTGAATAAATTTTAGTGCCGCTTGCTTGCCGGGGATTTACGTTGCAGGTAAACCATCCATTTTACCGGTGTATGTTGGTCGGAAAATTTTTTTCGTCTGAGTCGATTCTGACCGCTGTGCTATACGCAAATTTGAATTTCCCTCCGGTACGGAGGACTGGCCAATGCGATGGAGGTTAGAGCCGGTAAACGGAGCTTTAATAACTAAAACTGGTTTTATGTGAAGTGGTTTAATTGGCGTGTTATTAATTAAACCGAGTTTAATGAATTAATAGACAATTGAGCGTCTGACCTTTCATTGGTTTAATTCAATTGTGAATCAACATATTTATATTATTAAAAAAAACACCTACTAATGAATCAAATTTATACCTAAATAACTTCCTTTCGATGTTAATTAATGAGGATGTTATTATAATTTTGACGACAATTATGTTGGAATTATTCAAATTTTCCAACTAACATCTTATAATTTTAAGCGAATACACCCCTGGTCAATTTCCCATTAACTCTCAACTAATAATATTGATATTTTTAACAGCAAAATTACATAACTTCTCAATCTAGCATTTTTCCAAATGAAATCGTTAAGTCTGTAATATCGAATTTGAACGTTGTTGTATAAAAAAAAGAGCTCGGAATTTTTGTTCTTGTTATTGGCGATTTTCTTGAAAAAACAAACAGGGTTCTTTAAATAGGCGCGTTAATATCTATCTGGAAATTGGATAGAGGTGTCGTCAGAAGGAAAGTCATGAATCCAATTTGTGGGAAAAGGAAAACATCCTATTGACACAGCGGTGTAAACAGAATCTGAGATGCTAATTTATAATACAAATAAATTGTTTCAATTGAATAAACAGTCCCGGCGAACAGGCAGTTTCTGGAGATGAAATCGAAACAACCTAAATAACCAGTAGGTAGAAGGAAGTCGCGTGGATTAAGACATTTTCACATACATAAATAAATATAAATATAGGTGGTTTTAGTTCAACCTTCTATTATTTAATTATATCATCTTGCGGTTTTTGCGTTTAATAATTTATAAAATTGTATAAATTAGAGATTTGAATGCGAAATAATTGCCACCTACCTATATACCCACATTTTTGTTGGGTGCACGTTATTATTAAAAAAATTATATTTAAAGCAAAACAACTCATCTTTATTAGAGTGCTTTCGTGCTATTAACTAAATTGACAATAATAATAACGACGTTAAAAGTCATACTGAAAGTAATTTCAGAACCGCTGATGACACATGTTCTGATAGATCATTATTAGAAATGAAAAAAAAAGCGCTTTCTTAAAGCACAAAGTGTTACGTTAGATGAAAACCGTCCATTAGATCCCGTCGCTCTTTCAATGGACAAATAATTACGAAAATTACGCCGGAGATGACAACTCTCGCATAATAGCAATAGCATCGTGAATGCGAATTTTTACCTTCTTTTTTTTTTTAAATCCAAAATGCATAGTAAAAACTATGTCTTGGCACGATTGCATTTTGGACCCTATTAATATTTAAAATGTTTCAACCGGGTATTTCATGCAGTGGTCAGAATCACAGACACTCAAATTACATAGTATTTTGCATATCATTTTTTCGAGAAGCAATAATTTTTAGTTAGGTATAATTTTGAAAATGAGCATCTGGATTCTGCCTGCTATGTTCGTCTTTTCTTAATAGCCCCCATGCTCTAATGTCGAATTCTGATATTTAATGATACACTTTTTTAAATAATATAGGGATCTTATTAAATGGTAATTCTTTCTCTATAATCGTTCGCGCAAAATTCTAAAATCGCTACTATAATACCACACCAAAAATGTGGCAACTTCTTCCGTTTTTCGTTAACAAAAATATTTTTTTACATAACACAAATCTACTTCAATAATTTACGTAGGTGTTTTTACTCGAATTAGGCTCTTAATTCCCTTATTTAACATTAATTTAAAATTTACATAATCATTGAATTCGGTCGTTAAAAAAAATCAAATTTAAACGCGCTCGTAAAAAATCGAGTTTAAATTAAAATGAATTTATCCAATAATTAATCAAATAATAAATTTTGGTAAACAATTAATTATCTAGTCACTTCGTACACACAAAGTTCGAGCCGATCTAAATAGTTAATTGAAAACACCCGGAATGTGGAATTATATTCATCGAATTTACTAGTTATATACGCACAGTAAACAAAGCATGTCGTCGCGTTTTTCTTTTTTTTAAGAATCCAATTCAATTCACTCGCCAGATTACGTTCTAGTGGGAACGGTTTTTTTTTCAGACAGCAATCTCGGCTAATTTCCGTAAAATAAGTCTGGTTAGGTTGACTCTAAAGACGCGTACCTAATCCGTGTTTCAAAATCTTATTTTCAGAAACTGGATTTCACGGATTGGACAATGATACGAAATATAAGACGAGTTTCAGCGTTGAACAAACAGTATTTTTTTGCCTGCCCAATTTTAATGAATTTATTCCTGCACGTAATTCCTTGTATTATGTTTTTCCTTTGTACCCTTCATCTTACACAATTTATTTCTCTATAAATTCTCATCTAAAAGACTGACGAAGGGATTTATATTTGCTATTTGGGGGTATTAGCAGTATAACTAATACAACAACGAAATTAACATATTCTAACAATAAATAATTGTGGATTAAAAATAAGGGTATTATTAATTTTAATTACAAAGAAAGATTTTTAATTTTACTTTCGAAGAAATCGAAGGTATCCAATAAAGCACCATTTAGATTTAGGCCGTTTATCCAGTTTACGTCTATAAATTGATTTATAACAGCGAATCCCACGCATTAACTATTTTTCTCACTAATTTTCAGCTATCAATTTAAATCACCTTAATTAGAATTAAATCCAGACAATTTTATTGACAATTATCGATGATTTAGTGCCGACGATGTAACTGCGTGAATGGAAATAAAGTTGACTGTGCAGGTTCGCTTTTCATAGAATCACAGTTATTTAACTGCAGGGCTAAAGATCGAAATGCTATGCAATTTCATTGAAAGTTCGTAACGTAACGCGTTTCGAAAAGTGGAGAAATGGGTAAATGATTTTTTGTTTTAGAACATGCATATATGAACGTGCAATTCAACATATTTGTTTGTTTGAAAAATGTTGCGCTGATTAATTTGTCGTGTTTGTTGTATAGGTGCATGATGTTTCACGAGCATGACTCGATCGATGATGGTCCGTTGTTTAAACAATGTCTCTTGTAAAATTTGAATTGAATAAAATTCACACCCATTAAATATCGATTGTGTTGCTATATTTATAACCAGACGAACTGAGTTACTTAGTAATTTTTTTTTAATAGTTTTGTATATTTTTCTATATTTTCACCGAAAAGTCTAGTAATAAGCTTTTCGGAATATCTGTTAAAATTAGTAAGAAATTATTTTTGGCTTTACTAATTTTTATAGACAACAGGATGTCACTATCAATTGATTTAGTTGGACGACGGCGACGGTAAATATCCGTTAAAGTAAATAGTTATTAGCTTGGAAGTAAACGTATTATATCGATAGACAGCTAACAGGCAGAGTTTAATGAATGTCATATATAAATAGTAGTTTGATTATCGCATGAAAAGCGATCCTGGTAACGTCGAAATATCGTCCTCTTGTAATAGAAACGTGTGTTTGTTTGCCATAGATTGGAGTTGAGAGGGGCAGGTGACTAGCACTAGCACCCCGTTTATTTATAAACGTGCGGGAGACATTCTGCAGGCTTCATTTCTAAACAAGAGTGCTATCGAAACGCGTATATTTTTATACACCGTCCTCAATAAACATTTTATGTCGGTCTCCGTACATTTCACTTATTTATTTTCACTATCGTGCAAACTGGTCTATTATTGAAAGGCCGCTGATATCTTTATTATATAAACTTTTGCCACTTTGGTCTCCAATCTACAAGATATTTTTAAAAGCTTTACATTCGCGTTTTGAAATAACGCGAAGGCGAACCGCTTCGATTTACTCGCCCAAAGAGTACATTAAAACTGTTTGAATGACGTTCGGATAATTTGTTCCAGCGAACCCACTGCACGGCACCACTCTGGACCGATGGCGCTTCCGTACTCCTGAGGAGGAACCTCTGGTCCTCCAACAGTTCCTCAGGTTCGACGAAACCAGAGCCATAACGCAGCAATTGCTTTTGGCGCAACAGGCCCTTCAGGAACCCACGCTGGAGCGCCTAGAGCGTCACCACTCGCCTCACCCACGTCGGGCGATGTCGCCGAACCATCGACCGTCACCGACGACTCTATCAGCGTCCGCCTTCCACCCGACCAGGTTACAATCGACCGTGACGATGTCGCCGCACCAGAAGCATTCGCTCAACTTCATCAGCCTGCCCCACAACGGGCCGATGTCGGCCGGCTCGCCGCCGAACAGCCTGAACGCCCCTTTGAATTCGTCGCCGCTGAACCGCCTGCAGAACATGCAGCCGTTCGATTTCAGAAAACTGGGCGCCGGCCTGGCGGCCTTCTCGCCGAATCGACTGAGCCCGGAACGGCGGAGGATGTCCGAGAACGAGACGATGGGATTGAACCTCAGCAGAACGAGTTCGATAGCTTCTTGTCTGCCGCCGCCTCCGCCGCCCGCCGCCACTACCTCTCTGACACCTTCCACTGTAGCGATGGTGAATTTAGTAGCCAACACCTTCCCGGGTTTGATGTCGACGCGGATGCCGACTAGGAGTAAATCTCCGTCGAACGCGGACGTTCTGAGTACCGGAAATACCAATAGTGAAGAGGACGATGACGGCGATGAAAATTCGCATAGTGCGTTAAATTTAACCAAGGACAAAATTCCGAAGCAAACGCGAATGTTACCGGGTAGAAAACCGTCCACTCCGACGAAACGAACGTGGGGTTCGCCGAATATACCGATCAACCTCGGTACCCAGTTCATAAATCCGGCTACGGGTAAAAAGCGAGTTCAATGCAACGTTTGCCTAAAGACATTCTGTGACAAAGGCGCTCTGAAAATCCACTTTTCCGCCGTGCATCTGCGCGAAATGCACAAATGCACGGTCGAAGGGTGCAACATGATGTTCAGTTCGAGGAGGTCGCGCAACCGCCACAGCGCGAACCCGAACCCGAAGCTGCATTCGCCGCACCTCCGGCGGAAAATATCGCCGCACGACGGGCGAAGCGCCCAAGCACATCCCATTCTCATCCCGCCTCAGCCGGGGCTTCCTCTTCCTGCTGGCGCTCTCGGTTCCCTTAATCCGTTCGGACCCTTCCCTCTTCTCACTCCACCGCCTGACATCAAATATCCCCCTCTTCCTTCGATGGATTTCAAGCAAACCTTAGATCTTAGTATACAACGAATGAAAGAGAGCAAGGTTTCGTACCACGACCACGCGGCGATTAGTTCCTTCCACCATCACCAACAATCCGACGACGACGACGATGATGACGGTATTATTATGGTAGGCGGCGATGAGGACGACGAATTCGACAAGAAAGACAAAACCAACGGAACCAACGACAACGGCGTTCAAGACGCCCCGGAAGATTTAGTGATGCCCGCTAAGAAGCAGAAGATGTCCGTATCGGACGCCGAAGAGGACGTGGCCAGCAATATTGACAGCAACGAAGATTCGCTCAGCGTCGTCGACGCCCACAGCCTCAAAGACGAGCCGAGCGTCCAGGTGAACAAGCGGAAGCGCAAGAGCCAAAACCCTACCAGGTGCGCGGTGCCCGTCATGATGGAAGACGCCGCGAGCGACGGGGACTCCTCCAACGACGTTTTCTCCGAGCGGCTAGCCGACCACGTGAAGCACGAGCAGGAAGAGAAGATGGAGAAAAACGATCCGCGCATTGAGCCAGTACCTGTTGAAACCAAAAAAGATTTAGACGTATGCGACGAGTCACCATTAGATTTAGGCAAGAGGAGTCCGGACGTGAACGCCAACGACACCGAGAAATCGGTGTCCAACGAAATAAAAACCAGCATAGCCCCGTTGTTTACGATAGATAAATTGAAGAAAGAGAAACCGACGCACGATGTAGACAACGCCGAGGAATTGGACGAAAGGCCCGCTAGTTCGATGGGAAGCAACAAAAGCGACGAGTCCTTCGACTCCACCAATCCGTTGCGGCAATTGGAGAGTCTGTCGCACGGGCACTTCAGCGATCTGATGGCCAGGGGTTTGCACCTGGGTTTGGGAGGTCAACCGCCGGCGTTTCCGCCGTTGGGCTTCATGATGGGAGCGGGACCGCCGAGCCCGGCGCGCTCGCAAACTTCCTCCGGCGGCAGCAGCAACGGGAGAGATTCTCCCGATGACAGCAGTCAACATTTGTACGGGCACTTCGACAACGGGCAATTTATTAGCGGAGTAGACGTTCCGGTGGATAAAGATAATCCGAGACGGTGCACTGCTTGCGGAAAAATCTTCCAGAATCACTTCGGCGTCAAAACGCATTACCAAAACGTGCATTTGAAGTTGATGCACAAGTGCAACGTGGATGGTTGCAACGCGGCGTTTCCTTCTAAAAGAAGCAGGGACAGGCATAGTGCTAATTTGAATCTACATCGAAAATTACTCTCGACGACTTCCGACAAGAGTGCGGCCAGTTTGTTTTTGGAGAAATCCGCGTTCGCTTCGCTGGCGAATCCCGCCCTGCACGGCGACTTCCTCACGCGCCTCTACGCCGAAGAAGCCCTGAAGGGCCACCACTTGCCGCCGCCGAATCTCGACCAGCTGATGCTGAACGGCGATCGACTACCTCACCCGCCGCTGCTGCTGCCGCCGCTCGGCGCCCTGCCGTTCCCCATAGGAAACTTCAACCATTTCGGCCAGTTCAACGGCTCGCTGTCGGCCGGCCAGCACAAGGAGCGCTCGTCGACGTCGAACTCGCCGCTGTCCGGGTCGCCGCCGCCGGCGAACCTCTCGCCCGCCCCCACGAAATACGTCCACTGCGTCGAGGAGGACCTGCCGACGCCCGACAAGGAGGGCCAGCTGCCGTGCCGGCTGTGCAAGGCCGCCTTCGCGGCCGCCGCCCAGCTGAAGGACCACTGCGAGAAGCACCACGTGGCCGAAATGTTCAAATGTACTGTGATGGGTTGTCCCAAAGTGTTCGTGTCGCGGACGAGGCGGAACGTCCACGCCGAAAATGAATCGCTCCACGCGAATCCGCCGTCGAGGGACGCCGAGCAATCGTGACCGTTAAAAAACGTTTTGGACTTTAGCGCGATTCCGCTGTCGCTGTGGTGGTGATCTATTCGAGTACCTACATGTCGAAGGGCCGTTCGCTTTTGTTGCGATTTGTAAGGGTTTGGTAAATTTTTTCGTTCGGGGAGGTTTGTGGAGAGGTTCGTCTGGTGATTGATTTTATTCGTTTCCGTCCATTAATGTTTATACTATTATTTGCAACAATAAGAGCTTTAAATTCAGTTTCTTCGGTGAGACGTTCAATACGGGTTTTTTTTTACGTTGTAATTAATTTTTGTGAACGATTGATACAACCTAATCGCAAGTTTTTATTGATTTACAACTTCCTCTATACGAGTTTCTTATATTTTTTTTTTCATTAGGCTTCGAGGAAGGGACACAAATTTATTGCTTTAATTGTTTAGGAATTTTCATTATTACCTCGCCAATCACTCGGTGAAATTGTACTAGAACTGGTTGATATCGAACAATTTATTCTGTATATAATACAGATAAATTTATCTGTACAATGAAAGTCAATGATTAGATAGAAAATGTTGATGAATTTACCGAATTCTTATAAAAATAAAAGTGGAAATTGTTAATAAGTATCTTAATCGATGATGGTTGGAAGTTTTTGGTGCAACGAATTCAGTCGATAAAGTTGAGTGAAAAAATAGCTACAATGTGGGTATAGCTGTATGTTTTACTACCGAGTTTATCGCCGGAATTAGAAAAAGGGTGTCGATTAAGTGTCGTTTTTTATGTGATTTATAGAATAGTTTTTCAAATTTTTGAAGCCAGTTTCCGTATGCTTATTTATTAAGAAAAACCTGCACACTTTATTATTATATTTAGTAGAGATTTATTTTTATTTTGTTTTATTGTTTTTTTTTAGCCAGTCTTGAAAATACTCAAAGTGTAAATACTGTTTAGTCTAGTTGATCTCTTTAAGTTGTGATTTTTCCCTCTGCAAAAATGAATGTGTATAATTAAAAATGCTCATTGAATTCTGGAGATTCGGCAAACGAAATTTTCATATCTATCAAAATGCGTGTCGCTTAAACTCATTCTTACAAATAGTTGATGTAATCCCTCTTGAAATTAATTCAAATATTCTACTGGTGATACAAGTTAGTTATGGAAAAAAAATGTATATTTAATGTGCAATAACTTTGTAAATATGCTAAATTGCTTGTAAATGTATAGTTGTATATATAGATATACCAACAATGTTATAACCAGAGGGTACCTAAATTATTCAAGTTCTCAATGTATACGAAAAGAATTTTCTAAAAAAAATATTTTACAAGGGTTACATGCGCCTATTTTTTGTACAATTTTTAATCTTGCACAATGAAAATGACTAATGTAACTCTAAATAAAGCATCCAACCACACCTCGAACAGCATCCGAAATTTACCAAAAATATTGACGAAACATTTACAATGTTAGATATATCTTCAAGTCAACAGTTCAACAGTTCAACAGTTCCAAATTTAATCAGGTGTGGATGACTGCTCATTAACTTATTTTTTCCTCGAGCATATCTGTAAATGTAATTTGTTATTGCGTATTCAAGATCCAATGTACAGTTAAACAAAACATGTATTTGCCTTTTGGGCATATTAAAAACTTATAGCTGTCGTAATATGGTTTTTTATTTAAATTATACCTCTTTCTGTGTCATGCGAATTCTAAAATAACATCGTCGGAGGTGTTACATTTAAAAAAAATATTTACATCGGCAGATATATCAACTGCTTCTGTAGGTAGTCATCGGTATTTTTTTTTATTGAATGTAAACTAAATATAAGCCAGGACGATTTCCGAACGTAAAAATAAACACCTTTCCTTTGTCTCCATTTGTTGACATTACGATAATAAACAGTATTCGCAGCATTTGAGACCGAGGAAAAAACCTAAACGATTTCCCGAAATAACGAGAATATCCATTTAGAAAATTTCTTTTTAGGGATTCTTTTCATTCAAAAAAAATCTATAGAAACAATTCTACAACTTATGAATATTTTCTACTCGAGTAAGGAAAATTTGCAGTAATAAATTTGTTTAATTGGAACTGCGATTTTTCATTTTTTTGCCTCCAAAATTTTACCTTAAAATTGCACTCACCCTCGTTTATACTTAATCTAAAAAGCTGTTTATTTTTAAAAGAAGCCCATAAATCGTGGAATAGATAATTCCAATAAAATCCTTATGTAGTATACACCGGTATTTAATATTTAGGAATATACAGACAGGCAGCGCCACATATTGGACAAATCTCCAACTCGCCCGAACCTATCAATGTTACAGGGTGGTCTTGATTCATATTAAATTTTGACAAGAAATGTTTTAGTGTAAAGGAAATATAAATGATGTGGAATGATAATATAATCAATCTGTTTCTTTGTATTTTTTGATTTGCTAAAGAATTTTTGATTCCACTGATTTGCTGATGATGAAATTAATACAAATTTGAAGCTTTTTATTCATAATTTAAAATGCACACTCTAAGTAGTTACCTCCAATACACGAAATTCTCCAAATCGACATTTCATTTTCTCTGAACAAGCCTAAAAGGAAGAGTATTTTAAGAAGAAAAAAAAAAGATACATGTAGAGATCGATATTGTGTTTATTCGCTTGGCCCCTGGAGTCGGCAGTTAATAACCGAAATGACATCGGTGCTAGCGCTCTGGAAGATAGCACGGAATATCAATATAAATTATAAATCAGATTGCGAGGCTCCTAAATAACCCAACTTCCAAGGCAAGAGTGAACATTACGGAAGCTGCTGATACCATCTCAGCTAAAGTCCACTGTCCGACGAAAATATCGCCGCTTATATATCATCCCGGCTGATGACATCGATTTCGAAAGCCCGCAACCGCAACTCTCGCCAAAGTGGCTTAACTTCTACACGGCTTGAAAAATCGCCGGAATCAACCCCTGCACCTTCGCATCGCAGGGAGGAAAACAACACAAAACACACAAAAAAAACAATCATCGCGGCCCGTTCGCGTCGGCGACGCTGGCCGAACATAAATTTCAGCGATGTCGATGATACAAGACCCCCGGGCACTTTTATTCTCTATTCAAATCGGCTCAATAGCGATCTACTTAGTGACCTTGAAGGACGGAGCTGGGCCCCACCTGTCCCCCTCCCGGTCCGGCGATCGGACTTCGCAAAGGGCCCGTCCGCCCGGTAAATAATGAACCTGTGTGACTTACAACGGGGGGGCAGGCAAGACTTTGTCTCCGGGGGGGCGTATTCATTTTCAATCACCACTGGATACTGTCTGAATCCGTTTTAATTTTTCATCAAGAGATATATTGTTTTATAACACTTCGTTAACTAATAACAGAGCCGAATGGGAAAAAAAATTGTCGATCGACCATCAGCAACTGTGTTTTCATTACCATTATTTTCGTATTACCCTTCATTAGCATAATGATCGATAGGGATATTTAGGGTTGGATAAATTGTGGAAATTAATCATACCTTGTAATAAAAAAGATAGGTGTATACAAAGATTTTGATTTCCATCAAGACCCCTCATTACAATTTTAGGTAATTAAACGAAACCAACTTATATACACATCAGTAGAGTTGTATTATACGGATAGGTAGAAATGTATGGAAATGAAACGTGGCAGCGTCCTCCTGGTGTTTTGTTCCACATGAATGGAACTTTTAATGTTATACAAACAATCCAGTGTTCAATTCGGAATGTTCACTGTTCCAGCCGTGTCATGGCGCGTGGTTCGCTAATCAAAATGCCGCATCTTCTCCGCTCCGCTGGTTTAATTGTGCCTCCGGATCTCTTTTGGAAATGTAAATGAGCCGCCCCGATCGGGGATGCAAGTTTTTCGGGAAAAATGACCCTTGACCATAAGATGGATTGATTCCGGGGCTCTTCGGAATAATATACAGTCATTGTTACTTCGGTTTATTGAAAACCGGGAAATTGTTTTATTTGTATCCATAACAACCCCCTTTTTTTTCCATAAACGTGCTCAATAGAACTAATCTACCACATCACGAATTATTAGTATCATTAGTAACACTTTTCATACCACTCAATCGATGGTAGTACTTGTCGATAACTTTAAATAATTTTGAGTTAAATTGATAATAATTGCATTAAATAGTACTTAAAATTCTTTCGAGTGTACGTCCCTGTTTGTTCCCTTTTATCTGGTCTCTTCGATCCCTTTCACCGATATTTACATTTCGTGTTTTATTTGTGTGTTCGGAATTAATCATGTTAAAGCTATGGGTTTCGTTTAAACGCCACTGAATAAAACATTCGTACCCACTTCTATTAAAAGCAACACAAATTCGTATAATAATAGTTATGAAAAATCCAGAAAATAACAAAGCAAGTAAGCGATTTTTGCTTCGAAACAACGCAAGTGCGACCCTTAAAGTAGTGGCGAGTCAAATCGACATGGGATTTGTACAAAATTCGACCCTTATAAATCCTAATGTAAGCTGACAATTCATATTATTCGGCGATGCATATTGAAAACGGTTTTATTTGACGTTTCACTCAAGCTTTATCCGCGGAATTGATGGACAAACACCCCCATAAAAACCGTCCGAAAGACCAGGAACAGTCCGCGTTATCCGGGTTGAAATATAAAAAAGCAACCGCCTAGGGTGGACGTCGAGCGGTTTTTTATCTTCGAGAAACGAATTTCGTACGTATTGGGAAAGTTTATCGACGAGTTATTAAATTATTAGGTGCGCCAAACTACATAATTGGTGAAATACCAAAAAATACGCCAACATTTTTTTCTAATTACTATTTTTTGTTGCGTGCGGCTGTTTCGTCGCGGGTTTTTTAAGAGCTCCGAGAGTTTCATCCGATAAATGATATATAATTTGTCTATTGTATTTAAGTGTTATCGTTCGTAAATGTAAGTGTAGAGGGGCAATTTATTTCTATAAAATAAAGAAGCCAAGTAGCAGCCGTTCAGACGATCGTATAATTTGGCATATCTGTCAGGCGCCAGGCCAGGACTCGGATAAATCCACTGATTATCGGGAAAAATGAGAAATTTAGGAACTCCTCAAGAAATAGGGATTTTATTCATTTAACGCTAAAGATGAGTTTTTTTGAATAAAAAATAGATTACTTAGGTATTGAATGATATGTTAAGGTGAGTGAAATCCGATCCTGTGTTCGATATATGGAGATGAAGCAAAATGGGTGAAATCACAATTATTCGATGGCACAAAAATTACGTATCACTGCTGAATAATTGAAGTGTTTTTGCTTCTCGAAATGGATGTAACTGATGTAATTATAAATCGCGTTTTTGCGTAATTCCTAATTGTATGGGAACCTCTGGAAGTTTTGTCCGCGGTTGGAAGTCGACATACCCATTTAACCAATAATAATAGATTATTTAAATATAATTAAAGCTCCACAGTGCATGCGTTAAATTTGCAAATTGTTTGCAATTTTACACGACATCATTTGCATTTTGTTCAATGGAAATATAAAATTTCGTACTTTTTATCGAAATTAGCAGTTGCCGGACTAAATTTGCAAACGAAATTAGCCGACAGATCCTTCAATTTGGCAACTGCATTATCAAATTATTTCCTTTTTTTCGTAGCGGGCCCAGTTCTGGGCTTCTGTTTCTACCGCTTGCCTAAACCCACCCATCGCCTATTTCAATTCTAAATTATTAGCGGGTTGAGTAACCTCCAACATCTCGCATTACCGAAGAATGAATGAAAAATTGATAAATTCAAATGGACGCACGGAGATCGGAAAATATTTATGCTCTCTCTATTCTCATTCGAATTTCGATGTCATTTATAAATCCCCGATGGCTTTAAGTGCGTAAAGAATAGTACATTCACATGTCAAAATGTTTTGATATATGATCCAGAGAAATTTACGATAGGGACAGAATTAAGGTTAGAAAAATCGACAAAAAATCACCCTAAATAGAAACGTGTGAATAAAAACCAATCGCTTAATAAATTAATAATTTAATAAAATTAGTATATTGCAAAAATACAGTTTATTTTTTTTATTTTACAGTAATTACAAATTAATTTATTAAGTAGTAATCAGTAACTTTGAAATCAGTAAAAGTTTTTATACACCTATAATTTAGCGTTTAATTGACTCCTAATTGTTGCTTTAACTAATTGAAAAATTAATAAATAACGGCCCAGACGGACGAATGCAAGCGAACAGAAGCAAAATTATGGACTGTAGAATAGAATGCCTTTACAGAAGTACACAGATAAGTGCAAATTTAAAAAGATAGATATTGTGGGATAGCCACTTTCTCACTCTTATCACTGTTATTTTTTATCTTATCTTTGTTCAACTCATAGAATTGACCATATTTCAAACAAATTTGCACTTACCTGTATAAAACAAATCATTGAATTATAACTGCGCAGACTTATTACTTTGGATAATAGACGGAAAATAGCACTTATTCCAGGTGACTATAAACGATAATAGTTTGTGCATAATTTTTGTGTTAACTTTCTAAAAAAATAGTTAAATGATAAAATTCATACCTTTGTTCGACTCGGTTTGCACCTGCCAAAAAGTAAAAACGACCTAAATTAAGTCTAACAAAACACAAATTAAAAATTACAAAAACTGACAGAACGCCATTTTGAACAATTTTTGAGATAAATTAACTTCTCAGTAATAACGAAATCAAGTAGCTTTGACTTTATAATACGCGATTTCATTCTTTATGTATATTACCATTAAAGATCATAGCTAGTATCTTCGTTTTATAAATCAAGCTACCTGTCGATTGTGACAAGCGAAGTTCGAACGAATTTGATTGAAAAGAAACCCCCTAAGGCCTTGTACATAGAATGTATCAAGTTCAAGTTTATAGTCACCGATTTGATCAAACCTTTGTTCGCAAGTAATTTCCTTTACGTAATTTCAAAGAATCGTGTCATCTGTCAATCGTCAATGGCGACAATGTGGCCGTGGACGGTCGCCGATTGATGGTACCGCCTTCTGTTCGCGAAATCCTGATTATCCTCGTTCAATTGCGACGAAGTCACGTCCATTCCCGGATGCACGGGAGTCACGACGATTTGTTCGTAATCCGTCACCCTTCGCCTGAAACCGAACCAAAATTAAACCCGAATTCAAGCGAATACGTTAACTGCACACCCCAATAATCTTAGCACGAGCGTTTTGATCCAAGGAAAGAAGCGAAACTCCGACGCCAGGCCCGGTTTAACGGCCGGATTCGCCGTACCGATGTACAACCAAACTAAAAACACCACGCTCATGCACGTCAGGGCGTAGTACCAGTTCACTAACAGCATTATGCAGATCTTCAAGGCGGCCTACAACAAACGCGCATTCAGCACACTTTATCTATTCATCGGAATCAATCGATTCGCTTACACCGAACAACGCCAACCATCTGTTACACAAATTGGAGTACCAGTTTTTCTGTTTAGAGTGTATGTTTATTTTAGGAGATATGGGAGTGTGTTCGCTGTTGTCCTCCGGGCTGCTTATCGAATTCGAACTCGATTCACCCTAAAAATTTCAACGCTTTAAAGCACTACACGAACGAATCGCGACGAGACTAACCCTCAGGACTTTATGCCTCGTGCGTTCGGGAAACAAGCGATCCAAATCGCTGTCGTCGCTGCTGTATTGGACTTTCGGACGGTGGAATCTCTGTTCCCTCTGATGCTGTATATCGAAGGTTTGCGCCAAGGCGAAGTAAGCGTAATCTATAGCAGCGTAAGTAAGCAGAAAAGGCATCGTAACGATGGGAGCCAACGTGTTTATTTCGCCGATGAAGATGAACGTGAACGTCACAACAGCCACCACGGCCATCGAATACAAAGGCACTTTATTCGGACCTCTCTGAAACGATTCATTGTTAACATATACTTAAATCGCGTTATAATAGCGTACTCCTTTCCCTAAAGGGCCCATTCCTGGTATAACGTTTTCCAAGGCGATCGATTGGAGTACTCGAGGTGTACCGTACATCGCACCCAAACAACTCGACATCGACGACACGTACAACCCCGCTAAAAACAGCACTCCTATCACCGATACATCTTCGGCGATCATGAAGTTGTTCAGAAGCACCGTTCTCGTGCAAGTAGCGCCCAGGAATATCACGAATACGAGGTAGAGAAACGTCGCAGCGGCTATTGCGGCTAGTGTTCCATTAGGGATGTTCGTAGACGGGGCTTTCAGGTCCCCGCTCATGTTTATTCCAGACAGAACACCAGTGATAGTTGGAAAGAACACGCCGTAAACGGTGAACCAACTGTAGCCTTCCGTGTAATTCGACCACATGTTGTTCGCTAGGTTATCGCTGACCCAGCCGGTGAAACCTTTCGCTGAAACGCCAACGATTAGAAAAGAATTGTGTATTGGGTGCGATGTAGCTACCTTCTTCGGTGTGTACGAAACTCCCTACCATGAAATCGAGACCTGCTGATAGCAGGATGAGCAGCAGAATGAACTGCAGTTTGATCACCCACTTGACACCGGCCACGTTGATAATACTCAAAAGGAAAACAGCTGCCATGGCTATCACTCTAACCGTCCATTTCGAATTGCCTAGGCCTATTAATTCGGCCATGGATTCGCCGAAACCCAGGACGTTCAATGCACAACCTACGGCCTAAAACAATGTTAGTTATTGATGATTTCTAGGTGGATTGTTCTAATTTACCTGTCCGAAACAGTATAACAACCCTAATGAGCCTCCGAATCGCGATCCCAAAGTATGTGCTACTACAAAATATACTCCTCCGCTTTCTATTCTGCATCTTTCGCATATACCAACAGCAGATAACACGGAAATTAGTGCAGTAACCACTGAAAAAAAAAACATCAAAATCCTCATTAATTCCTTCTAAGATTCGTTGTTACAAATATAATAGCGCCTGAAGGGTTTTTAAGATTAATATTAAATACCTGAAAACAGAACAATAACAATTGCACTAATTATCCCAGCTTGACTAACTATCCATCCGGATCTTAGAAATACAATCACCCCAAATATATTAATCAAGCAGGAAGTGAAAACACCGTCCCATGTTCCGAATAATACAGGTTGGGATATAAAAAAATTAGATTTCCACCAAGGCACGTCTCCCTAAAGCAGAATATAACGAATGTGTTTACTATGTGGTTAGTGACATAATATGGAGCGGGATGGTGGGAAAAGTGCGATATTTACTTGTTCTTCGGCGAACAGTTCGTTTGCACTGGAAGCTTGATGTCCTCCAGCTGCATAGTCGTTCGATAGATCTATAAATCCACTGGTGTTTGCTCTGGTTCCCACAGCTTCGTTCCCCAATCCGAATCTCGACCAATTGATGTCTTTGTTCCTGTCTTTCGCGTTGTGCCCATTCTCCATCTTACTACTAAACGTAGCGAATTTAGTGCGACAATCTATTTAATAATAAACTTACTCACCGTCCGAATTATAAATGATTCATAAAAGTTTTCACAAAAATATGATTAAAAAAGGATATGTTTTTGGTCAATCATTTGTATCTAAAATATGCTTATCTGGCTAATGTCTTATCTTAAGGCTTTAAGAGAAATCCTTTGTGTCATACGCTCATTATATTATTTCTTTTTGAGTTTGCGATTATCTGAAAACATTTCGATTACATTATTTTTTGACAACTCAACTCTATGTAAATAATGAAACGTCAGAAATCGTTAATCGCACAAGCGGTTCGTGAAGCGCTGTTGTCAACTGTCAAAAAATTCTTTAGGGATATTTTGCAATTTATATAAAGATTATATTAGAATAAATACGAACATATTTAAAATTAAGCATTTTTGAATGTAAGAAAACAAATAAAAGGTGTATTTAAGTAGCATTTAGTGGAAATAAAAAAAAATATCAATGAAACTGGCAACATAGGTTCATTATTATCATGTAGCTCCAACATATTTTGTATTTAACAGGTTATCAAATATTAAAAAAAAGAGAAGAATTAAATATAAATTATGGTCTATGACTAGGTGTGCTTTAGCGTCATATTTAAAATTAATTTTATGTTAAGTAAGCAATTAATTAATAGAATAATTAAATATAATAATGTAGGCTATAGTTTAATAAACTCAATTGTTATTATTTAATAAAGCAGAAACGCAAACATTTTTGGAATTACCATTTTTTATTACCAAGGGTTAAAAAAATCAGTTGATCAAAAAATCGTAATGAAATTATTAAATTATTAGATTAACTTTTAGCTCCAATTTGTGCAATTAACAATAAAATCATTTTTTGAAAATACCCCGTAATAATTGTAAACATATTACCTACTAAAAATAATACATAAACCTTGATCATTTTTAATTATCATTAAGCGATAAGGATAATACGCAAGAGCGATAAGAAGTTCAAACTACAGCTCGCAAAATTCCATGTAATTATTTCATATATCTATACGGTACTTGTTATACAGTTACCTAAACCACATAACAGGCGCTATCAGAATTCAACGTCTAATAATAAAAGAAATTTTTAAATTGTGGCCTCAGTGAAAGTTCACCGCAGAAGAACCATCGGAGATATAGTGCGGTAAATGTCTCGAAGAAATCCAACCAACATAAATTTTATCACTGTACAAAAATTATCTTATAAATTTCCTACATCCTTTTTATTATTTAATTCCTTTATAGCGGAAAAAGGTATTAGTTTAGGTAGAAGGAATATAAGGAAGAAATTAATAGAATAATAAAATTTTTCCCCCTATTTCCTCCATCCAGCTTTACCCCAAGATAATTTTTGTATCATCAAGCTCTGACTTTTGCTAAAATTTTTGATGTAATTGCCTGGTCAAAATATGCTTACCTAATTAGAAAATTGCGGAGAAAGTTCGTTTCATCTTGAGCGCGTTAAGGTGAAAACCGAATTGGCGCGAGTTGGTAATTTTTCGAAGACATCGACCGCACTATAAAAAATTTCTCCAAATCGATGAAAAGTAGAAAGGGGTGAGAGGAGCGTGCGCACGCCCGTCGAATCGGTGAATCCAAAACGGAATTGTTATACGGAACAACAATCGGCTGCGCGTTTGTTTGAATAAGTTGAAACAATTTTTAGTGGATTTTTTTATGCTCCTGGATATAGTTATTTGTCGGTCATGGAGGAAGAAGGAATTTGTTTCGTTAGCAAACTATCTTTGGTGTGCACTTTCATCGTAGGTTTTCAAATTATCCGATTTCTATTTTCGTACATTTACAATAACTTTTTGAATGTCGCCTTGCAAATCAACTCTATCAATCTCAAAGAGACTGGAAAATGGGCTGGTAAGTAAATTTTTTTAAATCTAGTACTTTCGCTCGTAATGAATTTTTTTGAAAAAAAGCGTTTCTTCAATTTTTATATAAATTTATAAAATATTTAAATGCATATGTCAAAATGAAATTTACCAGGCCAAATTAAAATTTTAAACATTTTTGTTCATTAAGGTAAAAAGCCGTTGTATTGTCACCTAATAATTTACAAACCGTTATTAATATTCATAGAAAATATTAACTGTAAATATCTCTTCCTCTATAACAGTGCGTAATAGAATCTAGATATATTGAATTAAATTCTTGTGAAGTAGTAATTTTTTAGTTTTTATCATTAATATGTTTTACTTAACTGTTATTTAATTGGCTTATCTATTACTGTAATTAACAAAAAAGAATTTAAAGTCCACATTTGATTGTTAAAGGAATTTGTTAAAAATCATTAAATAAAAATTATAGCATGATTTTTTAATATCTACCAAGTATAATACACGATTGATGATAACAAAATGTTGAAATTAAATTATAATTAAGGACGCCCAACAATGTAATTTACTGCAAGAATATTAAAATGTTAAAAGCTTTTAATTGTTCCATTCCATTGTTATGTTACAATTCAATTAAATGGAAACATTTTAATGTTTTTTAGTTCGTAGGCACGTATTTACTTAATTGTCATGGGAAAAAACAAAATCATCAACGTTAAAGTAAAAAAATTGAATATTTAAGATTCATTCCAGTCGCATTTACTTCGTTAATTTACTTGTTATTCGGCGATTCATCATTGACCCATAAAGTTCATCATTCATTATTAATGAATTTTCTATTATTTTACTGACCAGGATTAGGTAAATGCTTTACTTATCGAAATTTATCGCATTTTGATAAGTTTTTCTGTCCGTAAATATTACAAATTCCGAAGGCCACAAGAAAATTTGCATGCGCCTTATTACGAAATGCTTGATCAAAACTTACAATTAAATCAATTTTTTTTCTAGTGGTAACCGGCGCAACCGATGGAATAGGAAAAGCCTACGCCGAAATTTTAGCCAAAAAAGGATTAAATGTAGTCCTCATCAGCAGAACGCTGTCCAAACTTGAAGCAGTAGCGAAAGAATTAGGTATGAATATAATTAATTCCGTTTCACCGCATCGTTAACTAATTCTTGTTATCAGGCGAAAAATACAAAACCGTAGAATTCAAGACTCTCGTAGCGGACTTCACCGACACCCAACAAATCTACCACGATCTGGACAAGCAACTGAACGGCCTGGACATCGGCGTTCTAGTGAACAACGTCGGCATGAGCTACCACCATCCCGAGTACTTCCTGGACGTCAAAAACAAAGACGAATTCTTCGCGAACCTGATCAACTGCAACATATTCTCCGTCACGAACATGTGCAAAATCGTCATGCCCGGCATGGTGGAGCGCCGCCGCGGCGTCGTCGTCAACGTCTCCTCGGCCGCCGCTCAAATACCCAATCCCCTTTTGAGCGTGTACTCCGCCTCGAAGGCTTACGTGCTCAAATTCTCCGAGGACTTGGGCTACGAGTACCACAAGTTCGGCGTAACCGTGCAGTGCATCTTGCCCGGTTATGTAGCCACCAATATGTCTATGATCAGGAACGCCACTTGGATGGCTCCGTCGCCTCTAACTTATGTCAAAGAAGCTGTTAGAACTATCGGAATTAAAGAAGAAACGACCGGCTACTACCCGCACAGTTTGTTAGTCGATACGATTAATCTGTTGAAAAGCATCTCGCCTAAATTGTCCAGGTGGATTGTATTCAGAACGTTGGCCAATGTCAGAGCAAGGGCTCTAAGACGAGCTGTGCATTAACTAAGAAATTGTAATTGTAGGTAGCTCTAGAAACATGTTATGAAGAAAGCGTAATGTTTGATGTTATTTAATATATTGTGTTTCGTATTTTCTAAGCTTGTGTTACATCATTAATATTTGTTGAATAAAAATTATGAAGTTGAACTGATGAATTCTCATTTTAAATTTAGGCCTCAAATAAAATATATCAGGTACTTACCAAAATGTAACATTTAACAGTTCTTCTTTTTATTACGAAGTTTCTATTTAATAAAATATTTACCAATTAAATGATCATATAGCAAGAGGCCATGTAACAGAAGAAACTACTAAATAACTGTTATCTGTAAATAATAAATAAAACCTTTTACCTTTATTTGACAGATGGCGCGACTGACATCGTTCGAAAGTGTTCTGTGTTTTATGTAATCTGTGGTGTGCGTGTATATCGTGTTGCCTATTAAAAAGGAACTAATTGAATAAAGGTTTTAAACGTGGAGTACGATTAAATAAAGTAAGATAAAGTTTATGACTAAAATAAAAGTTGTAGCAAGGACACCGAACAAATAGTGACTAATAATAAGTAATCACAGATAGAAAACGTTAGTATAGGTATATAATACTAATGTGATGTAACGAACGGTTAACTTGATAAAACTATCTATCTATAGCGGTTTTTGTTGGAACTAGCTAATAACAATGGCTGTGTTCCTAGAATTAAAAGTCTATTTATCAAAATTTGTCGGTAAACAAACGGAGCATATTACGATAATATTTACATCATACGAAAAACCAATTTTCCTCTCTAACAAAACTCGAATGAATGAATTATGAATTTCATCTCGGCTCAAATCTAGCAGCCTTTCATGGTGAAATAATGTTAAAAAATTATGGAGGACAATAACTATAACAATTCACACAAATGACCCGGAAATAGTGGAAGTAGCTTAAGTAAATGTTATTCCTATGACCTCATAAATATGGAAAAAAATCGATTTTAGAGGCGAATAAGGAGGCAGAAAACTAAATTGAATTTCACTATACTAAAAAAGTGAAAACGCATTTGGAACTAAAAGCGAGTGCAGTAGGTAGCTTCAATATTGTTTCTAGTATTACTACATGATCTGACCTAGCAGTAATATTAAGCAATGTAATTGTTTACTCGAAAACTATCATAAAATATTAATCAATGTATCTCAATAAATCAGATACCAGCGTAGATACAAAATTATTTTGACTAGGTGTTTGAATCACACCACAATCATACAAACAGCAGAATTATTCAACTACAAATTACCGTTGAATAAGATACGACTTTCCACTTTGTACGTGTCAGTGTAACGACCATGTATTTTTTCAATTGAAGTTATCCTCCTATTCTAAAAAAAGTCTTAAGCAACAACAACCTCATAGTTTATGCATATCTCACCTTGGTACAGCTTCCTCTATTTTCACGTGCAAATGCACTCGTTGCAGTAGCGTAGACCAAACAATTCATTTTCGCGCTCGATTTGCTATTGAATATTACCGTTATTTACAATACGAATCCTTCATCGTATTGACAAAGTATTTAGTATCTAATCGACGAAAACTTCGCAATAAATATATAATACTTAAACTCGTCAAATTTAAGTACTTTCTTCCTTTATAGTTCATCGAGTTCAATTTAGATCATTATTTTTACCTGGTAATTGGATCTGGATCTTTCCACGGCACTGGATAAAGAGTTTCCTAGTTGTGTCATATTTTTTACAATGCACCTCTGCTATTACCTTGTTATTTTCCATCAAACGTATCGCTTTCCTTATTTGTTAAAGCGGAATTGATAGTTAACTGGTGGCATTCGAAAAACAAGTCCTATTATCAGATGTCGAAATTACACCTCGGTGCCCATTAAGCTTTCCTAATTTTTTTGCAATAAAAATGATATTATTTCGAAGTTCAATGTCGTCCTAAAGGTTAGATAGTATATAGGTAAAGCACTAATTTAATTTTTTTTTAAAGAATCTCAATAATAATAGTTATTATTACATTGTATCTACTTAAGTAATTAACAGAGTTTTCTATTAACCTAATTTTATCTACCTTTGTTTATGACACTAATTAAAGCTAATCAGGTTATCTTGTAGTCTATTAGAATTACGCAATGTCATATTTCCTCGCTATTTTAACGACACACTAATTTTTTTCGGGTAAAACCACTTGTGTTCTTCAATTTACTGTTTAAAATTTACTACTATGTATTTACTACAATTTTACAATGCGGTAATAATTTAAGGAATGACATAAAGTTTGAAATAATGATATGTATTTGAGTCAATAGCGAAAGTGTGTTTATTTCACGTGGCAAATCCAAGTCCGAGTGCGATCTATGAATGAGGAAAGGCATACATCTCTAGGTTAGTCCATTATAGGGTTGTCACGTTTTTACTCATGCCTAGGCACATGTTGTGAACATACGCTGGATTGCATAATGATACACCTACATCCTACAAAATGGTTTATGTAACCATATACTTAAAATTCTAATTATTGGTAACTGTTAACCGTTACTCTGTTATATAGATGAAATTCTCGTATGAGATTTCGCATTGGAGACACGTGGTTTCAAAACGCTGATCCCATCGAAACAATAAGCCAGACGAGAATTGAATTTACCCGAATATAATTACATTGTAACCGATTGGTGGGTTTCTAATGGTTAATTAAACGCTCAATATTGTGTACAGTGTAATTCGTAGATCTGTCCAAATCCCAGTCATCGAAATCTTATTACTTCACTTTTATAAGATAATTTTTTAACTGCGTTCGAAAGGTTAATGGTTGCACACGAGGAAAATAACCAGATAATAACCGGCCACGTGTGTTCGATTTTTGCGCATGTAGAAGGAAAACCACATCAGGCGGATCAATTAACACCAAAAATTTGAACTTCGACTTTGCTGACTTTTCGCGTTTTATTGTTAAATATCGAATTATCGTTCGAATTACTGATGCAATATCTTGTGGGCACGCTAATTATCTAATACTACTGTAAAAATATCCTGCATCTGTGTATTTTAGTAATTAGGTAAATACATAAAAATAATGAACTATTACACCACGTGTATGAATGTGTATGGTACAGTATTACATTTATCCGTTTAGATAAAAATTTCGTAATAATTGTGTTGCAAAGAAAACAAATATGTAATAATTAATGAATTTACTTATCTATGACCTATTTACAACAATGAGAACGAATAGACCAGTTTTTACACAAAAACCAGCTTTGGGTCAAGGACAAGTGACATCCTTATTATCTCTATTGTCCTTAAAAGATTGAATACGTCCTTACGCAAAGCGATTTTTTAGCGCTTCAATGCACCCAATTCAATTTTTTTTGTTCGCGCCGCTATCCTCAATATCGAACTTCACGGAATTTATGCTGATTATATAACCGTTAAAATATATAAAAAAAAGCTCTTTAGAACTCGTAAAAATTTAAAGTACAGTTCTACAGTTGTGCCTGTGACACAATTGATCGATACACATACTTTCGTACTACCACACGTACGTTATTTTGTTCTCCACGTGATTTCTAACGCTATTCTAATTATTACGTAAAGTCAGTAAGGTCAATAGGAAACTCACAATCCAACGTGATCTAATAACCAAGAAAATACAGTTTTAACAGATAATTTAAATATATTCGAATAATCAACAGTTATACAGTTTTAAAATCGTTTTCGTTTTTAGACCCGCTCGCTGTAAATTATTATTATAATTTCAATGAAATATAGCGCGAATCCATCCAATAGTAATATAGTTGCTTTGAAAAGGCTCTATTACTCCAAACTCCTAAATAATTGGAATAATTTGCGGGCTTCTTCGATCCCGTGGAAGCACCTCAACTATCTTTCACATGGAAATAATAGCTAAATAACACCAACCAAGACCTATTGTGGTTGATTTTTTTTTGCGCGCGCTCGGTTAATTCTTTTATTTTCGCCGTTTCCGCTAGGAAAAATAACTCGAATTATTTCGACGGAATTTTCCAATAATATCCCCCTTTAGCATACTGTCGCGTTGCGACGCAAAAATGACTGAAACAATGCAAAAGGCCGACGCAGCCTGAAAATAAAGAACGAATCAGGGCCGATATGTACATGAAATTTAATTTCCAGTTCCTTATTGCCTCGGCATTTGCTGATAGTTATGCGTATTGGGGACCTTGCTGAGCGAGGTCTCGAATTACGCGTATAGGTGATGTCAACAGTCGTTTAATAACTGCAAAAATTCTTT
Source organism: Phyllotreta striolata (assembly GCA_918026865.1). Classification (NCBI taxonomy): domain Eukaryota; kingdom Metazoa; phylum Arthropoda; class Insecta; order Coleoptera; family Chrysomelidae; genus Phyllotreta; species Phyllotreta striolata. Next base: position 6,255,587 of record OU900103.1, on the reverse strand, counting down.
ATTCTGAGTTAACACAACGTGCATGCATTCGTTATTCACCGCGTATTTCATTTTTTATTTATGTTTCTGTTTGTTTCCGAAGCGAAAAAATAACGTAGGAGGCTCCAGAAAATTAAGTGCATTTCGAAATGTTATATTTGAGCGTTAGGTAATAGCTGCTTGCAACTTGCAACTCTCTCTATTACTGTATTACTTGCAAAATACAGTGGTATATCAAATTTGTATTTCTTATTATTGTAAAAAAATTACCTATAATGTATAATTATAAATATTGTGTTATCTATCAGTTTATATCTTATAAATGAAATATAAAAATCACACATTTCCTTGAATGTATTACCTGATTAAGCCGATGACGATGGCTCACGTATAGATTAAACATTTTTCTAGCACAATATGATGCCATAGTTAGATCATAGATGGTAATGCAACAACGTGATTTTTTCAAAGGTCGCAGAGATAACTAATCGCGTTATTAATAAACTTATACCCGTACTATCAGAAAGAATCCGCAATTCCCTGGTCTATAAATTAGAGATCTCGACAATCGACTAGCGCGAGTGCCGTTTGACCCGATGTTTCTAGGCCAATGGGACAAATTCACCATAGCGAGATTTCACTCCGCTGAAGGCACATTTTGCTATCGACAAGGATCGTACGCCATCGCTAATTTAATAAATTACCCACGACCGAAGAGGCTGCAAAACGCTGTTAATCCATAAGGTCTAGGACCTAGGTCAAGAACTCCAGAACTGGTTTCGTCTACTCGCGCGCCGGGATCGTTTTTCGGGAAAATTCCTAATCAATTTTTGCTTTTCGTATTACATATTCGTGTATGTAGTTTGATAATGCTGAGCCCATATAACGATCCATGTGCCTTTACTTTTCGAATGCGATTTGAAATTGAATATTTGTACGAAACAACAATATTAATTATTCGAATGTGCATCACACATGCAGACCATTAATGCATCGTACAAAGGTAGAATTTCCCGAACGCACAAAACAATATTTTCGACACACGTAGGTGCTACAATTACATATAAATATGTGATCAAAGGAAGAAACATATTAAATATCCTTTACACGCGAAATTTATCGATCGCCGAACAATAAAACGAGCGAGCAATATTTAAAAATAGTGCGAATAGTGCGTTGAACCCGGATTGTTGACGGTCGCTCGTCAAAAAAGGGTTGCGAAACGTTGCGTCAATTTTTACTGGTAATTTATGTAAAAAAGCTCGCAAGTCAATGGAAGTGCGTTAAACCTTAACATTTGTCATCGTTTTCTTTGAAGTTCATTAACATATAGGAGCCCACGTTCAGTTCGGATCTAATAAATAAGCGCGATTACACGTAGATTTCTATTTGCAATAATTCGTTTTGAGTGGAAAGTGAGCTATCGCATCGTGTTCAATTTAATTATTACAGTAGCGTAACGGTTTTATTTTCACTGCATTCTTAAATTACAAACTAGGTGAAAATTGAGTGATGTTTTTCCTAAATTCTAAATATTTTTTTTATAAAACTCACTCAACCAATAAAAAATTTTATTCAATCTTGTTTAGTCATACTAATAAAAAAATTAACAATAGCGGCCTCTTAAAATAGAAATTATAATAAAGGTATAAAAAAATTCAAACAAACGATACAACTAAAAAGAAATATTTTTTTTTTTGCAAATTCATTGTGAATAAAAGCGCGCCGCTGACTTACCGTCATCATCATAGTAAAACTTACTAGAAAACAACAGAGCGCTGGTGCTATTCAGGTCACTCTTGGTTGTATAATTCACTATATTATGAAAGTTATTACTAAAAGTCAGGGCCAACATTTTAGCGGTCGAATGTTACGACTATTCCTCGTTCTTTGTGAACTTGCTTGAACTGTTATCATTCTTTTCTTCCTTCTATTGTTCTCTGCTTGAACTCGATCCACCAATTCGGGGGAACCGTTATTGTGCGAAAAAAAACCGCCTTTTAATCATCGGTTTTGTCAACCAAATATCGCTCGAGTTGAATATTCTACCGCATCTACCACAAGAAAAAAAATTCGATATAATCTGATATGTATATCAACACCTCTTTTATCTGGTAAAAAAAGCTCGATTAAAGGTTTATGTGGTAGAAAAATAGTGTGCAATACTGCAAGTGAGTTTTTTGCACTTGCAGAAAATAATCTCATATTAATGATTACCGAGATGTTTTAGATAACAATTCGAAATTGGTGTATAATATAAAAAAGTAATAAAATCGAAAAGAAAACTGCAAGGAAACATAATGCAACAATTGCGTTGATTTGTAATTATTTAAAAATAGCGGTGGAGTGGATTGGTGTGCGTTTTCTGGGACAAATCATTGTAGCAAAACGAGGTAAGAACTGAACAGTGTGACCTGAATAGGAGAACTGGGTCACAGTCACACTCTAGGATACCTAGTGAGTTATTTCTTGATGCTGGCACTAGCTCTGACTCTGCCACCGCAACAACATCAACGCATCGCTAAATCCTGCTGTTATTATTATCTAATTGTGTTGAATAAAAAAAAAAGCCCGGTGAAATCTTTTACTTAATATTCAAATGGCAGGACCATCAGGCGATCGGGTGCTCGGCTCTATTCCGTCAACTATCAACGATTAAATTTATACTTTCTTATTAAATTTTTGTGTGTTTTTCTTTAAATTAGATGTATTTCCTGAAGGTACTTTCTCCGGATAAAAAAATATGATAGAATCGTGTCAATAAAATTTGATAAATGATGTAATTTAATTCGAGTCGAAAGAAAATTTCGCTAATTAATTCGGTCTTAACGGAACGATTGAATGGAAACGAGGCAATGTGAGATAAGACGCGCATACATAAAAAAAACAGTAACATATTCACTTGTAGCCAGTGATAAAACAAATACAATGAATCCTATATTGTTTAATTTCTCTGCAGTCGAGGTCAAAGAAAGAAAAGAAAGAGGCATTCGCGAGCGCGAGCTCAACAGAGACGAAATTCGAGTGAAATGTGTGTCAGAAATCGAGGTCGTACTTTCTCAATTGTCATGCCCCATTCCCCTCACGCTGTACTACCATTAATGTCTAATAATTATTTCACCAGTGCCATATCTACAGAAATACCGTTGATTTTACAATTCAAATTTTAAAATAATCGCCTTGAACTTGATTGCCTCAACCGGAACTTCGAAATCCGCAAAAAACGAGCCGCCGTTTCGTGGATTCTTCTCGAATCGATCTCGTAATTTTAATTGCTATCCGATTATGGAATTACGCTTTCGTGATATAATTTTTTAATGAATTTCTAAATTTCTATGGGTGTTTGTTCTTCGATTTACTATCCTGTTAACAGCGTTGCTTATCTTACAATAAATAGTTGATGTGGTGATGGAATCTCTAACTTCTTATCTAATTGTTACAATCAAATCGCTTGGAGATATTATTTTGGGTCAAGGTAAAAAAAGTTTCTTTATCTTGGATTTATTTTGGGCCAAGGCACGAAAATTATCTCTCGACATCGACAAATTCGAAACGAAACCTGATGGAAATATGTAGGTGACAAAATGCAAAAAAAAATGAAGAAGAAAGAGGTGACGTAAAGAGCGTGAAATACAGTTAGAAAAATAATTAAAAAAAAAGTGAACCGGTATAGCGGATAATTAATTGATTTCATAGCTCGGTTCGACAATCGAACGAAATCTATTTATCCAAATAAATCCTGCATTGAATGACATAATGTAGGTTAAATAATAGCGCGTGAAATTCGTATTTAAAACTTTTCAAGCATGGCGAACGCGAAATGCTCACGATGATCACGAACGTTGGAAAAAAAAATGTGTGAAACTAGCGAATGATCTACTTTCGTGTACAACAGAACAAATTAAACAATGTCAATATCAACCGATTCCCACTACATCCCTGCCGTAATGTTAGTTTCTCTTTTGCTAATATCTAGCGTAACAAGGTTACGAATAAATAACAAAATGCAATATTATTAAACTTTCTCCGAGTAATCTCAATTTTGTCTTTTTTTTTTTTCGTCCATCGCTGATGGCCGGTGCTTGTATTATGCTTCTTTTACTTTGATTGTCGTCACACCATAACATTAAATTTCATGATCGTCGCTACCGCTGACCATCACTTATAAAACTTTCGTCGGTTTGTGCGATCTACATTCAATTAGAACACCGCAATAACTGTAACGATAAATTTTGCCGATGGTTATTTCATTTAAAAATACTCCAATTTTATAACACAACTTCGACAATATGTATGCTAGTTCATTAGTTCGTTAAATGTACTGTCTGAACTTATTTTGAATAAGAAGTTTCGACTTAGAATTCGAGTGGATAAATATTTTCCTCAGTCTAGTTTAATTGTTTGCGATCCGATTTGTTTGCGTTTTTTGGCCAAGGCGAACAATTAGGTTTAGCGGGATCCGAGGTTTTAGGCTTAGAAACGTCCGGTCGAAAAAATTAAGTGAGTACAGCGTATTTTTTCGGAGACCTATAAATATAGACTGCGCTGGCAAATTTCTTTGTGCAAGTTTATCGGCCCCTTATTTTTAAACGGCGGCGAGGTATGCATTTATCAGTGGCGTTACAATTTAATTGATCGTGGATTAGTACTAAATGTATTCAGTACTGTATAGAATATCTTGAGAAAACTGCGTAAAAATGTGAATAATGGTACTATTACAATTTATTGTCCAGTGCAGGTAACATTTTTTTTTATGAAATGCATATGTAATGACATACTTTTTTATGAATGCCGGTACGTGACTATTAGAATCCATTTGTAAATTACTGTACTTGTGGGTACTTAATGGCGAGACGTCAAAAATTCGCCAATAATTTCGTTATGTTTAATTTTTCGTTAAATAAAATCCCAATTGGTTCGCACGTGATACATTGACCTTACGATTTTCGAATCGTCCGTCATAAAATCGAGAAAAAATCGGTGGTGATGCGATTTATAGACGTTTTTACGAGTATATATTTTCATTTCGATGTCTGGCAAGTTTTAATGCAGTTTTTCTGACGGCCTTTTAAAATACATCCATACGAATCCAGCGAGTTATTTTTGTTAATGAAAACACTTATGAATTCTTGCCGGTTTCGGATCGATTTTCGCGAAAGAGGCGAATTGTCACTAGCAGAATATTTACCTTTCGTTTGCACGCGCCTTTTGCCGGCTACATGGCGTACTCTAAATATTAATTGGAGCAATATTAAATTTGAACTTGGCGTTCGTTAAAAATATCCACTCGAAGCTGCGTAGGTATCTGAGCGTCGGGACAAAGAAATACGGCACAAAGGAAACGATTTTCGGTCGTAATAATAATGGCGTTCTTCCAAAAGTTGCGCTTTAATTGAGCTCGCGAAGGAGCTGCAACATCGGCGTATTCGGGTCATTGTTGCGGAGACAACGTTCAATGGTGATTCAGATGACAAAATGGTATCGCGGATTATTTCGAATACGGGACGAAAATACCTTCAAGGCTTCTCCTCCTCTACGGCATTTTTCCGATTATTGCTGCGTATGTACTTCGCGTTTTAGTGCGCTGTTCGGATGGAACTTTCCAATCCAAAAGTCTAGAGAATCTATAAACGCGAAAAAATTAATGACCAATTGGTAGTTATTTAGTAGCCTCGCCCAAGTTCAACTTTTATGTAACATTGTTATTACAAATAACGTTTATACAAAACATATTTTTTTTTTCGAAATTAATGCCAATTAATCAGCACTATTAAATAATGTTAAGTGGTAAACAAGCCGAACAACGACCTTACATTTGCGAAGGTATCAGCAAAATGCATAAAAAACAAATTTGACGAAACACAGAATTAATCTTTTTGTTCAAAACACAAACAACAAAAGCGTCTGGTTGGATTATGTTTATAAAATAATATAATACAAAAAGTACATAGAAAATGAATAAAATTCGGCGTGGAATTAAATTGAATCGAACAATAACCGAAGGGAAAGGATAATCATTTATTCTACCAGTAATATCCCCTTTCGTTTTAATTCCAAGCTTTTCCTCAATCACCGTAATTAAATAATTTTTCCATTCGATATCCTCGCATCAGATACCTTAATTGACCGCGTTGTATAAGACACGTTAGTTCAGTTAATTCAAATAAATCGATAAGACCGAAGTAAAGAGCCGAGATGAAGGAAAATTAAAGAAAAATGGTAATCGGTGGTGATGGGTCACCGTGTGCCTGCGTCCCCGCCGGTGGCGCCAGCCGTGCATGCAGGTGTAGGTCGGGTCCGAAAAGCGAAAAGAGCGCGTCGGTGCATTTAAACGGCCAAACACCCGAATTTCGGGGTCACAGACATTAGACGGTGGAGTCAGACGACGGCGTGCATGTGCAAAATCTAGGGCCAATGGACTATTCAAGGCAGTCGGCCAGTCGGCCTGCTGTCAGGGCCGCGAAGTTCGCCTCGCTTTGCTCTAACAACTTCAGGTGACTATTCCTCTCGCCTCGCGCCGGGTTAGATGCCGACCAAAATTGCTCAAAATCGCCATCCAAAACGATTTACGTGCAACTCTAACAACCATCGAAGGCCCACCCCGCTCACGGAGCAACTGCTTTGTTGAAATAAAAGATTTCAATCTAGTTTAGTCTGCAACCAGTTTACAACTAATATTAAACTTCTGTACGCACACGGATGCGACTATTATAAAATAGTTTCAATCAGTTGCCGTAGTAATTTATCGAATGTCGAATGAATCACACCAGAAATTGGCAAGAATTTTAAGCAACTTGAAACTGCAAAGCGACTGTTTATGATTCATTGCAAACTAGTTTCATTTGAATCAACTCGTGTGCAGTTCCACACTACTGTATATTGGCGAGGTTGCAAAATAGTTGCAAGATCAACTGGTTTACAATTTTTATTTCAAAACAGTTGCTCCGTGAGCGATCGGCCTAATTATTGCAATTTAACAGTCGTTTTTTAATCGTCAACTTCTGCTTAGAAATTGCTACATTTTTACTCGATTATTATTATTACTTCTGAACCCTCTGAATCAATTTTGTGCTACTTCACAAATATTTCTACTCTATTTTTAACTCAATCACGACCATCACACAAACTTCATAATTATTATAACCAAATTTTTTTTCTAATAGACTGAGTGCTGTAAAAAAATTGCATAGTGGATATTGGCGAAATAAATCCGGGACGCGCTGTATAGCAAGCCAGACAGTACGACATGTTTGTTATTCATTGTGTTCGACCTTCGCAAAGTGCATCGCACGAATCCAGGGTCTTTCTCTTCGATTTTTACCCGTCTTTGTTTAAATACTCTCACAAATCATATGCCGTTGCGTTGGATAAAAACGCGCATGTAATTATTTTTACCAACGTCGTCTTTATATAAATTATATTCGTTTGCGTTTTTAAAGGACAACAAACGATTATTTCGGCGTAATTTATTCGTATTAATTCGCGTCCAGTTTGGCGAACGCGAATTTCCGATATTCCCATAGATTAGTTAATGTTGTTTTAATAGGCAATGTGTTTTCGCGACGTCTGATGTAATTCGTAATAGGCTTCGATATATATTTTTTTGTAATGGAAATCGTTCTGTTATTTATTTTATTCGCAACACCATTACGCGATAATTTATTATTACCCAGAATCGCCTCTTTTATTACAAATCCAACCCAACTTCGCACATTATTATAATAATACAGATAACTTGTCTGGTTTACAGGACTGTTGCGCGGTAAAAAAATACAAAAAAATATTAACCTTATAAATAGTATCAGTTGTTGTTCATTAAAAGTTATATTCAGATTCAGACAATGAATAAATTGATTGAAAAATAAACTTGTTTGTAAAGAATAATATTGTAGAAATAAAGATTATCGAATGATTAGAAACTAATATGACAAAAAACTTATTGCAAAAATATATTGCACTGCTATACTTGAAGCCTACAAGTACCTCGACTGAACGATGTATTTAGCAGATATAATGATATCATTATGATTACAAAACTGTAACTAATCACCTAGCTCGAAATAGTACTGTTTTACTAATCATCTTAAAGTCATCTGTTCTATTGATCACCAGATACTTCATCTACTTTTTTTCCAGTACTTTCAGAAGATTAAAATAAATTCTAATTGCATAATAATTAGCAATATGTAGCATTTGATCGTTCGGATCTTATTCCTCGACAGCAGAACGAAGGTTGTAAGTGGCGCGGAGGAAAGACCCAAAGACCCTGGGTCTAAAAACCTGCAACGCCCCTGTCAAGGTTATTGGGCTGCATCGCTGGTGAGCTTCGAATCGTTTACTGATGTTTACTATCTCGCCAACAAGTGTTTTGCTATAACATTACTCAATTATATTTAATAATTAATCGTGCAAGGCGACGCAGGAGTTGCAGGCGGGGAGATGCTGGTTCGTTACTGCTGAACCGAACTTTTGTTATGGAAAAAATAACCTTTGGTGGAGTTATTAATAAAAAATCGCATGATAATGATAAATGTTATTTTTATTAAATCGTTGATTTTATTATTATTTTTTTTGAATGTGCTTATACATTGCCTTAAAGAAAAACAATTAAGAGGGTCATTGTCTTATTGATAAAGTAACTATTTTATTTTATCAGGGTCAACTATGACATCACTAAGATTATGTTACATCTATCTTTCATAAATACCGTATTTGTATGTGTTTAAACAAATTATAATTACCTCTTCCATTACATGAAATCATTGCGTTTATTACTTGCGATCCGAATTATTCCTGTAAATTTCGCAATTTGTTTTAAAATGATTCAATGAATATTGATAAAATTCAGGGTTGCATCAACCTTAGAAAAATAAAGATAAACCATTGAAAATCAGGTCAATGAAATTAAATTTTATTACTGCGACAAAGATTTGCTTTCCTCTCTCGCTACGCCCATGCAACAATCATTTTGTATTTTTCATTTTATCTTTTTAACAAATATTTATTATTTAACGAGACGCATATTTTATGATTTTGCAGAATTATACTTACATTGATTATATTTAAATTATGCATACATAGACGGGGTTAATATCTTGATAACATTAATAAAAGCACAAAGTAACAGAGTGTTGCAATTCGTAAAAAATGTGTCGCATAAAATCGATAATTAAATTTTTCATTCGATTCACACAATAACTCCTTGTCTGATAATTCCTATAATTGTATGTATCGATTGTGTTCGTCTATTTTCGAATTGATGACAACTAGCCACCTCAACAAAAATAAAATTAAGCCTCACAGCCAATTTATTTGTGAGATTTATGAGGTAGTAACTTTCTAATATTTGCATTGTATTTTACGTAACTTTGAGATTCATTTTCAAAGTCTATAAAGGAAAATAATGGATACTCGATATTTTTTTTTCTTGTGCTGGTATATTCTTTTGTGTCTTGTTTAATCTACGTATTATTCATTCCGTACAATTTGTTATCAAGTGTCTTTGTTTCAAGACCTAGATAATCACACCGCTCCGTATTAGCTTAGTACGGCCTTTAACAAACGCTCATTGATTTTTTAAAACGTCGATTAATTCCTTTCCTTGATGGTAGCTGACTGCACTTTATCATCAACTATGTATGTTTACGTCGGAATTCACTTAATCGTTTTCAATTTTATAACTATCATTATCGGGAATTAAGTAATTCATCGGTTTGTTCACTAACTTTGGCGTTATTATTATTAAATTTTGAATCGTGTATGATAGATAAAAATAAATACCGAAACAACTGTAGTATTTTTTGTGTCCTAAGTGCTTTAATTTGGTCAGCTAACGTTCTATTCTCGGCGATTGAAGTCGAGGATAATACGGTTTTGGGTCGAAAAATGAGGACAAAAATGGGTGTGTGTTTGTGCACTGCAGACATCTAAGTCAAAACGGATGCGGTGTTAACTAACCGAAGTCAATAACTCGGCGGTGCTTAAAAATATTTGAACATTTAGTACCCCATGGGGGCCCCTGCGCATTGCAGGACGATGCGCTTGTTTTGCAAGGCTCAACCAAGACGGGACCAAATAATAAAAATAATAATGCCATATACTAAAAATAATTTTATTGGAACCCGCGCGCTCCGCGATTTCGCTCATGTTTTCGTTCGACAACTTGTTTTTTTTTTATTTGATGTTACTGACCTATTTGCACAAAACAACGTTACGATCGCCAAGTTTACCTAGGAATTTTCTGGGTTCACTATTCATGGAATTATAATAAAGCTCCGCGAGGTCGTCGGAAGTTTTCGAATTCATTGAAACGGTTTGTTTAACCACTCTAATTTTTCGATAAATTATAAGAAGTTGGTAAATAAATTTTGAAGTTTTTTAGTGTGTGAATTAATTGAGTCTACCTGCTTGGTATAAAATCAACGACCGTTGGAGATTCGATTTTATAATAGATATTTTTTTGGCAAAATTATATTAGTATTTTCAAAATAAAATAGCCCAGATGTATTTTAAAGTTTCTGTTAATAGCATAAACACTTTTTCAACTGACCAGCTCAACCGAAATAAAATTATCGACAGCCCGAAACACCGACAACACAAAATGTATTTTTAAATTTAGTTTTTAATGTACTTTTCGTTTGTTTAACCTCTGATTTTCAGTTTCATCTGCAATTTTCTAGATGCATTGTGGATTATTTTCACTTTCTCACGTACATAGGTAGAAGGTACCTTCGAAACTTACTTTGATTTATTCTATTCACACTCGCATCCATTCTGAATCGTTAATTTCTGCTTTCGAATTCGTCAAAAACTGAACAAAAGCATGCTCTACATGTTTCTAGAAACATCAAATTCCGTGCTAATTAATAATAAACTCGTTCATTAAATGTTGAAATTTTATATATCAATACATTCGCTATTATGAAACGTTGAATAAAAACCATTTAATAATTTGTTTTGTTAAACGTTCATTACAATAGTATTGTTATTATTTATGTAAGTTATAAATTTGTAATAGCGAAATTCTCTGTCTAGTGTGCTTGTCGAAGCAAATTGAACATGAATAGACAGACAGACGAGCAATTTTCGGTACCTACACGCACGCCCAGACGCAATCATGTTCGCAAATACGCGTTTTATTTCATCTGACAATGAAGCAAGGACGAAATCCTCCACGCTCATACTCAATAAATGTGTTTACTAAAAACTTGACCTACCATAACTCAACTTTTATTACATTAGATAAACTGGCTTCTACGGCACAAGGTCGGAGAAATTGTTTAATCAAATCGATATATTGTTTTAACAATGCGCTTTGATTCCTGCCCCCTTATAAGGTTTCCCTCCGGATCGGACACTTCATCGGGAGCTCACAAAGTGATATTGATTTTATATTATTTACTGCAGGTTAAGTACATACAAATTTTCGTTTGGTTATGTGCATAAGAGGGTATAAGATGTATTCACCGATGTTAAAAAAGATTCAACCTACACGAGGTGGGTTTATATCGAAAAATGAAAAGCGTAAGTACAACTGCAAGGAAAGCGCTCGAGTTATTTCCAATAGAAAATATTCGAATGATCCGTTGTGTGCATGAAAAAAAAAAAAACCCGATGGGTAATAACATCAGTTCGAAAATGCGAGCGAACACACCGTGGAAACTCGGCTCGTCGGGTCGAAAAAGCCGGCTGTAAGATGTAACTACGCTAACATAACAACATTCGCATATTAGTTATATTTGTCTGGCCTTGCATTCGAAGGTTTTGGTCGCAGCAAAGCAGGGGCAGGCCGTTCAACCGTCGACCTTTACCAGTTCGCAGTCACTCAACGTGCATATACTATATATATATCTATATACATCTGGCGACGGCGGCGTCCGACCACGCTCCCCGACCGGGGGCGGCAAAAAATTTCGGCGGCGAAGTCGCGACCGTTCGAGGGGCAGACGATCGAGGTCAATCCACGGGCCTTTGTGCTTTCGCTCCCGTTCCCTGCGCGCGGGGATTTTTTCTTATGTAACTAACCGCCACGCAGACGAATTCCCCTCGTTAGCAGATTGGAACAATGCTATTTTTTTCGGAGGTTTTGACCTATCGATTGTAATTAACGAAACCTTGCAGTAAGAAGAGCAACTTGTTTGCTAATACCTATACAATGGTTAGTTAGTTTATGGATTTTTTTTTAAGTAAACGGTTGGTCATTAAATGGAATTTCTCTTTTCTCCTATTTGATTTGGCGAGATTCCTATTTGATTTGTCCATAGCTCGAGTGTTTTCCTAATTGTCCACCGAATGCTAGTTACTCAAATTAGAGTTATTTGCAATTAACTTTCTTTCTCTTTGTAATCTCTACGCGAATATAGTTGAGTAGGTAGTTAGGTAAATCAACTCGAGCTGATTATAATAATTCGTTGTTCAGGAGCACCGTGGTGGATATTATAGGTGTAGGTACTAAGGCGCAGCGACGGCCCCAAACAAAACCTTCGGGTCTCTTTTGTGCACGTTATACAATTTTGCAAACCGCATTTAATTAATGCGAGATTTTATAAGCCGTGTTGCCATGAACCGCAAGTTATTAGCACATCCAGCGTAAACAAAATGAAGGTCATCTTCATGAAAATCGCTAACGATGATGATAAAAAGTCGATGCACTTCTCTCCATATTATTGACCGAAAACTTGGCAAATATGATGCATTGTCTGTAACACAAGGTCACTCCCAATGTGACTGTGAATGTTAATGTTGACCATGGATTACAGAATCGGCCTAGCCCAACTGGGTATCAGTACTAAAAAAACCGAATACTTACGAGACACTTCTAAGTCTGCGTGCATTATCTTTTTTTAAAATAAATAGACTTTGATTATCAGTTAATAAAAAAATTACACTTTACTGGTCTCTTACTGAAGGTGTATTTAAAAAAAATATTACTCCACCGTTTATCGAAAATATTTACTTAAAGATTCACCGAATATTAAAAACCCTACCTATACCTACGCTGTTTACTCCGTTACGAATTTATTTTCTGAGAAAATTACTAGTGTAATTCATAATATTTTTAAGCGAAAATCAATAAATTTACTTATCTCTATTTACGAAATATTCCAAGAATGCGATATATCAGCGAGATCTTTTAAACCTGTCTGAGCCCTTTACAAAAATCAATGAGCCCATAGCCAATTTATTGTTGTCAGTCTGTTAGATAAAATTTCTGTGGGCATTGTTATAAAATTTGACCCCTAAAATTCACATAATTGAAAATTTAGCGTGTGCTTTTTGTTCGAAGTTGTTTACACTGGTTTTAAAAATAAAAGTTCATTGATACCCGATGAATAAAGAAATATGCTAAACCTGCTGTTAAAAACGTTATAAAAGATGCTAATTTAGATAAGACTTTTTAACTAGAGTGTTATCCTCTTGTTCAACAAATATGTCGAAACGAGTTACGTCAATAAACAAATTTTCAGACCGTTTAAAAAATATAAAATTATATACGAGGTAGCAGCAATTTATTCTCCTTTTTGTGCTTTAAAATAATCATAAATTTACAGTACCTACATATGTATGTATATGTATGTATACAAAGTTGCTTTTAATCTAAAACTAAAAATTGCTTTGTAAAATACCTACTTATCATTTATCACTATAGTTTCTTATCGAATATACTTTGTGCCTATATTAATTACCCGCTTGTTAGTTACAAAATTTTCTCCAATTTTCCTACAATGGATTTTTTTTTATATTAATTCATTCGCTTTCTCTCGGTAATCGCTATTGGAATGAAAAAATGCGTAAAATAAAATGCATAGCAAAATGTTGCTAGTACATTTTAAAAAGTGAAGATATTATTTTCGGCGATAAAGCTATTATCTTTTTTTTTTCTCCAAACCGAAACTGGACGGTTTCATTTTTATTCGAGAATGCATTACTGAAAGCTCTACAATCAGAAAATTGAGGACACAAACATATTATGCGTCGTGGTAATCTCACGTAACTACATATTACTTATGTGGCCGCATTTCCTTTTGGTCTCCCTTTCGCCGCTTTCTTCGTTTTGCCACTACTTCGCGCCGAGATCGCGAATTCTAGGTCACTATCTCAATAATACTTTTACATTTTATACATCCTCGTCGAGGCCTGCATTTGGCCTGCACCTACAGTGAATCGACACTCCTCAGACCATTCGCAACTCTTCGTTCTTGCTCTTGGTCTTGGCCTTGTGCTCTCGCGAAAACCAGACTGGGGCTGCTGCAATTCGAGCATTATCCGAGGCTCGCGGCCGGTGCCCATTCGATTGCCACAAAGTATTTGTGATTTTTTTTTTCTTGTGAACTGTGTATTCTTAAGGCTTAATCATTGCGCTGCAACAGCTTAGGCCCGCCGCCTCCAACAACATCGTCGGCCAGAGCCACAAACCCTATAATATGCCAATGCGCTCGGACAATGGATTATTATTCTCACCACCCACCGGTAAGTAACACAACCCTTCAAATTTCGACTGTTCAATATTATGAAATAAATTCGTTCGGTTTTTGTGAATTTTTAACAGTACATGAAAGTTCACGGTTAATTTATTCAGCAAATTGCGACTTCTGCAATAATAAATTGGGGTCGTGTTCTACATGATAATAAAATGTTTTATATCGAAGTAAAATTTTATTCGATGCGCATTTAAAAATCGCTAAAATTGATACGTAATAGAATCGCTAATTTTTCACGTTTTATATTATTTTATTGAACCGTTTTGATCGTTTGATGAACTTTTCAAGTGTAAAGTTCGCCGATACCGAAAAAGTCCGATTGTTGTTTTTAATTAATTTAAATGTAAATTGCCTAAATTCATTGACCAAGGTAAATCAAGGTCAATTTAACCTTGTCTCATCGTCTAAATCAACCGCAAATAATCTCAACCGCGTATTTACCCAGCTTTTAGTACATTGGATATTTTTTCAATAAAAATTTAACCGTATGGAAATTCATTGGTTTTACAGAGAACTTATATTGTAAAACAGGGAAAGTTCTCAATGTACATTATATACATAAAATTAAACAAATCTTGTAACGAATTTTCATTAAGTTAAATTTTTATTACATATTTTTCTGAACGAGAAACGCCTTGGATATTTATTGCACATAGGTGGGTATTAAATCGGTTTGTGGCAGGTCAGGATGTCTGTATTTAATTCAATGACAACTCGTTTCAACTGCATTAGCATTATCTTAATTCAGCGGAATTAACTGGATTTCTTGGTTAATTAAATATGTTTATTGGTAGGTAATAAAATTCTTTATAATTGTGATGGATAAATTCATGTCGATCGGTTATAATGGTTTCCTCAACGTGAACCGAGTATATTAATGCAGTACGCAATGTCCGAAATTATAAATTAAAATGGTATTTCAGTAGCATGTAGGGCAGATAAAAATACCACGCTCAGTGAAACGGGGACAACCATGAAAACCGACTATATTAGCGCAATGCAAAACAAAAGCCTTTAATCATATCAAATTTACGTCATTTCGATGCCATCGGAATACCGCCAGTGCCGGAGCATCTGCAGGATTACCAATATTAACTACAATAAAAACTTTTTTATGAATTACACCTACGGCGTACAAAAATTTTTTACTAAAGAATGCGATATAATACAGTAAATGATACAATAGTAAAAAAATGTAGACATTCTTTGTTGAGTGAAATAAATAAACACCACTTGTCGGATCAAATTGTTTTTGTTTGTTTAAAATCCCCGTTTTTTTTTAAATAGATTAGGAAAATTTATTGTACTTTACTGGGCGATTTTTGCTAGAGATAACATTGAAATCCTCTTATATGAACGCTTTTATCATCATATATTATGAAATTTTTATCATAATCAATGTTGTAGTTACTCAATTGAGGAGGTACCGAATGGGAGACGAATCGTCTATGATCGATCATTGAAATCATAAATAAATAAAAATACACTCGAAATGGCATGTTGTTACATATCATTTTTAACGTCACTTACTTTTTTTTTAATAATCTCTAATGGTTTCAAGAATATTCATCTAATTTAGGGCAATTGAGGAATTTTTACGCGTGACAATAAAATGTTTTTAATTGTATTTTATCTCAAAATGCGAATTAATGAATATACTAGAATAAAACTTTTAGCGGCAACGTAATATAAATAATAAAAGTAAATGTATATTACTTTGTGTTCAATAAATTAGATTAAGTTCTGAGAACGTTTAAATAATGAAATAAAAATAGTTATGTTGGTTATTTGGTGTACAGCATAATAGAGATTAAATAAATCGTTATACGACACTTAGAGTTAAGTAATGTCCCAATTAAAAAAATAGATAACGTCAAAATCATATGTTGCATTGTTCTAATTTTAGAAATTCTCAGAATGAATTTATTTGGATATTTTCCTGACTTTAAAGATGATTTTCTTTATCACCGGTAGTGGTAAATGCCTTTAAATTAATTTTTCATGCATTTTTGTAATGTAATTTTTACATAATCAAAACTCGTTCATTGTTAAGTATATCTAAATGGTGACAATTTTTCGATAAGCAAATTCCGATCCTAAAACTTTCTTAAACTTTTCCTGTGTGATAAAATATGTTAGGTATATTTTTAAATTTAATATAAAAATTTCCGATACCGTGTAAATGTGTAAAAATATTGATTTACTAATCGGAAATATTTATTCTATACTCATCTTGTGTTCAATCGAATTAAAGAACCTTCCATTAAAATAATTGTGTAATATCAAGTTCATGACATTGTTCAATACGTTTTTTTTGTTTGGAATTTCCCAGCATAAATAGTTATCAGCAGGAATAATGTTTGAATTTTATTCATTAGGTAATAGTTTTCCATTAAAGTACGCTTCTTTAATTTTCCATGACAATTTGTTTTATATACCTACAAGCGCTTTTTGTTCCTTTGTGTTTTTCAGGCTATTTTTACGGCTTCGGTCAACTTCCTTCCAAAATCAATTGGTTCCCAAAAACAATTTTGCTTTTCCAAATAATTCGGCTTCTTGTTAAAGCGCTCGAAAAGTGTTCGAAGTCGAAAAAAAATGAATCATGAAAATTCTGTTTATTTGAAATGTGGGATTGTTTGGCTTTTGTCCAAATTATATATGTATTACTCCGGCATTTCCAAGTAAAACTCCTAAACGGTATAATTAACAGCTATTAAACTCGTTTCGTTTGTTGGAGGAAAACTGGGCGGAAATTAAATTTCGCAGTATCTACATACACAACGCATCCTTTCAAACGGAAAACTAAATCAGCAACAGGAAAAAAAAAAGAAAACGGTTTCGGCGTCCTCACCTTTTTCTTGAGCAAACCATAATGTCGGTAGATACGTTGAAAATAAGAGGTTGACCTCAAAGTGACAAGGTTCGTTATACGCTGACCTCACGGCGAATTTATTTCCGGTAAAAGAATTAAACCGCACCAGCCTTGAATTAAGATCGATTGATGGGCGATTATATCGAAGAAACATAAACTCGTGTATTAATTTTTTCGATTAAATTTCCAACAGATTTTTCACAAAGTGCCTGTTCACCAAAGGTACTTTACCTATAAAAGGAAGTGAACGCTTATGAATTATGAAATGTAGATACTTCAAATTGAGAATAACTCTATTAATAACATATAAGGTTACTCGAATGTAATCCTCTTGATAACGTAAAAATTACATCTAATCCATTAAAAGTTTATCTTATGAAAAATGTATTAAATAATTCCTTGTTATTACAATTAAGTTATTTAATAGGTAAATTTTGAATAAACATTTTGACCTGATTCTTACACACGAATGTCGCAATATCCCGATATAATTATCCGAATGAGTCCAACGAAACGTTCTTAACGAAAAATTAATATTACATCATTGCTGTTAACGTTATCAAATATTTATCGAGAGTATTTATCGTTTCCTAAATTTAATCACGTCCTAGACACCATTATTAATTTATACATGGCGTGGATTTAATTGAACACACCATGCAGCCAGTACCCTTCAAGAACCGGAGGAAACCATTTCATAACGAGCGGAATTGTTTCGGCTATTTGAATATCGAAATCAAGATTTATTTATAAAAAGATAACGCTGAAAATATTTACTGGAGATACACAAAGGTTTTCCATGAAGTATTACGACATTCTGTAAAGCGATTACCAAACCAACAACCGCCTGGTAAATCGATCCAAAAAGGTTTTTACGAAGAAATTATAGAAAATATTAGACAGGTGCGAGAGATTATAAATATAATATTTTCGATAGAATCGAATGCCAATTTCACGGACTTGGCTTACGCAAATGCGGCTGAAGTAGGCGAGTGAAAAGTCCGAAAATCGCAGGCCTTTTTCGCGGCAGGTAACCGTCGATGTGCCAGCAAAGAGAAAGTAAAAATAACGAAAAGAGTCCGCCCGTTATACCTCCAGTGCATACGGCGTACCAGCGACTTCGTTTATTCGTTATCAATGCGCTATTATTAGATTGAAACGGATGTGTGAAGCTTTGGTTATGGATTTAACCGTTCACTTAGGAACCTACTTTTTCTATTGATTCATAAGTGTTATGCGTTCTAACAACGAGAGAAAGCTTGGAAAGTTTCCACCGGTCGGTATATACCGACGTCGCTTCGTTGCGTTGTCGCTAATTTACAATTTGTTTTGAGTGTTTTTTAAGCTCACGGTTTTATATTCATTCTGCTTCGTTTAATAATAGTCATCAATGATCATGCGGATTACATGTGAGTGGTTCAATGAAACTTCGAATACCGCACGTATGTAGTTTAGCATCTCGATTTTTATTCCAAAAATAAAATTATCACATTCGACTCGACCATAAAATAATCATATCAATAACAACGTTACAAAATCGTCTTTGTCGCCTTATTTAGCTTTTATCAATCTGCGTCGAATATTTTTTTTATCAGAGGCGGGTAATACACTAAATGCCACTTCACATGTTTTCATTCAACTGAACGAATGCATGACTAAACGAAATCTCGAGTATTTTTTGAGTACCAATTTATACCCAACAGAAATGAAACTTCACATTTCTTAGATACTAATTAGCGTAAAGAAAGATATTGCAATAAATTAGAGTCTTCAAATAAGTACTACGTGCAAAAAATCACATCTGTAGCTTCAAATTCAATCAATACTTACCTGGAAATATTTCGGGAAATTTTTACATCTTTTTTTACTTCTGTTTTGAGGCCTCAGATGCTGCGACTATTCGGTCTCAAAAATTTTCTTTTCTATCAAAATTTGACATTTAAATGACAGTTACCCAAAATCTTGCTAGCAACAAACGACATAGAAATAGATAATTCTATGAATACATAAGATGACAGCAACAATGATAAAAGGTCATGAATTATGAACAATCATTCACTCCTTATCAGTGAATAAAGGATATTATCCATTTTTGATCCTTGTAAGTATATCCCAACATCATAATATTTTTTTTGACTAGTAGGCCGTTATTAAACTGTCATTCAAATGTCAAACTAAATAAATTAAAGGAAAACGTCAAAATTTAATTTTTTAATTAAATAATTTACAGATATCGAAAAGTATAGCGCATGAAAATGAAAATTTCGCAATTAGAACAAATATTTTGCTGAAACTATAAGCCTAGTTTGAGGTCATTACATCTTCACCTATCGACATCTTTAATAATACAAGCCATTATGTGATTATTAAATAATGTTCGATGTACTCTTACGAATACATTTTTATTGTAGCCAGTTAAAAAATTACACACGCCGCTGATTTAACCTTTATTTGTATCGGCTGCCATGATAAAGCGCAATTATATTTTGGCGAACTTACCTACCTCAAAATGTGATAAATATCATTTTCTTTTTTCGTGCGTTGTGCGTTCGAGATTGAAATTCGAATGATCATAATTCTAACCCCGAACAATAAACACCGGCGCCTCTCCACTCCACCTAGAATAAACTTGTTTATTATCAATTAATTCGTAACAATATTGACTGTGTTTTAAATGTTGTTTAAAAAATATGTAGATTAAGTTACTGCAAAGATGTGTAAACAAAAATATTTTTGTGAAAAAAAATGCAGGTCTCAAAATGTATTTTAGGGATGATTTTTTTTCAATTAATACCTACATGTGTGCAATCGGTGCAACATGCATGAATTTATTTGTGGAAAAACATGGCAAAATCATTTATGCATGTTTGTTATTCTTCTAAAATATTAAATTCGGTATTATTTGAATGGTACAAATTTTAACATGCACCCACGCTAGACTTAACTCTGTAAAATTTAAAAAAACAATAACGATTTACAAATTATAAATTCTCGCTAATTTTTATCGCCATTTGAGACTGCTGGTCCCTCCTTCAAGCACCAGCAGTAAATAAAATACAAGGGAAGGTGAAAGTGGGATCGCACTTGATGTGTTTTTTTTTCACTATCTTCAAAAATGTGACCTATACTCTGTATAGGAACATATTTTGGTATAATTTGTTCAAAGAATTTAAATCTGATACTTTAACAATTTCTGACCGCATTTCGCAATTCGGATGCGCCGGATACAAGTGATTAATTCGGAATTTTTTTGATCGTAAAATTACAATGGCATTGAACTTTTTGATGAGCATATTTTTCACTTGACAAATACAGTAACGGAATAGCTATCATGAAACCCTGAACTTTAGGCTATAAATACGTATTAATCTTGTATGCACAACACTAACCTAAGTCAACAGAATCTTTTACAACTTGTGCTCGTTCGCTCAAATCGATGACAAAAATTTTTATTTTCAGCTCCGTTTGTGATAAACTTGTTCTAAGGTGACACGACCTAAGCACTGCAACCGATAGAACTTGATGTTTGTCCAAGTCTCTTTATTATACTTTATTATAAAAGTTATGCAACATTAAAAATCGGTTTTTTTCCGAATGTATAACTTTAACTAAATAAAACGATTAAAAATTGCATAAACAATTTCCATATGCACAATATTTTTCAGACAAAGTCTGTTATCTCAGCTCCGTTTCATTGAAACGTTGTTATTATTTAAAAATTTCTCGCCGGATTATTTTCGTTTTGTTTTCGAGCGAAAAAATCGCCGTAATAAATTAATTTATACTCCAAGTTCACCTCTAAGCAGGTAGGCTGCAAAATGAGATTCATTATCGCCGAAAAATGTTTACCAATTGGAATTCTAGGAGAACCATTAAAGTAGCTTTGAACTTGAGCACAGTCAGATCGATATGTCTGGCTTTCTATATTCTATTTCGTTTCTTCTCATTCGGATGTCTCATTACGCGCTCTCGCGCCGTGTCCCTGCCCTTGCTCGCGGTCTCCGAAACTCTCAGATGGTTTTCCAGCCTCATCGCGAGCACTAACTTTCTAATTGACCCAAAATTTTTCTAATTAAATTCGCTAATAAGCGCAAATAACGATTACGTAATTTTACCAACGGGACTGAATCATGTTATCGAATGGAGAAGAGGTCCTGGTTATAATCATGATCAACCGGAAATTGCTACGAAATATTCATTTCTGCCAATGCCAAGTCATTCTGTTTCCTTATTTGTTGAATACTGAAGGAAATAATGTTTTATATCGATGAGATAAATGGTTATTTTTTTTCTTCATTGGAGGTCGATTTTTTGTTTTTTTCATCGATAAATCGATATTTCATAATACCTGTGTCATCGTGGGGAAATTTACATTGAAACATATAATTAAAACTGTGGTAATTATCTACCGGTGTAGGTATAATACTTTATATTTTTTAATTTCCATTTCTTGAAAATGTTTGTTGTGTTCAAATTTTCCTTAATTGGTTTTGCAATATGTATGTGTACTTTATTTGTGGATCCATTAGTAATCAATCATGTAATTTTGTTAATAAGACAGCATATTGTGTAAATAAATTGAAAAAAAAACTTAGTTTTGTTATTTAGGAAAATTTGTGGAGTGAAAAAAATATTTTCAAAAAGAAAGTTGAAGGTCAGTCCTTTGCGTTTAATTTTAAATATTTACAAAATAATGTGTATTCGAAATTCGCTAATAACAAAACATTGTATCATAAGTAATTTATTGTGGTAGGTAATTTTTTTTACACAGAGATAAAAATTCAATTGATATAATAAACAAGTTATTTATAAAAAAAATCGGATTTTTGACCTCCGCGCCGCCAATGCAATCTTATTTTTGTTTTCGCGTGGGTTATAAAGTATTTTTACCATACCTGTAATGCATTGCAGACACATTATAAATAACATGTTATTGACGTTTCAAAAAAATTTCAACAAAACAACGTTGTTTTTAAATTCTGCAGAGGTACTTAACCCTCTTTTCTACATATCAGTTTTCGTTGGATCCATTTTTTTATGACAATGTTAACGAATTCGTAAATTGTTTGTCGGCATTAATTGCAATTTTTTGTAAATATTATTTGTTTACAAAAATTTAGATTTATTCCATCGCATTACTGTCTCAGACTTATTGTTATAATTATAGTTAACCTTACGCAATGATAAAACTATTTACATACTTTGTTTACAATTTACCATAATGCGATGTTTAATAACCAATGTAAAAAATTATCCATATGTAATAATTTCAATTTTGCTCGTCCTCATTTTTAAACGAAGCTATAAAGCCTTTGTCAAGTTTATTAACCTTTGAAATTTTACCTGACAAATTCACGTAATCCGAATTTTTGGCAATAAACTATTACCACTATACTGGATTCTATTTTAAAAAAAGTATATATTTCTGCTTTATATACATAAAATTAAATTTAGGAGCCTCACTTACGTAAGTCCTGAAAAAATTTAATCAAAACATTTGCCACGTCATATTTGTATTATAGATAACTAATTAATTTATTCATTTCGACATTATATAAAACTATACAATTTATTGCACAATATTTGCGGGTAAATCGCGGATTTTTTTCAGTTATTTGCAAAAATATTTCGTTATTTTCGTTAATTTGTATTATAAAATAAAATTCCATAACACATTCTTTGGAATTTGCTTCATATTGAATATTGTAAACCACCTATACTTGAAATTTCATTTATCATCAGACTAATTCGTGTTTATCCAATTTATTCTAATCTCATCATGCACAGTAAAAAATTGATATCTGCTTTCTACGAATGACACTCAAAGGGCAATAAAAATTTAACCTCCCCGAAAAACGCCCCATGCATGCCTTCCAGGTCCAACGTTCCATTCTGCTTATCCTATTTCTGCACAGCATCAAAGAAAACCTAAACAAGCCCGTTGCCATTTAATTAATTCTAATTAAAAGGCAGAAACGCAGCTTTAAAATCGTAACACATATACAGGAATAGGGACCTATGTTTCTGACAACAGTGACCCGTTTTTCTTTAGATTTCACAAAAACAGTTTTATTTTAGTATATAGAAACCTATGTATATTCCATTTATAGTAATTAATTTGTATATTTAGATGGGTTAACATAAAAAGTTATTATTGTGAATGGAAAAATGTAGTTTTTATAGAAGAAAATCCTGCAAACGGATTTTTGAAGGTCGATCAGGTGACTAATATGCTCCTATTAATCCGAACAAAATAAGACAAATTTCGCTCGGAATAATTTATTACCAAAACATTAATATTTCACTACAATATGCATTGTTTTTCTAATTCTTTACATAATTTTCAACATTCATATATTTGTTTGAAAGCGACGGTATTACTTTGCAGTTGTTTCTAATAATAAATATGCCATTCATGAGGATATCGAAAACGAATAATTTCGAATTGATTCAATTGAAATTTGTGGATTGTTTTTCAAAATATGAAAACAATCGAACTTAAATGTAGCAATTTTTACGTAAAATTCACTTAGTAATTTGTAAATCTTTATTCATATTTCGAACACCGTTTTGGGAAAAACATTCAATAGGTATACAATGTAATCAATTTTTTTTTAAGATTATCTTAAAATTATCGATTAAAACTATAATTACAAAGAATATATTTACTATTTAATGACGTATTTAATTTGATGTAATTGAAAAATATACTAGTTGGATTTATTAAAAAAAATGCATTTATTCAGCATGTTTTCCATCTAGGTGTAAAAGAGTTTCGATAAAAATTAGGATCGTGAAAGCCTGCACGAACGCGAACCGAATCCCATGTAATTGGTGTCGTTAAAATATTCCTTCAGCAACCGAATTAATTAAATGCACACACACGTTTTGATGTTCGTCAAAAATTTTTATAATTAGCGCCGGTCTTTTTTGAAATATAATTTTTGCTTTACACAAAACAACCCATCAAAGAGAGCGAGCGGGTTATTATTTTAGCGCGCGATTTTTTTTTAGTTTTGATTTCTCTAAAAGTGTGTTTGTGGACAATTTTTTTGATTCCTGCTAATTTCGAAAAAAAAAATCGAAAATGTAAATGGTTGGGTGGTTTATTGGGCAAAATAGAGATGCAGGTATGCATTCCTGCTGAGGGATGATTCCTGCTGAGGGATGATTCCTGCTGAGGGATGATTCCTGCTGATGAATGATTCGTGTTAATGAATGATTTCTGTTGAGGGATGATTCCTGCTGATGGGCGATTCCTGCTGGGGGATGATTCCTGCTGAGGAATGATTCCTGTTGATGAATGATTAATGTTGAGAAATAATTCCTGCTGGGGTCTAATTCCTGCTGAGGGATGATTCCTGCAACAAATTCCCGCGGATTCCAGACGTACGGCGGTAAAAAATCAAACTCGAACTTGAGCCCCCTCGGGCCTCGTCAGATTGCAATTAATCGATATAGAAAAATTCATCGGCGAAAGCCTGGTAACCCGGTGAAGAATAGGAGTTGTGCCCACCGCGATCGGTGAGTCACAGAGGGTGTTGTCCTCCGCGAATGTGTGTGTGTGTGTTGTGTGCCCCACCGGCGGCACTGGCGGCGGGCGGACGCAGAGGTCGCATGCGATTCCGATCGCGTCAACAACGTAATAGATTGACAACGGCGCCGCGCCGGACTCCGCTCCGGAGCCGAGCCAGTAGTTAACTTGGAGCGCTCGACGCTCGCCGATTCAGTCTCGTTCCGACGGCGTTTGAGTACGGACGCGCGATATCGTTTCTAACTGGCGTGCAACACTTGGTTGTGTTTTTATTATTTTCTTTCGCTTTCGAGTAAACCGACGTTGACAGTCCGATCGAAAGGTGTTCGAAAATTTTCGGTTTCGAGACGAGAAATTTTACCGTCACGTCAACGAATATAGTTGGTGAGTGCGCTCGATTAATTCGTTTATAATTTATTCGATTGTTTGGTACCTATTTGTTGTCTTGTGTTTCGTTACCGTGCATATGAATTTAGATATGCTCTATTAAAATTTCGTACATCATTACGAACGACAGAATTTACCGTTGCTCGTGCCCGATTCGTGTGATGTAATTCAGTCGGTGCGTTATTAGAAATATTTAATGCGTTTCCTAAAAATATCAAGTTCTGATGAGTAACGTAACAACAGATTAACTCGCTTGTTTATCGCTAATATTCTGGCGCGTAAAATAATTTCCCATACACTTTTAATTCAATCGAGAAATGTATTTATTAAAGCCTCGATTGTTCGCTCTTTACTCCGTGCGCTAATACCTGTTGGACGAAAAATATGACTGATTGATTGATTGACTGATTGAAGATGAATGGTAAAGAGCGGTGTTGTTTGTCTTAAGAATCTTGAACTAATATTCCACTAGCCTAGTTATTCTAATTGCTAGACTGCTGTTCCTTGGCCGTCGTCGTGCTGCTGGCATTACTGGAATTATTTTCATTGTTTTCTTCGTAACGATGATTCACGTCTGTGAAGTTGGTAACAGGAAAATCCGATAAAGCAAAACCGCTTTTAAAAACGCGCTTCGAATGTATCATAGGCGAATTACGAATTTCGGATTCCGTTCGTCCGCGTCTGTATTTGCGAATTTTTTCTTGCGTAACGTTTCCTAATATAATAGTCATACATTTTTAATTCCGAAAGGTAAATAACCGCTGGATTGTAAAGTTCAACTCTGCTAATGGGTTTTATTATTATTGTTTTCGCGTTACTTATGTATTTTTCGGACAATAAAATTTCGCGATATTTTTTTCGATGTCGCGCTCTGTGTTGTTTACAAAACCGCATTATCGTTAATTTCCTTTGTTGTTTTAGACTCACTTGGAGATTACTCATAATCGAGTGATAAGTAATATCTAGTTAATACGCCCTTTGTTTGGCGATTGAGTAATTGAACGATTTTGAAATGTTGTTCGATTTCAAACTTTCTTTATTGTTTTGTCCTGAAAATTCTTTCTTTTTTTTAACGTTGAGTGATACATTTAAAATCCAAACTTATTGTTTATTTTGATTTTGGGAAATTAAATTCTTAGAAAGTTTTTTTTTTCAAACATCTTAGCTGTCGGGAATCATCTCGTAAACAATTTAATCGAAAACACTTTACAATTACTAACACCCATTTTTTTTCTTTATAATCGTGCATCCCGGTTTGAGTAATTTTAATAAAAAAAATTATTTATAAAAATCCCGAACTCGCTTAAATAAGAAAAATTATTTCCTTATATTATTGGCATGCGGTGAATTATGAATGTGCCTTACTCCAGATTTTAAATTAAAATTCCGAACGTATTTTTCCCATCAACCGTGGAATTCCAGGTTTTATCAAATTATTTTCGCCTTATTGTTTCTCCGATATACACATATAAAGGACAAATTTTTTTATGTTGCAAGTGCACTTACAATAAAATCCAACTTGCTCTAATTGACATAGAAGTTAATGTAATACTCGCAACCTTTTTCTCGAATATAATCGTTGTTCCGGAACCGCAATAGAATTACAAATTACGCAATAAATGCAACAAGTACCAAGTACACGTCTCGGGTTGTGCATTAAGCAAACAACCTTTTCATTGACAACGGTATTGTGTTGCCAACATTTATTCGGTTTATAATGATAATCTATTTGAAAATAAATTAAAATTGTTGACAAATATCCGAGCGCGAGGTTTTAATATAGATCTACCGTATTATGTAACTGAGACTTTGACCCAGTTTCATGATTTTAAGGAAAGGAGGCCTGTTAGTTTTTCTCAATATCGCATCGAACTAGTTCACGGTATCGCAGATCGCCGTATCAGGAGTGTATCAATCGATTTTTTTAACGGAAATTCGCCGATTAATCTCGATATTTAGAGGAACAAAAAAATCCAGCCGAATAAGCACGATTAATAACAGTACATTCGCCGCAATTAAAACTACAGTTTCGTTGAATTTGAAGCAGCTCAACATTCAAATCCTCTTTTTACGTCGTCATGGTAGGAAACAATTCGCTTTGAATACATAAATTGCATAACAGTGTCGATTTAATCAGCGAATTTAACGGTACGAAATTTTAATGTCTTGTCAATATGCCAGAAAAACTCACAAAACTGGCTCGAAGCTGATTATTAACTGTTGATTTTTTTTCTAATTGTTTTATTAGAATATTATTCCTGAGGATATCTGCGCGGTACGAATTCCTTTTTTCTTATTTTTAACAGTAGGTGCCGTTTATTTGCCAATAATTCCGCGCTTCTAAGAATGTTAATTTAGGTTCGATATAGCAAATAGCTCAACAAACACGGCGCCACTGGCGCATATTATTTCAACGTTTAACGCAATTTTCCTTCGCGATTTGTACGTAATTTTTTTTTCTATCGCATCAGATACGTGCGCGCGATTTAATTTGTTTGTGATAAAAATTTATTGAACAATCCACGAAAGTTCAGTGCAATTATTTCGCTTGCGCCGGAAAAATTTCGCAAAATTACGCAACGCGATGGCGGGAAAAAGTTTTCAGAGAGCGTCGATGCATCGTGAATCGATATATCGCCTCCCTACATAAATTCAATTTGTTGAAATTTCGAATAGGTGGAATTCCAAACGTGTGCAGCGCTTTCCGCGAATCAACACGTGTTGGAATCACGTTGCTCGGACAGGCGTTTGGCCTATTGAAATAAAAATCTTTGCAAAATGAACAACAATCTCATTAGAATCAAACCATTACATAATACTACTCTACTAATCCACTTTTTTTTTATATTAATATCATTACATTTTACCTGCGACCGCAAGTCGATAATGGTCATCGACGTGTAGTAGGCTAACCAGGACGGCCTTGACTGCACTTGTGGCGAAAACCTGTCTTTATATAAATTTTCATCGCAATAATTTAAAAATTTTTATACGCGAACATCGCTTGCTAATCGGCGTTTCATTTTTTTTTTTGTTTGTTTCAGATGTTATAAAACAACATATAATGGTTGCCGAATTCGTGGGCCGCGGACAAAGTGGTTCTCCTGTAAATGGTGAAATTCCACATTTGAATTCCAACCTGCCGGCCAATCACTCGCGCGAAATGTTGAACAATCCGAATCACAGCGGCGAAGAGTTCAATCCCGGCTACAACATGTCCTCCGTCAAGCACAAGGAGCTGTTTTCGCAGCGGAAACAGCGCGAATTCACGCCCGACTGCAAGAAGGACGACAGCTACTGGGACAGAAGGAGACGGAACAACGAGGCGGCTAAGAGATCGAGGGAGAAGAGGCGATTCAACGACATGGTGCTGGAACAGCGCGTCGTCGAACTGACCAAGGAGAACGCCATACTCAAAGCCCAATTGGAAGCGATCAAGGAAGAGTACGGGATCTGCGGTGAGAACGTCGTTTGCGTTGAAAAAGTCTTAGCCAATTTGCCATCGAACGAACAAGTCTTGAGCATAACGAAGCGACAGAAACTGGCCCATCCGACTACCCCGTTGTTGTTCAGTTCTCCGAGTCCCATCCCGACGCCCGTCATCCACCAACCGGTGATGGGATCACCACCGCCCCAAATGCAACACTCCCACAACGTACTTCACACACCCCCTTCGGCCCATCTGGAACCGGCTTACAGAGAATCGGATTACCACCATTCTCACTACCAGATCTCCTACCCGGGCATCCACTACGATTCGAACAACGCTCTGAATCTCTCGAACCGTTCTCGATCCAGATCCAGAGTGCAATCGCCGTTCGAAGTGTCGAGCAATTCGGGCGACGAAAGCGCCCCGGTCGCTTTGACCACCAACGAAGCCAACAACAGTTTACCTCTGAAGCTGAGGCACAAGTCGCACTTGGGCGACAAGGACGCCGCCAGCGCTCTGCTGTCGCTGCAGAACATCAAGCAGGAGCCGGGGCCGCGCGCGAGCCCGCCGTGGGACGGCGAAGGGTCCAGCGACGAGAGGGACTCGGGCATATCGCTGGGCGGCGAGTGGTCGGCCGCCGCGACGGCCGCCGCGACGCTGCAGACGTTGAAGCAGTCGCAGCTGAGCGTGCAGGACGGCGCCGACGGGGACGCCACCACCAAGCGCAGATTGCATTCGGAGATCGCCAGACTGTCGACGGAAGTGGAACATCTCAAGTCGATGATGAACAGGAAGGAGAAGTGAGCTCGGCCGGGCGCGCCGGTATAGGGTTTTAGTTGTGATGTGATGAAGTGGTTACCAAAAAATACCACTGAATTTGTGATGATTCTCAAAAGAGATTGGACATATCCGTGCTCCAAAGGAGCATATTTATTTTATTTTTAGTTATTTATTTATTAGTTAAGATTGATTGAATTGAGGATATTTCGACTTGCACAAGTACCGCTTTCCAATTTGCCAACATATTCCTATGATGTGCTCTATTGGCGCTTTTACTATTGTTACTCTTAAATGTAACTCACCTATTATACTTTTTCATCTTTTGTGTCTCCCTCATCATGATCATTTTCGTCGTATCTTATGCCATCATGCCTAATTTTCATTTCATCATATTTTCATAGGGATATAAACGTACCTTTTTACTATTAGCTAAAATATGTGTGATTTTTGTAAACTATTTATCTTATGTAAAAATGTATGTATTTTTGTTATTTACCATTCTCTAGCGGTTAATATTATGTTATGTTATCCCATTATTGTATATTTATAAAATATCTATTCTAAGACTAGCTGGACCGAACCTCATATGTGTAGCATCATATATTTATCTATCCTTATGTGTAACTAAATGTGAAAAATTTATAATAAATTGTCCAGCATTAAACATAACTACGACTACGCATATTACAAAGAAAATATCCATATTTTCATATTACCGTTTGATGTATCCTATTAATGTATTAAATAAATATTTACATCGTTTTCAAATTTTATTTTTCTTCCTCATGCCATTTAAGATGTTCGAAAAAATTAAATATTGTTACATTTCAATGAGTATACAATTCAAATATCTGAAATTCTTACAGTGTTTTCTCGAATAATAAGAACAAATCGTAAAAAAAAACCTAACAGATCCGTAAATAGATAGATAAATCATTGAAAGGAAAAATATGCTAGAGTTAATTGATATAAAATTATTCCAACAAGCAATAAGTACCAATGTTTTTTGAGTAAAGTCCTCAGAAAATGGTAATAGCAGTTTGTTACCCAATTAACTGTTTTCATTTGTATATTAATTTCGAAATTAATTTAAATTCACGATGCTTCAACTATCCGACAATAAAAAATATTTATCCAGCAACAAATAATGCAGCAGTACGTGCGTATTATTTTTAACTTGTTTTGACCACCATTTATCTAATTATTAGAAATTAAGACAAACATTTTACTTTTACTGCGCAATTTTCGAACCTAATGCGATTTAAATGGTATTAATTGTTGCGTCTTTTACATCCATCTATCCCAGGATGGTAGAAATAAAAAATCCTCGTTAATTAAGTAACTGTACGATGAGAGAGAAACGAACGATACATCAATTTATTAGATATAAGTGTTTGTATGATCGAATAATTCGAACTAAGGATCTTCTAAAATAATTCGCACACGCGTTTGCAAAATGTCGTTGACCCGAGATAATGCGAAATATATTTTTCTGTTGTCGAAATAATTTTATCAGATAAAGATGGAAAAATATTTCGAAAATAGCTTGTTTACGTTCGGGTCGCAAATTCGCTATTAATCCTTGAACCGACTTACATAAGTTTATTAAAAACTTCTGCCGATTCATTCAATCCGCAGGAAACCGTTTTGCGCGACTTTTCCGAGTAAATGTCGGTGAATAAAAATAGGTCGTTTTATCGTTCGAATAGGTTCCTTAGCGAATAAACATATTTTGCAATTGCACAAAGAAGAATAACGTGAAAATTACCCGTTTGATTTATTGCAATGATATCAACAAATTAATATTAATAATGCCGGTATTACGTGGATAGCAGCACGATCAAGGGCGTTGATTACGAAGTAATACTTTTATGCATAGGTATCTAAACTCGAACATTCTTCCCGATAAATTAGTAGAGATAAATAAAATTGTTGTCTAATTTTTCCAATAGTTGCATTGGTAACAGATAACTTTTTTGAATGTGCTTGACCCGAATTACTTGTGTATTTTCTTCGTGTCGCAATTTTATAACAAATTTTCTCGAACTTGTGGGTCAAAAAGAGTCAAAAATGTATACCAAGAAAATTAACTTATCAAATCTATAAGTATACTTCAAAAATGAATGCGTCAAGCTAGAATTCAATTACTTAATATCATTAAAATTGTTTGGAGTATTCAGTAATAATAATTTCTTAACTTTTTCTTATAGATAGAACAAACAAGCTTGTTCCACACGACAAAGCACCCTCTTAATTCGAGCATATAACTTATTTTAGCTTATAAGTAGGTACAATTAATTGGATGATTCACATGGCTGTTTGGATGATTCATTTATTACACCAGTTTGTATTAAATATTTTCATTGTTTTATTTGTAATATGCGAATTGTAAGCGATGAAGCAAGTTATTCCCCTTGAAGACCTTGCTAATTTTATTGAAAAACAAATAACGAATAGGTTAAAGAAACAAGGACGTCAGAGGAAAGGATAATGTGCTTAAATCGACGTCACTATCCTGAAATCCATTCCGTTTACGAATTCATTTTTGTATAAGTAAAGAGACGATCCGCAAAACCTTCACATTAATTAATTCCTCTCGATTATATCGATAGATTTTTGTAGGTATTGAAACAATGAAATTTATCGATAACTACATCATCTTTTATTTTAATATCAATTTAAATGAGCGTTTATACAACAACGGAATTGTTTTTATCAATGCGTTGACATTGGCGTAGGTGAAGTTTTCGTTTAGCCGGTATAACTGCAAATTATGCACATTAAAATCTTGTTGCTCATATAATTTATAACGAAAGAGTGCAACGGAATATCCTTGATTACTGTAACAAACAACACCTGAAAGCTATTCATACTCTACTGACAATTGTCGGTTTGTGCATGTGAATTCTTTTTCCAAGAATTTTGATTCCCCGCTTTCCAGTTTCCACGCAACATCGACAAAAAGGAATCGGTGTACGGATATTTTTAACTGATAATTGATGTATTACTCGCATTGGCAAGACTTTCGAGTTATTTCGCACGTTTGAAACCAGTGATAAATGTACCAAGTGAAGGACACTGCATTAGTGTACGTTTACATAGGACGCGATGGAGCGATGAGCGTTGCTATGCTATGCGACGCGATGCGATGCGATGCTATAAATCGCTTGCGATATTTTTCAAGTGTTCACATAAAAAGCGATTTTTATTTGGTTGATCGCCTTCCTTCTACAAGATAGAACGCTTGCTTGCAATGGTTCTGACAAAAAAAATAATTTGTGCGGAAAGTTTGGCTTTAAAATATTTGGTTTTGAAAAACTTAAATTGCAAAAAGCGTCTGTGGATACATGAGATTAATAGTGAAAGATCAAGACACGGAGAATTTCACAACTTATTTCCGAAATTGATTTTGCACCCAGACAAATTTAAAGAATATTTCTTTAAGAATATAAATATAAATTGTTAAGAATTATTTAAATAAGTAATGGAATAATAAGTGGAGGATTTTTCAGAATATATTCAATTAAAATATATTATATATTATAATAAATAAAATATATTATATTATAATACCTAAAATAATATTATAAAACTTAAAATATAAATTATAATACATTAAAATTCTCTAATTTGCTTCCAAAATTGATTGTACATCCAAAAAAAAATTTAAGTCCATTCGGGCGATGGCGCGATATCGAGCGATAAAATCAAACATGTTTGAAAACCAAACCATCGCTCGAGATAGCATCGCATCGCTCTTAGTAGCATCGCGTCGCATCGCACTCTATGTAAACGCTTTCATTGCAATGAACGTGTTTAAAATAATCGCATCGCATAGCATAGCAACGCTCATCGCTCCATCGCGTCCTATGTAAACGTACACTTAGAGGCTGTCAACCCCGTTTGCTTAGCACTCTCGAAAATATTTTATTTTTTAATTTGCAGATGGTAGATTAGATTAGCGTATATAACAATTAATTCTATATTTATAAATCTACTGATTAAAAAAGCGAAGAATATAGTTGATTAAATTTCTTAGGCGAGGAAGCACCTGGAAAAAAGATTAAAGGAGGACAAGAAAGTTTAATAACGTATTATTTTCTCGGAATCCAGACAAAGAACCGAGCTAGGTATTTTTTATTAAAAGCTAACGCATCGGGCAATTAATCTAAACGTAGCGAGCTTCTATTTTCGTATGGACTAATGATCAAGCTTCGGAAAATGCGCGGTGACTAAGTAAAAATCACCGAAAATTACCTCGCATATTTTCCCATGAATTGTCCCAATTCGATGCCATTCCCAGAAACAACTACTAAATAGTTGACTGCTTTTTGGAGAAATTATAATCATTTATTGTTGGGTATATTTTAAACAAATTAAGCAACGCTCTTGTCTGGAATTTCCACCCTTTGATGTCGGCTATCAAAGGAGAAACTGTTTCAAAAAACCGCCTCCGCTGGAAAAATGTATCGGCAATAACACAAGCCCCAGCTATTACAGCGCTATCAAATCGACGCCGAAACCAAAACCAGAATGTTTATCAGTGTATCAGTGACGAGCGGGTCCACGCTCTCTGACCATGACCATTCTCAACGTTGCGCAATACTTAATTCTAGATTTGAGGGAATCAACATGACTTGTCACGTCATGGGTATTTACGATGTCTTAACGGTGTTGCCACGTACGCGTAATATCAATCGATTTACTAACATACACTATCATTAATTCAAATGCGATTATTTTTAGAACGCCCCGTCGGTCGTATTTGCACCAAGAACGGCCCCGAAAGGATATTGGGGCATTAAGAATTTAAAACGAAGACCCGCTGGGGCTTGTTTAAATGCTTACGAGTAAACTTTTATTTGTTTTACTACAAAAAAAAATTTGCCTCTCTACATATGTACATAAATCAGGATCCTAGGTTTGATAAGTAATCTCGATTACTGTTATATTAACGTGCTTTTCGGAAGGTTAATTAGTTTCTTTGAAATTTCGATGTGTAATGTTGCATAATAATTCTCAGTACTTCCTTAAATCACGTTGCTGCGTATTAGTAGGATTTTTCATGATCGCACGTTTCAATTTAATTTTCGCTGCGTACTCATGCGAAAACAACGTATATAATTAAATAACATGATTATCTGGTTATCTAAAATAATCAAACTATGACATTGATTACTTCAAATATTCGGATTTCAAAATAATTTATCGCAAAGCACTAACCTTAAACGTTTTACCTTGCAATTATCTTGATTATATCATGGCATTACTAATAACTAACACACTAATTTTAATCCCGGTTGTAAAAAATTATATTTCGTAATAACTACATATTTCATTATTTGCTTAATAACGTTGCAGGTACGCCGGTTAATGGGAAAATCGATTGCTAATGTACAATGAAATTAAATAAAAGCGCGCATAATTCGGTAGAATCCCGAAAAAAGTGCCTTTCGAAAGTGCCTAACTCAGAAAAACAAAGTGTTATTCATACATTACGGGACAGAAAGCAATAAGCCTAAAGCCGAGTTTTATTTCAACGTAAACAACTGTATAGCGTAAACAAATTTACTCGATTTGTTAATCACAGTTATTGCTTAAATAAATTTTTTCCAGACGGATCAAAACAATCGAATAAGATATTATACCTGCCTACGTATTGTTCAAACAATAATGTAATACGAGATTTCCATTGCATAAGATTTTTTTTTCGTACGTGCTTTGCTCATTAATGCATCAAGTACCCTTAGATTGGGATAGGACTTTCCACATATTTTATCCCTTTCTGGTTCATCGCACCAGTAGAACAAAATCATCATTATCGAACCAATTGATAATAATAAGATAATCAGCGAAGAGTTAACTGAATATTCATCGACCCGTTCGCTAAATTAGGCGTCAGAAAATGATTTATTGTCAATTTCCAGACGTTGATTTAGTAAAATAAATACATACATAAAAAAAAGAAACGCTTGATATTAACGGTACTTGGCCATAATAAGTTTCATCTACTCAACAGATACAGCTAATGGTGATTCACCGATATGAATTTTGCTAAACTTTAAGGCAGCGTGCGAGACATAAAAAGCGGATATTACGAAACGGCTCGCTGAAATCGCCATGTAAACGTATTATGTAATTTTAATCCGAGCAATACTTACAACTATTTCATATCGAGTTTTTGTTATTCGCTCGTTGTTTAGATGCAACAGATTAAATGTTGCAATGCAAGTATACCTACGTATTAAGTAATTGCGCGATGTCAAGGTACTTTTAACAAAAAAAAAATTAACAACGCATATTATTGCAATACGAGTTTCATAAATGCGAAAACAATATCATCGTAATATTCCACTAGTTTTCGCTTTATATGAGTAATGCGCAAATGTCAAATTGGGAGTTTTTGCTTCCATTTTGAAATCAAAAAGTTTTGGGATTAATGACATTATTGACATTTCGAGGATTTTTTTTATCTCGGTAGGCGATTATAAAATTTCTTAATTTTCTTTTTCACAACCAGAGCATATTGACATTCTCTTAAAAATTCGAAAATTTGAGGCATTATATTTGCCTGGGTAGGCGATTCCATAATTTCTTAATTTTCAATTTCACAGCTCGAACATATTTACACTTTCTCTTAGAAAATAACTAGAAATGACAGTTAGATGACAGACTGTCAATGTCAAAAATATTCAATCATTTGAATTAGTAGATAAAAATACAAGAAAAACTTTCATAACAAGAGTATATAATTAATTCAATGTAAAAATATAGTGATAATTACAAAAACCACGAATAATATATTAAGAGTACTTCTTATCATCATCTTTCCCCGACATCCAGTCTTCGATTTCTTGAACACTACAAAAAAATGAACATCAATCAATAAAATCAACTCTATCGTGGTTAAACTCACGTTCTTGGCACTTTCGTTAGATTAACAATGCCATTTTCCGTAACTAACACGTCATCTTCTATTCTCACCCCGCCGAACCCTCTAAAAGTGTTCAGAACGCTCGGAACGAGAAACTTGGACTTCTTCGGATCGGCCAAAGCTTGATCCAGAAGCTAAAACAACACAAATTAATCGAGTTAATACAAGAATAAGATTAATAACATACAGGATCGATAAAATAGCACCCCGGTTCGATGGTGAGTATCATATTTTTCTCCAACGTCCTCGCCGTCCTCAAACTCTTCAACCCCGGCCTGCAGGATCTCTTCGGACACCAGTCCAAGTAACCCCCGACATCGTGCGTGTCCAACCCCAGGAAATGCCCCAACCCGTGAGGCTGGAACACAGCAGCCAAATCCTCCTGCATCATCTCATCGACAGACCCTTGCAGGAGCCCCCCGTTTTTCAACTCCTCCAGCAACACCCTGTTGGAGAGCAAATGCATGTCCGTCCAGGACACTCCGGGCTTGCCCGCTTTGAACACGGCCAAGTTCGATTTCAGCACTGCTTCGTAGATAATCTTCTGTTGCGGCGTGAATTTACCGTTTACAGGAAACGTGACTGTAATGTCGGCGGAGTAGCCGAAGTAGCAGCCTCCCATATCGAATAAACTGCGAATAAATGCTTGTAGTTTTAGGAGTTTGTTGTAGGATTGTAGAGGAGTTACCAAAGGCTGCCGTCCTTGATCTGGTAATCGTTGGGGCAGCCTGCGTGGCCGTAATGGAGCACGGCGGAGTTGATGCCGGAGCCGCAGATGCAGGTGTAAGCGGAGTGCCTGCAGCCGCCGTTTTTGTAGCAGTAATTCAGGAATTCCGACTCGCATTGGTACTCGTACAGGCCGGCTTTGGCCGTTCTCATTATATGGCGATGAGCGGCAGAGGAAACTTCTACTACGTACTTCATTACTTTGATTTCCAAATCGGTTTTGAAGACTCTCCTGCGGGAATTTGAACGTTAATAAGCCTTTGTATAAATCGATTTATATACTTACAAATTTGCTATAATCGGGAATAAAGTTTTGTTGTCTACGTTAAACCTACAATAAAATATGTTAAGTAAATTATTCGATGGATTTTAATGTTACTTACTTATCGATTCCATCGAATGTAGCTTCTTTTGCAATCAGACCACTGTCGGTGTTGGGGCCTTTCTAATAATCAAAATTACCATTATACTATCGAATTAAACAATAATTTTACGACTTACTAATGTTAATAATTTTTCCCTGTTGAGTTTTTGTAGGACAATCGGAAGCTAAAAGTACAATAAGTATAACGATTGGTTAAATATATGCGTGCAGTTATACCTCTTCTACAAAATGGACGTGATCTACTTGATATTTCTTTTTTAGGTCGTCCAGAAGTTTAAGGGGGCCCATCCAAACAGCATATTCGGAAGGGAGACGAGGGAAGAATAAATAGGATTCCCCGGTAGTGGTGTCTATTAACCCATAAGCGTCTGATTCAGTTACACCGAAGCTCCAATTGAAATAGGATTCCTTAAAAAAAATGTAATGATTTTAGAATATTGTTTATTGGAAAAATTCCAATTCAATCATTTACATAAAAAACAATCTTAAGTACATAAGTATATTCAATTTCTTGTTTTTGTTGCATATATTCTAAATACCCTCTAAGCAGTGATAAAAACACTTAAGAAAAATCAATAAAAATACAAGTATGAGATAAAAACACTTGAAATTATAATATACTGTACATTGTACTGACGTATATTATATAAATTAAAATCTTCCACTAAATATGGAAAGCTATAAATATGTAAATATTTAGGAAACAAAATAACTGATTCTTACCTGTCTAAATATATAATTTATATCGGTATCATAAATTGGTAATTCAGATCCTCCCTGCAGAAGCACAACAGAATTTCCACATACTTTTCGAAGCTCTTCTACTAATCTTTTTCTGTTTAATTGGAACAATTCTGGGGGTATATGGAAGGTATGAGGCCCCAACCAGAGTTTCCTATAGAAATGCAATCATTTAGTTACCCGTAGAATAGTTAAATTTTAAACATATTGTAATGTTAGTAAAAATACTTACTCAGTTTCATTAGTTTGTATGTTGGCCATTATTTCAGCTGAAAATCTATGTTTCAATTGCAGATATCGGAGTTGTTAAGTAATTTTATACTTTTATTATATCAGTTAACCAAATAGATTATTTCCATTATTAACTTATCTGTTGGAAATATTTTGTTTTGTTCTATTTGTCAATTCCAACAGCTGATAATGTGGTTTGTTCGTTGGTGAATTCTAGAACTGTCCGAAGTTACACCAGTACTTGTCACCTGTCATTCAATCGAACGTACCTATAATAACCTTGAGATGCTGTCACAAATTACGAAAATGGGGCAAGAGGTTTTCAAGAATATTTTACGAATGAAAAGAATAAACCGTCAGTTTCAAATAGATTTATTTAGTTATCCAAATTCGAATGCCATTAAATGGTAACAAAATGAAAAATAGACTAGTTCTTAATAGAAACAGGTATTCGTAAGCACATTTAGGACAGATAAACAATATAAAAGTAAAAGATATGAAAAATCTTAAACAGAAGGACACTTTCATATTTTTTTGGTGTTTTAAATTTATATATAATTTTTTTTTGTTTTTACACATTTAAAAATTTTTTTTCGGCGATGCCAAGCCGCGAAAAATGTTCTCGTTTAAAAAAATATACAACTCATTACGATCACAAGACATCTTTAAATATAAATCTCTTTAAAGTATTAAAAATTCATCAATAAATATATAGAACTCTATCTTTTAAATACAAAAACAATTAATATAAAAATTTTTCGCGGCCGCATCGCACTGGCATTATCCTTAAATATATAGATACAGAAATAGCTTAAAACTTTACGTGTAGTTGAATATTAATGCAAGACGAGACAATCAAAATTGACAGCCAATACACCGGCTTCAATTTGAACATAATAACATCGATTGACTGATTACACGTGACACAAAAATGCCTTCTTGCAGCTAACAGACAAACTACAAACATTTACGAACTAAAACCATTTTTTTTTTGTATTCAAAATGCTTACACCTGAATTTCTATTATTCTCGTCGATTTTAAGAAGATTAGGTACGAATTCTTTTGCGAAAACCCAACGGTTTCTCCTCAATGGGGTCCAATGATAACTGGTAGTTCCTGCACCGTTTTCCCAAGCTCAGCGTCCACGATGAGAAGCGCCATTGCAAAGGCTGAGTATGTTTGCTTCTTTCTTGGTTGTCGTACTGCT